>JAWNGG020000247.1:0-343488 GCA_036937485.2 Tetragonisca angustula | reverse complement strand
AAAATGAATGGAACAATACATGGAAAACAACTAAAAGCACCCAACTACACAAAAATATCCAAGACTTTCACCAGCAAACACCGAAATTTAACAACAGGAAAGAAGGAATAATTACCACACGTCTAAGTACCGGTCGTACCAGGCTAACACATGAACACAAAATCAGAAAAACTACATCACCCACATGCACTCATTGCAATAACCATCCATTAACAATAACACACATACTGCACGAATGCCACACCATAGAAACCCAGAAATATAGAATCAACGCAAACATAAACCTTACTTCTCAAAACGACATACAAAGAGTATTATTATATCTAAGAAGCATAAACTACTACTCACACATCTAATGGTTCCGCCGTCGCTAATGACCTCACTGTCAATGCGACAATAAAATTAAAAAGAAAAAAAAAAATCAAACATCTGCTGTTGTACTATATAATGTTTACTTTTTGAAGTTAATTTTCACGTTTAAATTTTATTTTCCGTGAGTAAGTATGAATACTATTTCATGAACAACTGAATTTAGATTATTGTCTGAAATTTTACCAGTTACACTCGGCACGGTATGTTTCACACAATATATTTTCAATATTTTACCATTAACCACGATCCAACAATAAGACATTTTACTTCATTTGTTTGACCTTGTTAATTATTTAGTTTAAAATGGATGTGCAGTGATGAACTTTCACCAGAACATTCATTAACGATTAACTGAAGAATAAAATTATATTTTCAGAATGAAAACTTACAATTAGTATTTTTTTGCACGATACAAAAATAGTTTGCAAAAAATAACATGTGTTATACGATTTTATGAAATCTTATAGGTATTTTTATATATTTGTCAAATTTGTAGGCAATAATTTTACACGGTAATTTCGGTTAATATGACAACGTATATTTTATTGTTGTGTAAACTGAAGACTGGCTCGGACGTGCGATCTCGGCGATGTTCTGCGGCAGTAGTGCCACCTCCTGGGCTTCGTGCTCTAGTTCGGGTACCCTCCTCGGTCTAACCCCCGACCGCATACCCTAGCTTGGTTTATATGCATCGATCATAAACATAGACATCGGAATCGGCCCATGGTCCTCAACCTCAAGTGGCCTCGTCTACGAAATAGGCGAGGAAGTCTTCCCACCAACGGTTAACGTTCGCTGACAAGTTAAATAAACGACTGTGTAAAATTCTTTTGTTTACAAAAAATATAACTGATTTATTACATTTTTTGTATTATTACTGGATTTCTTATTTCATTTTTTCTTCTGCGATGCGTGCAAACAAATTCAAATAATCTATTAATAATTTATTAATAAAAATTGATTTGAATGTGACGGCGAGCATACTAAAAATCAGTAAATGTCTTCGAAACAGAATTTATTTTAGAAGATCAATTGCTCTTTTTAACAAAAAATTAAGAAGAAAATAGATTCCATTAACATTCGAAAAATGTCTGTGTATTCTTTACTCTATCTTCCGTTAACATTGATCTTCACATGTTTAATTAATCAGTCACAACCTTATATTCGCGTTCAGTTATATTTATAGTGTTTCGCTTTCGTGTGCGAAATGTAACTTGGAGGATAGGTATCGTATTGCAATCCACTCGTCTGCTATTCATTCGACGAAAAATTATCGAATAGATGAGATCTGTGAGTACAGAGGCTGATACAAATAGTTATGAAATTCTACTTCATCTGAAATCCTACACGAATGTTATTAAATCCGAATTTTACTCTAGCAAGGTCATAATTTTGCTTGCAGTATGTGATATGACTGTCAAAAAATATCGATTTGCAGTATAAAACATAGTAATACCTAAAGCAATGGGATATACTTTTAGAAGAATTCTAAATACAAATTAATAACATTTTAACAATGTTTAAGTAGATGGAAAACTCATGTGTATGCTAACTCAAAATATCATCCTTCAATACCTCTCCAAGAATTCCGAATATAACGAAGACGTGTTCTGACGTGTGACATTGGTCCAAAGTATCATTTCTGAAAACTGAAATGACAAATTCTCAACAGTCTCATATTTTGATCTTTAGAAAGCTATGTATTAGGACAAACAATATCTGAGTCATTTGGTATCAGTTTTAAGGACTTTATCATCACAGTCAAGAAGGGTCATATTGCTGCACACCGACATGTAACACTTACATACTCCCAAATAACTCCCAAATATGTGAAAGTGATACAATAGAAGACTACGCCATTACAGTTATTAATAAAAAATTCATGTTTCGCACACGTCAGCATGAAAATGCATTTTAGATGTAACATCAACCATAATTCAGGTGACGATGATTTAGAGATTTCAACGTTAAGACAGCGAAAAGATAAAAATCTTAAAAATGTGGACTACGGCATGACATTATTCAAATGTTAATTAATCGATTTTATTATTTTTTCTCCTTATTTTGCTGTCCAAAATACGAAAGATCGATTTTAGTACAAATAAATTCTTCTTCAAAGATATTTAGTGGTCCTTGATCTGTTCATTGTATTGTAGCGGCCTATAGCGCCTCGAGTACGAACACCGACTCGTACAAGCCGCAAGTGGCTGTGCGCCTAGCGTCGAAGTCTAGCGATATTCGACGTTAAGCAAGCAGAGTGCGGAACACTGCTAGGATGGGTGACCGCCCAACCTAGCGAATAGTTATGAAAACAAGCGTCTGGGGTAAGGGGTAAGGGGTCGCTGCCATCAGCCCCACTGATGAGTCTAGGCAGCGACTCTGAGACGAAACGCATAACCTTTCCTCACCTTACCCAAATCCTACATCCTTCCAGCATCATTCTCACACAATACAAATAAATAAAAATGTCTAGGTACAATATATAGATACTCCCAACAAACCCTTCAAGTGGTGACGGCCCGACGATTGATATGAACACGCAACCGTAAAGAATCGGAGCCAGAAAACGACAACAACAAAAGGAAGGGACGACACACCAGCACGGATGCAACATCAAGAAGGACACAGACGCCAACGAGGATTCAACATCGAGGACGGATGCCACAGCAGTAGGCCACCACGGCATGTTAATCGGTCGCAGAGGAGACGCGCTGATACACAACACCTCCGCCGAATGCAAACGGTCGTAGAGAAAAGACGCCCATAGGTACGCGCACGTAGCACCTCCGCCGAATGCAAACGGACACAGAGGACAGCCAGTAGTACGGCAGCACGCAATAGTAACACGCGTGTACATCATGCAGGCATCACGTCGCGGTCCCAGCAAAGCCAGCCACGCATGCGACACGCAGCAAATCGCAGCAGCCACGTACACTCAGCGCCTCCGCCGAACGCAGCCACGTGGAGCCTCCAACACAGCCCGACCCTGGGAAATCTGACTTTCGTAAAGGATACCAGGACCGAGCTACAAACGGAGCAGCCCACAGCAACATCATCCGACATCCACTCCTCCATAGGCCTCCTCTTCTCAGTATCGCTATCACTGGGAAGGGGGTGATGTAGCGGCCTATAGCGCCTCGAGTACGAGTCTCGAACACCGACTCGTACAAACCGCAAGTGGCTGTGCGCCTAGCGTCGAAGTCTAGCGATATTCGACGTTTAAGCAAGCAGAGTGCGGAACACTGCTAGGATGGGTGACCGTCCAGCCTAGCGAGTAGTTATGAAAACAAGTGTCTGGGGTAAGGGGTCGCTGCCATCAGCCCCACTGATGAGTCTAGGCAGCGACTCTGAGACGAAACGCATAACATTTCCTCACCTTACCCAAATCCTACATCAATCCAGCCACGTACACTCGCACAATATAAATGTAAATAAATAAATAATAAGATAACACACTTCTTCCTGAAACCCTTCAGTATAAAAAACGAAACAGGTATACAATGCATTCTTATACCTTTGAAAAAAAGTGTTTAACTTCGATGAAAATAATTCAGTAGTTGTAGCAATTGCCTGCCAAGTGAAAGAGGGGACTCGAATCAACTGTCTAACAGACAACACCATAAATATTCTTTTTCGTAAAAATGTTTTCATATTTCTTCATATGTATATTTTGTATGAATGTTTCTTACATATATATATTATCTTGATGAAGTAATATTAACTTTTTATTTGCATTTATGAAGAAAAAGGAAAAGAAATATTCGGCCGTTCAGACCGTATACTGCACTGGGATATAAACAGCAGAGAATTTACCTGCCAAGTGACTTTTCTAATAATTGAAGTATCTTGTCATCAAACACGGTAGTCTTCTTCTAAAGTAGAATATACTATATATTTTAGTTTAAAAGGTGATAAAAATAAATTACTCTGTCAATGTCTTCCGATTGATTTCTCGTTTTACTAAAACGTTTTACTAAAACGAGACAAAAATTGTATCATGAAACTAGACAGAATTCGAAAAAGTAATTAAGAAGTATATTAATATCCAAGTACAAATTGTAATAAATTTACAAGATCTTTCACGAAGTATTACTACTTGGAATGAGTACGAAACAGTGTTTTAAATCACTATGTCCAAACGAGTATCCAACTACTGATTCGGATTTAAGATTACGTTGAATGTTTGGATCGATGTACAAATATGAACATTTCTTTTAAATAATGAACAGTATAAAATTGAAATATAGATCAAAACTGATGGAAAATTCATTGCCATCGCTGTTTAGAGTAACAAATAGTAAATGAGCTATCACTGGTTGACAAAATGTTTTTAAAGATAATGTTTATACTAGCGATATGGACCGTTGGAAACCAATCTCTCATGAGGAAATTGATTGATTGAAAAAGCAGCTAGTATGGATCACGACGGAGGAGAAGTTTATCAGCGCGATATAATTTTCTTATTTAGGATATACTTCTCGGACTAGTATTAAATGAAATGGCATGTTTTATTCTTTTTTCATTGTTCAGTATCTCTTTTAGTCTAACAGCTAAACAATCATAGTTATTCAAATTTAATAGTTATTCAAAATTAATTCGAAACATATTGAACTGCTCTTAGGAATCTCTGAAAATGGAGAACTTTACTCTGAATTATGATTGATATTACATCTGTTTCGGTATCATTTTTCTATTTGCTTATCCTGTGGCTTGAGGATGCAAAACGTTAATGTTTAATTAGTCATAGTAGCAGCATCGATTGCTAATACGTTACTGTCATTTATTTCGAAGTTATGTGAGCATTCCTAAGTTCTATGACCTCTCTTCCCTACTTAGGGAGCAGTTCAATTTGGTTCAAGCTGTTCAAGCGGTTCAACTGTGATGATAAAGACTTCAGTAAATGAATCAGATAGTCGATGGTATCTTTCAAACTGTATTTACATAGCCTTTTAAAGCTTAAAATATGAACCTCTGTCGTTCGAAGAT
The DNA here is from genome assembly GCA_036937485.2 of Tetragonisca angustula. NCBI lineage: Eukaryota > Metazoa > Arthropoda > Insecta > Hymenoptera > Apidae > Tetragonisca > Tetragonisca angustula. The sequence continues at coordinate 338,130 of JAWNGG020000247.1, read as the reverse complement.
TTGATATAATAGTTATTCTCAATTTTTTGTCGTTGTATCCTAAATTGTTGGAGAGAGATAAGAAAGAATGATGCATTGAGTTTGCAAAATCATGAGCCTTGTATCTGTTTGATCATTATTATCGTTACCAATTCTTATTTGAAATTCTAGAAATGTATTTTTTTGTCTCAGATCTTACTATTTTTTAAACGGCACTAGCACATTTTTAGCAGTGATATGTTTACTGCAAACAAGATTATATCTTGATCTTTCGTTAGATAAGATTCGGATTTAAGAGCATCCACGTAGGATTTAAATTATTCAATTGTAGTCATAAACTGAGACAAACACTTTGAACATAATTATGCACCTTGACGTAACGGCAAGAATTAATCGTGTAAAGATCAATGTTATAAGCGCGATAGAGGAAAGGAAAAGGCAGACATGTGTCAAATGTCATTAGAATCCATTTTCTTCTTATATTCTCGTTAGAAAATGCCGTTTCCATGCAAATATCATTCCGTTTCGAAGATATTCCGAAATTTTTGATTTGCTCGTCATTACTTTCAAATTAATAATGTTATGACGTGGTTTGCGTGAATTCAATATTGCTTTCTGTTCAGTCCGCTTTCCTTACGAATATATACGAGAGTAAGGATAGTTGAATTTCGCATTTAAACTGGATTTCAACGATGCTATTGTGATCGAGTGATATACTTGGATGATAGTGACGACAGTTGACGGATTGCGAGATTGATTGAAAAGAAAGCTGTGTCATGACGATTGATTGTTGGCGAGATTGTAGAAAAAGAATTGGCTTGGGCTACGTCGATCGGTTACTTGTTGTGAAGGGTTTCACGATTATGCGTTTCGTCTCAGAGTCGCTGCCTAGACTCATCAGTGGGGCTGATGGCAGCGACCCCTTACGCCAGACGCTTGTATTCATAACTACTCGCTAGGCTGGGCGGTCACCCATCCTAGCAGTGTTCCGCACTCTGCTTGGCTAACGTCGAATATCGCTAGACTTCGACGCTAGGCGCACAGCCACTTGCGGCTTGTACGAGTCGGTGTTCGAGACTCGTACTCGAGGCGCTATAGGCCGCTACAGTTGTAACGGTTGAAGCTTGCTGATTGGCAATTCTGATCAATGAATTCCTATCGATGAACTCCCATTTTTCGGTCATTTGTAGACCCAGACATGTACGTCAACATGATCTATGCAAGATCCCGAGATCTTCGTAGAGATCCTAGAGATTCTTGACCCTCAACCGTAACCGTAATAAAATTCATGAAGTATGGTATCATTTCTGACGGATGTTAAGTGTCGATATTGTTTCTGTTTTAGACGTCTTGTACAAAAAACCAAAAATTTTAATTGTTAGTGAAGATTGTCCGTCGAGGACTTCATAAGTTTACCATTACGGCTTAGAACTTCTTAGAAATTGGGAAAAAGATTCCTGACGAAGATAAAGAAATTCCATTTTATTTCACGGGTGGGAAAACTTTTCCTAAGATTCCTTAAACGGAATATTTTACAGGGGCAACTTTTGTATCGCGTAACAAATTAATCTGTTTATTTGTGAATAAATTATTTGAATTTGTTTTACATACGTCGCAGAAGAAAAATCCTGAATATCAATGAAACGTTATCATACTTCAATAATAATAAAAAAAAAAATTTTAAATATGTAACGCCGTGACCTGAAACACTGACATACTAAAAAAAATTACTGGTTTGTTTAGCGCATTCTACGTTTAAACAACGGTTGGAAACTAGTGAATGTGCCAGCAACATGATTTTTGAGACCCATTCCAGTTTTGTCAAACGTTCAATACCGAAATGTGAAGCTAGTAACTAAAATCATTCTACATGCATATCAGAATGAGCTCTATCCCTGTTTTACGAATCACAACTTTTTTCAATGTATAGTAAGTTAAAATTTTAAAAATATTAATACAAATGGTTTATGTATAAATAATTTATGTTGTATTAGACATTTTTAAAAACAATTTTTAACTAACTAAATTATTAAACATTTTAAATTATTATTAATTTTAAAATATTAAAATTATTATATATCCTTATTTACATATTTCTTAAATTACATATTCACATATGTGTTAAATTTCTAACAATTTTATTATAACTGTGCAGTGCATTGATTATGACAAACAACATAAATTCTATAATTCATTAGTTAAAAATTGCCCTTGATGATTAAAATATTATTTGAAATTTTTCTACAAACTGCTTTGCTTATTATCAGTATCATGGTAGTAACAAAACTTTGTTACTTATTTAATACGAATTTTTAATAATTCACGAAGAAGAATTCATTTTTAATGAAAAATACAAACATATCTTCGGAATATATCCTTATACACATATCTCGCAAACTCGACCAATGTTGAATGCGTTTATGAATTTGATTTCTAACCAAACCTGAAGACAGCTTATAGCGTGACGAATTCCTAACAAAGTATTTAAAAGGATATAGGTTCAGATTTCTTGTTGAAAGCACACTTGCTGAAGTGCATCCTAAGAGGAGTTTGTCTAATGCTGTTTCATTTGTCAGAAAACGAAAATATAAGAAACAATATATCAAATTTAAAATCAGGAAAAGAATATTTAATAAACAATTATTTTTAATTCGTTTCAATTTCTTTTATTATTATTTTTAACAAAATTTCTTATTTCTTGAAATATATATTTATTTATTTTTCATAGAACAGTATAACATACAAATAAATAAATAATACGAATTTTCTTATTTTTAAAATTGTTTCTCTTCCATTTTGATTGTTCATCAAGTATTTGAAAACAGTTCAACTTTTATTAATTAAAAAGTAACTCACTTTCCACTATAACCATTGATGAAGCAAAACTTTCATGAATTATAACTAATTTTTCTAAAATTAGAATTCTAGTAACCTACTTTTGGTATTCTATTCTGCTGTCACTATGGAAAGGAAAAGGTAATATAAAAATCATAACACTGCTTGAAATTTCGCAGCAGACAGTTATTTTACTGAATTTTTTGTATAAATGAGAAATGCCTACATTTTGGAAAATAAGAGTTTTCGCATCTACGTGATACACTATATGATCTTTCTTTTCTTTTAAAAGTAGTAGAATACGGAATTAAATTTTTACCACAGACAAATTCTACTAACTTATTATTTTCACTTGTTATTTTCATTCCGGACAATGAAGAATAAAATAAGATGTGAAGAGATTCTCATAAAACACTTTCTTCACTAGTAAATCTATACAGGTGCTATGAATATGCATCTATTTGATTGTATTACCCGACTTGCATTACCACTACCACTACCACTTGAAATTCAAGATCAAGGTCAATTTTGCGGCAGGTTCTTTACATGTTTCTCCGTTAAAACAAAAATATAGAATTCATCTGATGGCCAAATTTTTCTTTCCATTTTGTATATTACTTACATGTCCTAGCACTTGCATTTGTACATTACAAATCCAGGCATAGTAATGAACATCATATAGCATATTTACTTACGTAACATATTTCATCAGATATTTATAATTTCGCTGTCTCGAATGATATATATATTTCATACTTCCTTTAACGTTGGTCAAAGCAAATGTCAGTTTTCATTCAGGATGCATAAAAAAGTGCATTTCATGTTCGTCGGTCAAATTTGTAATACAAATGTAAAGTTTGAATTTTTAGAATATCAAAGATAGTGAAATGTGCTATTTAGAATTTTGTTTATTTTGCACGTAATAGCCAGAAATATGTTATAAATCCTGCATTTCCGAAAGACAATTTGGGAACCACGGTATATATAAGCTCAATCGTTCCACATCTGGATCCCATTTTACGCACCACAGTTTTTACACGATCTAATTGCATACTTTCTTTTTACCTTTTCTATTTATAGTTGTATGATCCTTTCCATGTTCTTTCGTAATTGCTGAATAAAATGTTATGAAGAAATTAGAGTAAAATACAGTCGGAGATATGTGTCAATTAAAGCAATTCGCACAAAATAACAAGACAGATGCTTTTGATTGATGATAATGTTACTCTTCCAGAACCAAGAAAACGAATACATATACGTAGCGAACGAGTATTTCTTACTAACAATAAAATATAATGTTAGTTTTATTAGTAATATGTAGTGTTACGAACAATAAAAAATGATAGATTTCCTTCCATTAATGTGAACTAATTTTTCCAATGAGAACATTGAGCTATGTTTTCAATTTTAAATAATATTGCGAATAGGAAATTCTATTATTTCCGTAATTTCATTCCATAAGTTTATGATTAATTATAAAATCTCATAAGTTTCTTAAACATATAATATTAATAAACGTTTGGCACACATCAAATGCGTTATATACATACTATTGATCGTTGACGTCGACAATCACAAATGAATTAATAATATCATTTTTTGCTTTTGATTGGGATTTAAAACGTTTCTTTTTTAGGTACAAAAATGTATATGTTAGATACATCGATTACATTTTATTAAGAAACGATTTCGCTAGACATTTTTTTGTCCTATTTCTTGGCCTAGAACCCGCTATATAGACCTATATACCAAAGAGTTTAATAGTAAACTTTATGTTGACTTCAATATACACATATACATATATTAACATTAATTTTCTTCACCTTTCAATTTACAGAATTAACCAATGTAGCTTCTGAACGATTAATTCATTATTGTTCACTATAAAGAAATACCTTTTACAAGGCAGTAATTTTAAATTATGGTACTTAATTATGGTAATTAATCTCAGGATATCAAAGTTTTATTTTGTTCTATATTAAAGATGCTAAGTATTATGTATCGTAATAATTAAGTTACTTAAGCAGAATCCATTTTTGGAAAATAAAATAAAGATGAATTAAATGGAAGAAATAAATGAAAGGAAATGATTTAAATAAAATGAATACATTATTATATAAAGTTGATATGAAATGTGAAGATGAAACACTTAAAATGTACTTTTTAGGAATATTTTTTCTTTTTCTGTACATAGTTCCGAATTACATATGAATAATATAAATGTAGTATTTATAGCCAAGATGTGCATTTACATGCGGGCTGTGCGGATGTAGTCCTGGGAATGTAAAGATGTATCTAGTGTTAGTAATATACAACTTATAAAGACCATAGTTCCGAAAGTATCAGTTGTAAATGACCTACTCCTCTTTGTTAGTTCCAAAATATTAATAAAAATGTTTCAATAAAATACATTGAATTCTGCCTGTACTAATCAACAGTATTCCCTATAGTTATCATCGCGAAGCGTCTTCACCGAGTATCGAGTAACTAATGACGTAATAACCGGCTTAAATCGGCTTAAAATATATAGGGTGTCCTACTGGACAAAAGGATTATATTTTTATTTAGAAATTAGCAAAGGCTGTACTGTTTGTACATCGAGTGTGGGTTCTGAATATTCAAAAGTGTGTTTAATTTTACAGCACTATGGACTATAAACTTATCCTATACAACCGACTGATGGATTTTACTTGCAAATGAGACGGCTTTACCTTGCGATTGATAAAATGTAAAAATTTCTTACGTAATAAAACTTTGGAGATTCTGATTCGATGAAAAACTACAGACATTCTTCTTCGTTGAAATCTGTGACGTTTCTGTACGACGTGAAAATTGTAACGATTCTGACATCCATCCGCTCGCGAGCTTTCTTTTGTTAAAACGACTAGTTCGATCTAGCCAACCAGATTTGAAAGACGTGCTGCTTAATTGCTCTATTATACATCACCTAAAAACGGTGGAATTAAAGCATCGACAAAGTGATTGATACCAACCATTTCTAGAGGGCACTAAACATAACAGCCTCACGGATCAGTAACTTGATCTAGTAAATGTTAAGAGGAAATATTCAAAAGAATCTCCAACGGAAATATAAACTAAATCCTGATTCAAAGCGCAAGAAGTTTTAATATTCTCGCGCTAACACATATATATGTAAAAAACTTTTAAGAACGAATACGAAAAGAATTTTTATTGCGTTCGATAGAACAATTAAAGATTAATATATTCAATGCGTATTAAAAGCATAAAATACATGATATACGGAAAAAATTAACTTGCAAATAACTCATTTTTACATAAGAAGTAGTAAATGTATTCATTACAAAACAGGAAATAGAAAATTTACATTAATTTACATTAATATGTTACAAATATTTAGACTCGATGAATACATTCGCTGTTTGGTTTAAACTAATTGGTTTGTTTACAGAGAACATTGTTACACAATATGTAAAACTTGATATAAATAAAAGGTATTGTACTGTACAGCACATATAATTATCCGCCTACTCAAACTTGTAGTACATATGATGCAGCATTTAACATGCTCAATACGAATAGTAAACATTTTTGGCAGAAATGACAATAACTTACCGAAAATGCAAAATATTGTTAAAACGAAAAAAAACAAATGGTGAGCTCTTTAAATCTCTGTTGAATTTTTTGCATTTACAACGCCATAGGTCTCAAATGACCCATACATATTTCTTTTCTCTAATTCCTTGATTTAAAAATGTTCTTAGCTGGATGCTATGTTACTATCCTTTACGTCTCATCTTTGGACACAAAACGGTTAGTAATTTCATGGACGCGTCCATTGTTTGAAAGAATATTATATGCATTTCAAATATCAATATGCATTTCTGTATCCTGAATATGAGCTTTAGCGAATATCAATATTTCATCTTCTAAATTTCTGAGTAATTCACGACACGAATATCGGTAGTATTTTCTTCGCCAAATATTCGTCATATATGTCCGCGACTGCACTTTCTTTCTCCAAACTTAATTTTATCGCTCGATTTCTAGATTTGTATTTTCAATTTTGCGAATTTTCCTAGACTGTGAAGGAAACTCTTCTCGATACAGGTAATCGTGAACCATTATGATCGAAACTGTGCAAATGGCAGATGATGCAGTCGCTAAGAATTTCTAGAACCTTCTATGGTGATTGGTATGTGTGAAAGAGGACACAAAAAGATGACTGATCAGTTAGAAAGAGGAATTGTAAAAATTTGTCCCAAGACATATACGTTCACAAATATGCCAGAGAAAATTATGTCCAATAATAGCGATAGTTTCTCAGTTGCGATAGTGCAACCAAGTATAATAGGCTTCTAGATAGAAGAATCTAGAATTCTGTATACTGGTTGGGTGGACAATTTGCATGAAGTCATTGGTATCTTTATTAACAAATATCAGTGGTTATTTTAATATAAATTAATATACAGTAAGTGCTTGATTAACTAATAAAATTAATGGACTAGCAGCCTTGATAAATTGAGATTCAGCAAGATACATCGATAGTCGTAGATAAATACATAAAAAAGGTTTTTCTACACAAAATAAGATTTTGTTCTTTCATTTTGTGTGATATAAATATAAATATGTAGGGATACATACATTTACAATGGTTTATTCACATACTTGTTACTATTGGTAATATTATATTTATATTGTTTCAGACTTCGTTTCCGTTAAATCATGTTTTATTGCATTCGTCGTCTTGTTCTAAACGTTGTAAAGTTTGATATAAAATCTACTTTATAACTTATTTTTTCATTTTCCTAAGTTCTATTGGGCTTATTATGAATAACGGCAATAATGTCAACAATGATCTGTCGACGATTCCTGAATTGTTATTATCTAGTAACCACTCTTATACGTCTAATTAATCAATTTCTTCACATTTTTGTTTAATTCAGAAATTTAATTCTTATTTATACTATTTTCATTTTTGTCAAAATGCTCTGGATTAGAAAGTTCAAGGATTTTTCTTTATTTAATAAGTTTATTGGCCATTAGAATATAGTTATTATATGTATAAACTAATTTAATGACTTGCGGATCTGTCGCTCCCAATCGTGTGATGTGGGACATCATAGAATTCAAAGATCCGCTAGCCACTTTCATCGAAGTCTTTTGTTAAATATTTTGTTGCAATAGTAGGATCAATAACATATTTGTACGACATGCTAATTTTTAATGATGTTTTATTCTTGTATCTTTTTTATGATGTCCTTTGTGTAAGAAAGACGTAGGTGTTGGTGGAGAGTTTTGGTTGCTAGGATACCACGGTGCATCCGTAATTATAAGACATACATTGATGTGACTTCTTTGTATGATTTTATTTAGTAGCATATTCTCAAGGATTTCGTTTAAACAGATTAATCTTATACATGACAGCTTTGTATAAGAAGATTTTGTTTTCTATGGACATTTTGTAATAGCTAGTACACGTTATTTAGTTGGAAGTTTATTCTTCTTCAAATCTATTTTGCGACAATATATTTTTTTCAAGTTTGTTATTCAAATGCATATCAAGGTATTTTGTACTTGTATTAATGCAATATTACTGTGTCCTTTAAATCTACTGCAGGATCCTTTTCTTTCATTAACTTTTTCTTTCTAACTTAACTTGCACTGATTTAGATTCGTTGATTTTTAACTTTCATTGTTTTATCCAATTTTGAATTTGAAGCAAATTTTGTAATGAGGCAGCATCTTTTGTTGGATTTGTGTGAGATAACACTGTCATTAACATATGTATCCATAGAAGTGTGCAGTTGGTATGTCTGTAATGAAGAGTAGATATATAACGCGAGTTTGATAATAAATAAAAAAATTGTATGAGAAACGGATTCACATTTATTTCATTCAAGCCGTAACTTCCTATAATTCCTTCTTATAATTTCTTAACTTCTTAACTTCTTATAATTTCTTATATCTTCCTTTATTACATACATGTAATGCACAATTGCTTACATTTGTTTAGAATTGTAATATCAAAAAATATGCGTATTCTGGTGCGTATATTAATAATTATCATCAAATATATACACATATGCGGAGTATCTAGCATATATCTATATAGCATAAATCTATTATCCAAAATCACAACTGATATCAACTTGAAATATTAACATATTAAATAAAACTAAGTTAGTGGGACTTTGTTTTGAATATAAATATTTGCGACTATGGGTTTTGCAGGAATGAAAAGTGTGCCTTATCAATTATTTTAATTGAGGATTACCCACGTGATGATCTAGTGGAAGTACAGCCACATGGGAGTCTAGAGACGGAAGTACCCACGTGGGGATCTAGTGCCGAGATTACTCACATGGTGGCCTGGTCTGGTGCTGGAAGTGGTGGGACTCTAAGTACTGTAAACTAACAGTAAATCTATGAAAAAGGTTGAAGATGTTAAGGAAAGCTGAGAAGCTGAATGTAAACAACTCATCACGAAGCTAGACGAAACTAGAGAAGATTTGCTAATGGTTGGAGTCTACTAGATCCCAACGTGGATATTTCCGGCACTAGACTCCCAGGTAGGTAATCTCGGATTAAATAAGACAGTAATTAATTTTTGGTTATGCCGATTTGTTCCATTAGTTCGACAATTATACACATATCTTATCATTCTGCAAAATTGAAAAAGTAATAGCAATTCCTTCAAATTTCGGAAAAATATTTTTATTTCGTAATATATAATATTTCTTTTTTCTTTTTACTTTTTTCTATGTCATTCTGTGCTTACAATTATCCAGTTTGAAATAATGTTATATGGAATTTTAAAAACTCTGACTTGCCAATAATATATAAAGATTGATAAAGATGCGTTCAATTCGAAGAAATATATTTAGATTTGTTAAGAAGTAATTTAATATACAAATTATTACAATCGATTAACGGTAACAATATTTTATCAGTTGGTGCAAATGTATATAAATATGAAAATAATTTTATTTCTCAAAATATAATGAATTAAAATTCAAGTGGAACACAACAAATTCTTTTGAAAACAAGATTATAACCAAAGTATGCCGATATGCTGTCTGTAAATAAGTTTCAATAAAAATAAATGAATTTTGATTAATAAATCTTTGATTTTCTACAAATTAATGCATTGTCTACTGTTTCAATCGATTCTATTTGCCATGAAGACATTTCCGCGACATTTTCGATACATCATCAAGAATTAATAAGATATCGAAAATTTATCGATAAGTGATAGTCACGCCACTAGATTCTTGTTATTATTAATTTTTATATTCTTATACGTAATCATTAGACCAACAAAACTATAGTACAGATTATTCAAATATTCTGACTACATATATGTAACTAACAGTATTAAAGAACCTACAGAAATAATTTATTTGTGAAATTTATAAAGGTCAAAAATTTTACTGTTGCTGGGAACCACCAAAGTTTATTTCATGAAACCATACTTAAGCATAAAAACGATTTGCCTCAGCATGCGATTTTAAATAACATAAGTCTTTAGAATTACCATGATGAATTGAAAATAAACCAATTATGTATTTATAACAAACAAAATAAAAAATGGTTGCTTAGATAACGTTAATATTTATAATTTTTAAAATCGAGCGAATACAGAAAGTAGATATATTCTAGAACACAAGCATCATTATCATTTTGTGTAGTCTAAATAATGCTAATTAGTCCAAATAATGATAATTTTAAATTATTTTCAAAATAATAGTAGATGCTAGTTTTACCGAGTATCTGATTTTGGTCGGATTTCTCTTACAGACCATGCAGTTTTACACAACATATTTAGTACATACATAAATAGATATATGAATATTTGAAAAAAAATCTCCATTTTTATGATAGAACGCCGGTCTTCTAGAAATTAAAAAATTACTATCTCACTATTATAAGCGACTCTTAATTTAACATCTTAAGTCGACTAGATAAAATACATACAATTTACATACAAGATGAACTTGTTAACCTTACTGACAGATAAAAAATCAAGAACTCTTATTATTTGCATACTTGTAGTGAACATATACATGAAGGTACATTACTATTGGCATAGATGATTGTCTTTGATTGCGATGGTGGGACGGTTTTATGAAGCGTATAAGTACCACTTCTGTAGCTAAAGCAACTTATTACGTCTTACTATCGTGAAATCGCAACTTCCTTGTTTCTTCCTTTAGTAAAGATTGTTGTATGGAAATAGCGATATATAATTGAAAATCGTGGACTTTCTGGCATTGTATGTTTAGTCGTGTTTTCAATTAATACGATTGGAACTACAATATTTTAAGGTAAGTTACTGAATGTTCCTATATTTTATTTCGGTTAATTATGTACTTTGTGCACAATTTTTCTTTTCGTCTATTTTGATGAGTATATTTTTTTCGTTTCATGCTTCATTATATTATTAAAACGAGAAGTTTGTCGGAAAGGATTTAGAATGTAATGTATTTTTAGTAGATTAGAAAATAGACAATATTTTCTTATGACTTTAAGAAGAGGAGTCCGTTCGTGACTAGAATATCTCAATGGTTAAAGCCAAAGTTGGGCATTATTCGAATAACATTTTGAATAAATTCTTCGAATAAAATTTTATTCGAATAAAACTTCGAATAAATTCTTCGAATAAAATTTCATTCGAATGAAACTTCGAATATAATTTTATTCGAAATATTTTCTGAAATAATGTAAAGAAAAATAGTCCTTTTTTCACAATTCTGGTTTATTTAGTAAATTTGCTTTTAATACAATTTTCTGTTCGAACATTTTATTGGTTAGCCTGTTTGCTTTAGGCGAGTTTATTATCGTTGCAAATGAAAACAAACGCTCTACTGGAGCAGAAGATGGCAAAGGAGTGTTATATTTGAAAAATATATTTTTGATTGTGGGAGATGCGTTCAGAGATGTGTAATCATTTCTGTTATCGGTAAAATATTGCAATACAAGAAGTTCTACATTATCATTCATTTGTAAATGTTCGTTGAAGTGGAATACGGACTGAAATCGAAAAAGGTATTTAATTGCGCAGTTTCGTTACTGTCTGTTACTATTGCACTAGGTACTTCGATTTTCATTGTTGATAATATACGTTCTTTTAATACTGATATTAACTACTCATGTTTCTCAGAAGATACACACACTAGCCATTTGTTTTTAAAAAATGGATGGGATAGGGCGGCGATAATTGCTTCTTTGGATTCCGAAGATTTTACGTTAAAATAAGTGTTAAATCTACTTTCTAGGTTGTTTTGTATTATACACTGTATTATAGGTTCGCAATATTTCCATTTCATTTCACTTAAACTTTCTGTAATAAAAACAAGGATGACATGACCATTCCATAGAAAACATTTTATTCTTCTTGGAAAATGTCAAGAGTTTGTGTTACAGGTTTTGTTATTTGTTTCAAAAATTTTATTTTTTTACCGAGTCACCTCAAGTGTACTATCTTTTCGCCGGCCATAGATGTAACAATTGTATGTGCTTTATAGGGCAGGACAGTCCCATAAAGCAATATCCATCAAAAATTTCCTGGTGTGTTATCTTTTTGTCCAATAGTATATTTCAATCTTTTTTTTAAATATGGACCCTCTTGCTGCTACAGTCAGTTTAAGAGGCGAGGTATGCAGTTAAATGGTCGTGAATCCTTAACTGCAGCTAGAAGATCGATCATATAAACATTTTACTACGTTTCTTAAAACGCGTCTCGCCTCAATCCTAAAGATTGAAATATGACCATAAGAAATAAACACTTTGTGATGAAGTTACCACTCCCCTCCATCGACTTTTCAGTGTTAGGAAAAAGTGGAAACGTGTCTTGGAAAAATCAGTTTGTATCGATCTATTGGAAGAGAAAAGTCGTGTGCATAGAAGGAGCTTCTCGTTGCAATCAGTAATTTTTAGTTTTAGAACTTGTTTGTAATTTCTACCATGTGCGATGCTGAGAAAATAGAAGAAAACTTTCCTTCAACTTCCACAGCAAAAACGTTTTCCCCTTTAATTAGTAACCCCAGTGATATTTCTATTGCCGATGTCGATAATAGTAATTCTTCGACCATTAGTTCGATGGCACATTCTTTTCTATTGTTCCCGAAAAAACGTGTGGAAAATTTGTTGTTGCTGTTTGTTCAAACTGCAAATCAAAGTATGTGGAAGTGAGAGGACAAATGAATTGAAGTTCGAACTTTCGTTCGCATGTTAAAAGGCGTCATGGTAGTGCTGTATTGGAAAAATACATGCAGCATATAAGTCAAAAAAGAATGAGGAGAGCTGAGGACATTCCTAATGCTAATTTGCATAGAAGAATTGGTAAATGTCACCAAAGAAAATCGCAAGAAATTTTTAACTCCCATTTTACCAATTACATTCTTCATTCAATGGTACCATTGCGGACAGTTAAGGACCCATATTTTCTAAAAATATTTGATTATCTTAAAATTGCAGGTATGTTTGTTCAAATCTATTTTCAAATCGGTTCAGTCAAATTGACGGACATTGAATGAGAAATAGTTGCATGTTGCATACGAGCCATTTCGTGTCAAAAAATTTAACTCTTGTGATATATTTTATCATTGATTTTTTTAAAAATGTGCATTTGTTGATAACATCGAGGAATTAAATTATATAAAATTTTAACTGTGGTATTGCTAATTATTCTCAACCAGATACTTCCGGTATAGAATTATCGAAATTATTTAAAATGAACACGCAGTGAAAGCATTAATTTTAAAAATAATTGAATTGTGATAGTTAAAGTGACTACGTGTTGGCCGAATTTTTCAAAATGTAACATTACATATCGGAAATCATTCGAGATAGGAATGTAAAATTTTACACAAATTTATTTCCTCGATGCTACTAATTAATGCTGAAACATATTTACAAAAAGTTCAGCGCAAGTACTTCGTCCATAAATGAAAAGAATTAAATTAACTAAATTTGTGCCCATGACTGTGCTGGGTTCATCTGAAACAAAAATATATGAAATGCCGTTTGAAAATTTATTTCATATGAAAAAAAAGTATTACATAGATGTATATCGAAATTATTTATTTCAAACACATGAGAATTATTAATTGCAGCAATAATTGTTTAAGGCGTATTACAAATTATATATAAAATAATTTGTCACACTTCGAAACTTGCACTGATTACTTCAGGTACTATTTTTTGATGATTACTGTTTCAGAGGATAGATAAACATTAATTAACAATATTAAATATTATTTCTGAGAAATGGCTGGCCTATTAATTTCAATCCTCGTAGATTGAATTTTATTCATGTATAAGGATGAACAAAAGAAATATTCAAATATTTCGTTGCATGAATGATCAAAGAAATATTCACTTCAAACAACTATTTCAAGTTGATCCTAAAAAATACATATACATGAAATACGTTTTATATATACTTACAAAATTGAATGAATTATAAATAATATTCCAGTTAACATGAAAACAAATAATTATTCCAACTTATTACAAAAGTAATCTCTTTAAATATATTTTATTTAAAATATTATGTTGTACTGCCCTGGCGTATCAGATGCTTATTCGTTAATATCTCCACCAATTTTACGATTCTGACACACGAAACATCTGCGGATTCGTCTTGATCTGCATGCTATTAAAATTTTATTTATTTTTCCATTAACGAGAATATGTACGTTAAAAATGTCAGAAATCCAGAGAAAGCCGAATATCGAATAATGTTTTGTACTCTCTTAATATTTTACTTACTATTTATGACTGAGCTCGTTATACTCTCTGGCTGTGATATAACTCATTTATCAGAATAAAACAACAGTTTGTTGAAAAAGTTGAGAGAAGGGAGAGGAGATCCTAAACATGCAAATTTAGATGCAGATTTTTACTAGAGTCTGAGATATTAATAAAAAACTTTTGGTACAATACATTTAATTTTACGTCTAGACGATAATAAGCAAACTGTCTAGGAAATAATCAATTTTTTTTATAATAAATAATCAATCTACCTGTATGCTAGGATACTACTTCGCATCACAGTCGTGACACAAAATTTTTCTCTCAATCAAAAGAAGTTAATCCTACAACAAATTTCGTTTACAACTCTGAATATCTGCATTGCCTGAATATTGCATGCGTTAAAACAGATACGACAGGTATCGGACTGACCTCCCTTTCATTTATCCACGATACAAATATTTTACTATAAAAAAGCAGAAAGTAGTGAAAAATCAGATACTTTCAGAACCAAAATATAATAGCATTTTAAAACATATTTACCAATAGAGAACAATTCTAGCATACACTCTGCTTTGTACATCTAGTGAGAAATATTTGAAAATAATAAATTTTTTTAATGCAAAATTCAAGATTCCATTTTATCCGTAATTTGTGTTTGAATATATAGACATTCATAAACAAATATTTGAAAATATTTGTTAACATTTAATTGGAAATACTTATGAGAAATGCGGTTTTTCTAATATATTGTTTAAACAAAAGGTTTTTCTGCAGAACAGAAAACTTTTCTTTATACACCGTTAAATTTGTTAAAAAGCAATAATTTCATCAATTTACACAAAAACAGTATCTTTAATAAATTTCCAAATATGTGATAAAATATGTTTCGCACCCTTATCTACGAGGGTAGTGTTCAGCCCTTCAACACCGGCCATTGCCGATAAAAATACGGGTCAAATATTTCTTTGAAAACTACATTCATGCCAAATTTTATCAAAATCGGTAATTCTGACTTTGGTATGTTTCCTTGTTAGTAAATCTATAAACATACGAAATTTCATGAAATCGTATAATAATATTAAAGTTAAATTTCTTATTGTTAAATTGTAAATGTTTATATAAATATAATATATCTATGAATACAAACTATACGTGAGATATACGCAAAATGTATGCAAAATATAGTGAGGGAACGTGCACATATTAACTATTTTTGAAAGAGAAATAATGTGCTAGTTGTAATAAAATGCTTCCCGATTCTAACACATGTGTTATTACATCTGTGACAAAATCTTCGAATTCACTTGACCATAATACTCTTACTGCTTTATTGGTAAATTGTGCTATATGCGATTTGAAACAATTCCTTGCAATTGTGTATTCTCAGTCTCGCAAAGCTTTGCAAACAATTAAACAAAACAAAAACTGGCGTCCGTATCCTTATCAGCAAAAATCCAAACACCAACATCAATATTCTCTTGAATATGAAATATAGACAAATTGTAACAATCTTTCAAATCATTTTTTCGTAGATTCATCTAAAACATTTTGTTTGGTGTATTCATTTAATAAATTTCTCCATAATTTATTGATAAGACATCGTTGAGACATAGTGACAGCTAGCAACATATCAATTTCAAATATTGTCTTTCTTTGACATATTGATTTTATTTTGCATGTAAGTGTAGATCACTGCAACAAAAATAATCTTCTTATGTTCTTCAACATTTTTGTTGTGCATCTCTGTGAATGCGCAGTTGAAATATCCCGCCTCTACATTTAACACTTTTATTGCATGCTTTACGACATGCAATTTCACCCTCCTTAACAATATAATTATTTATTACAGATGCAATCCAGTTCATCACTATTGTACATTTGCTGCATTATAATTTAGACATCTTTAATTTTTGTATTATTAATATTTTACTGCTTGTAGCAGATTTACGTGCGTTTAACGATTAAAGATATGACCGATGTGAAATCCCAGCATACTACCGTTTATAAATAATATATTATGTACTATCACTGTTTTGTTTTTTATTACATGTTATAATCTTTGAATTAAACCGTACTTTCAATACTAACACTTTGATCTACTAAGTAGACTCATCTTGCTTATTCTCGTTTCGTAATTTTTCGGGTAATATACACGCATGCAAATTTATGCAAAGTGTGCAAACTAAAATATACACTTTTGGTATACATATATAGACATATTTTTTAACAATTAATAAATGTCAACAAAATTCCAATATCTTTATTGTCTTCTAAAAAATGAAAACATATGTGTATAAACAATCGCAGTCTATTTACTATTATTCTATGGACTGGACATAGCTATCATTTAGAATAATTAGGCAATTACAAATAATACAATTGTGATAACAATATATTAAAGTATATGGGGATAATAAGATTACAAAGAAATTGGCTTCAAGATTTTTACCTATGAGAATCTTTAATGGTCAACAGTCAAATTTGGATTAAGGCTAAATTCAGGCAGATTTATATACTTTGTAAATAATAAAAGAAACAGAAATCAAGCAAAAATTTGTTTCACGTATTAAGTAGTATCTAATGACCTATAACTAATTTTAATATTTACAAAGGATAAACGTAATGACTTAAAATATTTCATATGTTGTATAAAAAAGTTTTTATCATTCTTAATTTAATAGATAAAATAAATCTTTTTATTTGTAGTCGATAAATATTTTAAGACAAACTAGTCCTAATTAACGGGGTGACTTAGTTTCAAAACTTTTTTTGTATCTCTTGAAGTTCAAGATTTATAATAAAAAATTTTTTTTGAATTTTGAGGGCCTCATCTTCACTATGAGACACCCACCCTTCTTTAAAGTAAATGCATAAAAATAGTATACATGCTTATTTCCCAATTATCATAATTACTTTATTCTGTGGTTAAGGATGTTTCCTTATCAGAAGAACTTAAAATAGGCTAATTTGTTACGTAGTTTATTTACTAATAATACTTACAGTATTTACTGAAAATGTAATAAAACGGACATTTGGATTTCTGGAAATGCCTATATTACTCTGCAAGAAACTGTATGTAAAAATAAATATTTATAGATACAGAAGTCCATGCTCGCAGCAGTATAGCACTTTGTTTTCATAAACTTCATTTTCAAGTCAAAATCAGATACAAAATAAATCAGATAAGTTCAAATAGGCCAGGATAAAGTATCGGTAGTACAAATTGTTTCCAAATAGATAAAAAGAGCTGGTGAACTAGCGAATGAAAAAACAAAGTTAATAACAAAATTTTCAATATTGACATCCAAATGTTGAATTAATTAATATTGGTCCAT
Organism: Tetragonisca angustula; assembly: GCA_036937485.2. Taxonomy (NCBI): domain Eukaryota; kingdom Metazoa; phylum Arthropoda; class Insecta; order Hymenoptera; family Apidae; genus Tetragonisca; species Tetragonisca angustula. The sequence goes on along the minus strand of JAWNGG020000247.1, from coordinate 320,242 downwards.
ATGTCACAACATATATTTTAATTTATGTAAGAATTAATTTGTAAACTTGTCAAAATAAATCCCGTGACATACAATTCTTTACTTATTTTGTCTGATTAATTTATATATTTGCGGAGATGTATAAATATGTAGATCTTATCTTGATAATATTTGTAGTAGTGGTATTAGTGGGATTGATAATGAAAGTGATAATAGGATGATATATTACAAATATAAATGTTGAGAAAAGCAACAAAGAGAACGCAGTTTCTGTAGTAGAGCATACTTACTGCAAGAACTGCTATAGTCGGATAGCTATCAATTTTTTTCTTTGCTTTTTAGGTACAGTAGACATAACAAGTAGGCAAAATTCGTAAATTCAGTCATCAATCTTTAATGTTGTATATATATAACTGTCCTTAAGAAGGGGAAACAATCATATGAATTTAAGAGCCCGAAAACTCTTCCTTCCCGAGATACAGTAATTCTCTGTTTATATAAAAATTTCAGTGAAGTCACTACTAGATGCAGAATTTCAATAGAATTTCTTATTATACAATAAATGTTATGTTGAAATATTATCTGCAACGGATAAGCTGAAGTAAGTATATTTTACTGGATGTCACCGATAACCCCCACGGCGCTGAAATGCGTTTCTTCGATTTTCACTTATTTTACTATATTTTATCTTCACGTTCTAGTGAAATTGAGAGTTGCATTTTGACACATATAAGTCTATAATGAAAACTGTGCTACGAAATGAAAAAAAGGCAAGAAAACCAGGATCGAGCGGGTAAAGATTTTTTGTAGAAGATGTTATGAAAAAAATGCATAACAATTAGAAGTAAAACAAAAGCGAAAAATTGTACCAATAGTCGTCAAACTGTGAAGACTGTATCGATTTATATTTCTTCATTTACGATATATAATACAATATGCGCTAATAATATTTACCCATGCATATTATAAATAAAATAATTTTTGTATGCTTTGTACTGCATTAATTTTTTCACACCATTGTACGAAGTAACGAAACTAATATTGAAAAATTGACAAGTATTAACATTTGCTCGAATTACGTGTTTTTATTAATCTTCGATTTGCCCGTCACCGGTGGCCCCCATGGCATTCAACGTGTTAAGTAGAATTGTGATTGTGTAGTGTACAACTATGTTCACTGTATCGTAAGTTATATTACTATTTATGGACTTTTACAAAAAAAATTATTGCTGTTACATTATAGCTTTTGTACTAAACAATTTTTTTCCACAGCTTCCCAAAACTTCAACGATTTCGATGTTAAAAGTGACTAAAGTAACATTGTTTACTCTATACAGAGTGACAAGACTTTTATTGTCGTATTGTTCATTTTTTTCATTAATTTGTTGCAGATATTTGCAATATTGCGACTGAAGAGCCTGAAGCATGGATGGAATGAACGTAAAAGTCGATGAAAATAATGTTAGTGTAAAACCGAATAAAGCGAATTCCATTGAAGCATTCTATGATAATATTGTGATCTTGGTGACTGAAGCGACAGGTTTTGTAGGGAAAGGCATATTGAAGAAACTAATACGTGCATGTCCAAGCATCGCAGCCATTTATATTCTCTTCGTCCGAAGAAGGACCAAACGATAAAACAACGATTTAAGGAATTCATTGATGACCAAGTATGTAAATGATATTGTAACTGATTTTTACATCTTAGCCTTTATGCAGGTATTACTTCATTTTGTAGTTTCATTACATTGATTATATACAATATATTTACTAATGAAATTTCAAGAAACAATCGTATTTCCATAAGGATATTTATCACAGAATAGTGATTAACGCTTATGATACGAGCATCGATTAAACTTAGCAGACATCAAATACATACTAAACGTAATGCAATTATCAATTGGTGCCGATAATCATAGTTGCAATACAATTTCTTTCGCTTGATTTTCTTCTTTGCTTTAAGACACATTTTTCCTATTAAAAATATTAAGAACATGTTTTGAAAAACATTAAAAAAAGCAATATTAGAATACATGTCTTGAACGAACATATTTCGCATTCCACCAGTTCTTAATCGTGAAACAGTTCTATATGAAGAAGATTAATAATTAACTTTATATGTTAACTTAATTAACTTTAGATAGGATGAGAATCCTTAGAATTCAGTTACACCACTTTTCAATTTATAGAGATAATCGATATAACTTTTGAACGACTCACTCATTAATTTCGTTTTCATTTTCTAGAAAGAAAAATAATATCTAAAATTCAATCTACATAGGATTGTCAACTAATCCTGTGATGCTAAAATTATAATTTTGTTTCGTATTGGAGATGTTAAGAAATTATTTATCTTGTCACTTTTGTAACTAAAGTAAAAAGGAATATTTTGAAAATAAGAATATTTCGAGAAGTTCATCTTGAGAAAATGAAGTGAATGTAAGTAAAATAAAAAAATTAGAGGAAATGAATTGAGTACAGTTTTGATATAAAATGCAAATACGAAACGTTAGACAATTTAAAAACTGGTAGAAATATAACAAAATAGAACATTATAAACAATATACTTTCAGAGAACTGATTTTATATGTTTTCATTTTCAGATTTATGACAGCGTCAGAGTAAAACATCCCTCGGTTTTCAACAGGGTGACATGAGTCTGCCAGATTTAGATCTTTCGTCAACAGGTAGAATTATGTTGATAGAGAATGGGAACATTGTGTTCCATCTCACAGCTACTATAAGATTTAATGAACCTCTGAATATTAGTACAAATAAAAAACCACTCGCATAATCCAACTGTGCAAAGAACTAAAGAATGCAATCAGCGTCATTGACGTTAGCACAGCTCATAACAATGCACATTTGCCAGAGATTGAGGAGAAAGTTTACAAGTAAGAACAATTTTTCATTGTTATAGAGGAATCTATAACTTGGTAATAATTACAACTCCGCAAATATTTTCACTCGTTATTAATGATTTTGCAGCACGTGTTTAGCACCTTCTGTGGTGCTAGATACATGTAAAAGTGAGGATGAAACGTTGATCGATATTCCTATTAGAAGGAAGAATTCTAAAAATTTATCCAAACACCTACACGTTTACCAAGAACTTGGCGGAACAGGTTGTGTCCAACAATAGGGATTGTTTACCAGTTGCGATAGAGCGACCAAGTATAATTGGTGCTTTGTTAGAGGAACTATGTCCTGGTTGGATGGACAATATCTATGGGTACTTTTATAGATAATTATTAATAGTTATTTTAACATATATTTATACATAGAAAGCGTTCGATTAACCAGCGTAATCACAAACATCTCGGATTATTCGGATTCAGCGAACAATCGATACACGTGGACATGGAAAAGTGACGGATAACCTTTTTTAAAAATATGATTTTGGTTTTAAATTTTTTCCCGTCATATAGATATAAATACGTAGGGATACATTTTTAAAATTACAACAGATTATCTATATGTTCTAATTACTGTTGATAACATATCAATTTATATTGTTTTGGATGTATGTTTTTCTCATTCTGTTAATTTTGCACTTAAAAGTGCTTTATTACATAAGCTTTTTATTCACATTTAATCTTCATTCGTTGCATTTATTGCATTCATCGCGTTGTACTGAACATTGTAAATATCAATTTCAAATTGCAGCATCTACCTTATGTATTACTTTTTCGTTTTGCTCATTTTCATTATAATTAGTCACATTATAGATAATATCAATAATATCAATGATATTCTGCCAATGGTTTTCGAGTTTTTATTATTCAATAATTTGTTCTTGTACCATTCAAGTTTGTCTATTTTTTCACACTTTTGGTCAGTCATAAACTTTTATTCTTATTTATACCATTCTCATTCGTATCAAAATGACCTGAACTAAGGAATTTAAATTTCCAAAGATTGATCCACGATTTAACGATTGTCTCTTTTTGTATATGTACCTGAGATGAATGACGATATTGTTAATATTCAGAGATGTCAATGCCGTTGACAAAATTTTATTATTTGCAATTATTTTGCTTCAAGAGCATCTCGTTTACTGCAGCCTTCTATTTCTTCTGAACCACCTTGGACTAGAGGCTGCAAAATATACGTTTGATTGTAAAAGTACTACATCAGTGACATGCCGATGTAAATTCTCTGGTTGAGAACAAGCTGTAAGAAGGAGGATTTTTGAAAGGAAATCTTGATCTTTTAAACATATTGTTCCATCATGTCAAATACAAAATTTCCTTAAAACTATTTGCAAAATATTAAAGTTTATCATTTATAAAGCATGATATGGATATAAAGAAACAGAAACGAAGACAGCCGAGGGACTCTACTCCTTCCTCCATCTTCTCATTACAAATTTAATCCAAACTAAACATATTTCTAGTGGAATTAGAATTAGGTTTGTGTTATTGTTGAGCTAAACCTGTTTACATTAAAATTAGATTTGAGTTCGACTATGTTCATTTCGGGAAGGAGGTATCACTCGTGCTTTTAAGTCATGAAAGCAGTTAGAATGCGTGTTTTCGTTCATTGTTTATTCGCTTCGTGTTTGTTCTTGGTTCTTCAATTAATATGTACGTGTTAAACGTACATACTAGTACAACACTAAAGTTACAATAATTAATTCCGTAGTATTTATTATTACTAATCGTAGTTCGTTTGCTAAGTAATCAGTCTCTTGCACAATTTTAACAAATATCAAATAATCATTTCAATTTGCACTTTTTATGTTAAATCTAATCCCAATTCATATGGAACAAGCGAACAAAACAACTATAGATTCGAAGTTTTTAACTCTTTAACAAACAAAGAGCGACGAATAAAATTCATCTCGGAACTTAGTCAGAAGAATGAGCTTGATGATACATGTGAAAATCAAAATCGTTGAACTTTGTTTGTAGTTTTACTATGAGTCATTTCTTCAGTTCTTCGATAAATAAAAGAACAATTTTCATGTTACAGCTGTCCTTCTACTAATCGGCAAGGTATTTTAAGAGCAAAGATAATTAACAAAGACGCAAAATTGGATCTGGTACCTGTTGATTACGTGATCGATAATATATGTTCCGCATGGCATGTCTGCATTGTGATACTAAAACTAAAGTTTACAACTGAACGAGTAACGCGTCCCCTCTCAAGTAATATTTAGTACAGTATTATATTAATAAATATAACTTGACTATTAAGATGTTTCAAAGATTTCGTTTATTTGAGGCATACAGTGAAAAAAATATCATTGTCTTTAAGAAATACAAAAGAATACATACGTGACACGAAAATTTAGATATTGAGAAGAATGAAATATTTTTCAAATGTGTGCTTGTAGAATTGATTTATTCCAGTAAATTGTATTAATTACAGAAATATCAAATTCGTTACAATATTAGTTGTTGCACTTGCACTAAATATTTTGTGCTTACATTCATTTCCGTTCTCGATATCTCGGTTTAGAAAAATAGAAATTTAGAAGCATAATTGAAATTATCTATCATTATCAGTTCTATCCTCAAGTATCTAATATTTATTATGGAATTATATCAACTAATATAAATTGATTGTTAGAGATTGTCCCAAAAATTTCATTCATTTAATACATACAACGTAAATAATATCGTTGTATTTAAGAAATACGAAAGAGTACATACATGATACGAAAATTTAGATATTGAGGGCAACGGGATGGTTTTCGAATATATGTTTATTACCTTGATTGACTGGAATAAGTTGTATTAATTAGAGAGATTACAATATCAGTCGTTGCACTATTTCGTGCTCACATTCACTTACATTCTCGATATCACGGTTTAAAAAAATGGCCACCATAATTAAAATGATATAATAATTTTAAAATCTACTTTGAATATAATTCGACCAACTCTTTTGTTAGCTGAAAGATATCTACGTGGAATGTTGCATAAAAAAACTCAATGAACGATGTATTATGGTATCCATTTTGTATACTGTTGACTAACATATATGTGTATATTGTTCTAAATATATTTTTTCATGTTTTGTTTGCATTCATCATGGATACCTTTTTAAAACTTCGGGGTAAGGAGCCAATGTAAGTATTTTATTGTTTGACGAACAACGAGCAACCATTCGTTAGAACAATATTTTCTACAATAAACCCTGTTTTATTTAAAATAATAATACTTAAAAACATTACATAATAATACATATGACATTTTAGGATGATGAAAATTAACAATTACCACAATCAATTGCTTATAGCGTTTGAATACTTTGACACACAAGAATGGAACTTTCCACAGATATAACATGACTGAAATGATGACGAAGGTGAAAACGTTGAAAGGCAACGTCGTGAAGTTAGATCTACAAGATATGGATTGGAAGAAGTATCTCACGAATTACCAAATGGGAATGAAGAAATTCATTCTAAAAGAAAACTCTGACTCTATGAATGCAGCGCGACGATTCGTATCATTGTGCGTATTGAAATATCTTAATATGAAAGTAGGTGTAATTGCGATAATATCTTTGTATATTCGTTTAATGACGTTTCTGTTTATTTCAGTTTATACTGGACACATCAGATTGCTTAAGTGTTTGGTTTAATCGTCTTTTTAGCTGTAATAGGGTTTTTAGCGTTACTTGTATATAATTTTGTTCATTGATCGTTTCGACGATACTTATCAGTTAAAAACATAACAAATAAAACTTTATAAAAAACGGACTCATCGGCCATTTCTTTCAAGAATTCTGCTATAACTTGACACAACTTGTTTATACTCTTTTACATGTTCCTTCATGACATGCAACATGTTATAACGTACGATTTCTCACATTTTTCAGACTGTTAATTTAAATGAATATGTCTTTTAAATTTTCTGAATAGTCCACCCTTCTCTATATTTCCTAATTTCCGTAATTTGTTAATTCCAATTCCTTTTCCCAAACTTCTTATCAATTTGTACAATTTTGCGCGAACCCATTAAGAAACTGTGAAACATTGATACCCGTTAATAAAGTGAATGTTGTCGAAGGTACAGAAATACATACATATCGATGCTTAGAAAAGATACCGTACCCTTTCAAACGAGATTCTTTTATAAAGTTATTAAGCATGGTGATCCTGAACATCGTTTCGTACTGGCCGAAGGTGGTACACATTCATAAGGGATATACGCCACATGGCATCCAACTGATGAGAAAGTTTTTAAATCAAGGAATGTATCAAAAGAAATGTGTATGAGGCATTTTTCGCTAGTGAAATTTAACAGAGACCTTTGAAGTTTAACTCCCATCCAGTTTGTGTTCCACATTAGTAGTTTTTTGTATTTACAATATGCTTGCCTAATTTCCACCAAACGACATATCATGCTCGTTAAATGTTTGAAAGACGGAAGGTAGTAGCGATAAAGTTTAGCCGCATATTTTAACATGTATATATGATGTTATACTGTGCTAATACTACTTATTGTACCTATTTAACAAGTTTTGCACATTGTGGAATAATATTAATAAAATTATTAATCCTTTTCTTTCTAAATCAATTATTTTATGTCGCATCAACTTCATGGGTTATTCGCGACTACAGAAGGAGGGATCTTTTATACATTGTAGATCTTGGTGTGTTTTAGATATTGTAGCAGGCTTGATGATGTTCTACTGTCCATTAGGTTGTCTTTTAGGGTGGGCTTGACTCTGAGTTGTTTTCTTAGCAATAGGTGTACTTCGCATTGTAGTATGAAGTGGTCTATTGTTAGGGTCGTCTTGCATCGTTCGCAGAGTGGTCGGTATTCTTTGGTGAGTATGTATTTTTCCGTTATTTTTGTATGTCCGATTATTATTCTTGATATTACGACTTGATCACGTCTTTTTAGAGTGGGTGATATTACGCTCTTGTAGAAGTCATTTTTTATGGTTAGCAGTCGTGGTTTCACCAAGGTTTTCCATTCGTTGTTCCAGTGGGTTTGATTTTTTGCTTTAGGTGGAGAGAATCGAGTGGTAGGTTTGGGTTAGGTTTGTGTTGTGGCGAGCGATTGTCGAATTTGCTGCTTCCTTGGCAGCTTTGTCCGCTCTCTCGTTCATTTCAGTTCCGTGGGAATGGGACGCATATTACTGTAATTGAGTTATTGTTTTTTATTGATTCGATGTAGGCGTTTGTGGATGGTTGTATTGTTTGTCCATTGTTTTAGAATTGAGACGATAGCGTTTGTGGATTCACTGAAGATGGCGAGTTTTCTACTGTGGTATTTAGATGTGGTTTCGAGGGCATGTTTTAGTGCGTTAAGTTCGGCGGTCAGGGATGGACGTGTCTTGGTAGAGCTTGACTTTTGTGGTTGAATGACTTTTGTGGTTGAATTGTGGTTTGAAGACGATCGAGTAGTCGGTGCCGTTTTGGGTTTTTGAGCCATCTGTATAGATATGTGTATGGTCTTAGTATCTCTGGGATAGCTCCCAGAACAGGGATTTAAATGTGTTAGGGTTGGTTTGTTTTTTGTCATGTTTGCGTAAATCGGTGTCGGTTGTGGTTATAGGGACAGTCCACGGCGGGAGACTGGGTATATTTCTTAGGGTTGCCAAGATGACCTTCGTGTTGAGATCGTGTTCAGATTGGGAAATTCTATTATATAATGGGAGGTTCTATTATATAGTGCGGTTTTCTTCATCGGGTGTGTGGTGGTAGCTGCGTTCTGTCGAAAGGTGTTTATGAATACAGAATTCTGAGGGATGCTTGAGATTTTAGCAGCGAACTTGATGCTTAGATATATTCTTCTAATTCTTAGAGGAATTTCCATTGCTTCGCTCAGTCAATAATTGTGCTGGTTGGGAATGCTCCCACTGCTATCCTAATTGCATGGTGGTATTTAGGGTCGAGGTTTTTGAGGATTTGGTGACTTGCAAAGTTGTACACGATAGATCCATAGTTCTATCATAGCTTTTACTATTGTTCTGTATGTTAGTAGCAGGGTGTTCATATTTGCACTCCAGTTGTTTGCTGCAATTGTTTTTAGGATGTTGAGACGTTGGTAGCATTCCGATCTAAGTTTATTTATATGCGGTTTTCACGTTAGTTAGGGAATTCGTTGAAGCTTAGATGAATGTTGGTGTGGTGTCTACGTTTGCTGAACGTTAGCACTACCGATTTAGAGCTCGAGAACTTGAATCCAGTATTTAGTGACCACTTTTAGTGGTTGTTTAGACTGTTCTGTAGTAGTAAAGTTTGAGCGGTGAATGGGTTTCTTCCTTTGCATATTATAGTGAGGTCATCAGTGAATAAGAATCCTTTGACCGGGTTAGATAGGTTTGTCATCACATCATTTATGACTATGAGAAATAGGCTAACGTTTAGGACTTATCCTTGTGGTACGCTGTTTTCTATGATTTTTGATGAAGAGAAATGATTTGCAATTCTAACTTGGATGGTCCTTGTATGGAGGAAGTTTATGATGAAGATGTTGTTTTTGATTCCGTGCATTTGTCTCTTCGGAGTCTCCATACCATATCGTATGCCTTTCCTATGTCAAGACATACAGCGGTTGTTGTCGTTGGTTGGCGAAAGCTTCCTGTATCTCAGTTTCTAGATTAGATTGATTAAGTGATCGTAGGTGGAATGGAAATGCCGAAAGCCGCTTTGGAATTTGGTGATCAAGTGATGATCAAGGTACCACCGTAGGCGGTGGTTTACTATCTTTTGCATTAGTTTACACATTGTGTTCATCAATGAAATTGGTCGGTAACTATTGCGATCCATGGGATTTTTATCTGATTTTAGGATAAGAATTATTCCTTTGTTCCATATTTTTGGAAAGACATTGTGATTACATATGCAGCTGAATATTGAGAGTAGGTAGTTTATAGCGTTTTGTGGTAGTTAGATAAGAAGAAGGTTTGGAATGCCGTCGGGTCCAGGGCTGGTATTACCACATCTACTTAAGGCATAAATTAGTACTTGGGCGGAGATAGGTTCGTTAAGAGACGCTATTGACTGTGGGTCATTATCAATATTTGGCAATAATGGTGGTTTTTCCTCAGTTTCTAGTTTGTACTTCTGGAATTCTTTTGAATAGTTGTTGTCAGCGGCTTCTGTAATGATGCGTATAAAATTGACAAGTGCGCTATTTATTGAGGCCGGTTGAATCGGGTTCACTACAATGGGAGATGGAAAATGCTAAAGACTCGCGATAAGTTGTCCAATCGGCTTTCTCAAATTTCCACTTTGAGGGTTTGTAGGTATTATGGCAGTAGCTAGCATGATATGTGATCCTGATCGGGAAGTGGTCACTATTGAATAGACTACTTTCCACATTCCAAGAAATGTTTTGAGCGATTCTTGAGTTGGAGGAAGTTAGGTGTATTGCACTAAGGCGGGCGGATGCGGTCGTGAAGTGGATTGGCTTGTTGGTGTAGAAGGTTTAGGTTTGTTTCGTTTATTAGTTTCGCTATGGTAGCTCCTCTTGTGTCTGTTTTGTGGGATTCTCATAAAATATTATGGCTATTGAAGTCTCCCGTAATGATGAATGGTTTTGGTAATTGGTTAAAAATTCGGGTAAGTTCAGCTTCATCAAGATGTTGGCTGTTAGGCAGGTAGATATTACATATATGTAGGTAGGTTTGTAGGTAGCATAACTCTTGTAGCCACAACTTCAAGGTTGGATGTGATCGCAATATCTTGGCTGTGGATGGTGTCTTTGATGTAGATGGCTACTCCGCCACTAGCGTGGTCAGCGGAGCGATTTTTGGTGAAGGCTTTGTAATTTTTGAGTTTGTCAGAGCTTATTCATTTAAAGTTCGTTTCTGTAAGCAAATGATTTCCGGTTGCTCCTTATCTATTAGTGATTGTAACTATGTCAATCAGCTATAAAATCCGTTTAGATTCCACTGAATAATTTTTATTGGCATATTTTGAGTTTTAATTGATGATTGGAGAGATTTTATGGAGAATCGTTTCCGGTGTCCGAGAACCAATTCGGGGAATGAACGGTAGTTGAAGAATCGTTTTCCGCAGCTAGTGGTTTGTCGGCCTCGTGTTAGTTTTTTAGCTAGTCGTATTCTGTTATTTAGGCTTCTGTCTTTGAGTAAGGGATGGATTGTTTCGATCATGTGGAGTAGAGCCTTAGTATCTTGAGTGTAGCCTTTGATAATGTCGATCAGATTGTCTGCACTGTACGCGTTTTCTAAAAGACTCTTGAATTGTTAGTAATTAAGGATAAAGTTATTTTTTGTGTCATCAAGGGTTGGCTTTACCGGTTTTAGTATTTCATCAAGTTTTTCGATGAACCTGGTTAGCAATTGGCTACGCTTAAGACTTTTATGATGGTGTTAGGCGTTGATTCCTTGATATTGCCAGTGGGGGTGGTCGTGGGATTAGTCAGAGGTAGGAAAGTGTATTTGTTTCCGTCTTTTGAGCAGGAATCTGTAGACACAGATAGTCTTCTATAGTTGGAAAATTCGTCTGTTTCAGGTAGGGTTTTCCAATGGTAGTTGGTACCTTCGATTTCAGTTATGTTTGAAATATTGGGACGAATATTTGTATTGTTTGCTGTATTTGTGTATTCGTGCGTTCTGTCTTGTGTCTGTTTGTTTTTAGGTTCCGTTGTTTTTACCTGGTTTGTTGCTGTGGGTTGGTGTGGATTGCTGCAATCTTTGGCAACGTGGCTTTCTTGTTTGCATAGAAAGCAGTTAGGTTTATTCGTAGACGCGAAGATTCTGTACTGTGTATCATCGTGATTTATTAAAAAGGATTGGGGAATTTTTGGGAGGTCGTCTGGGTTGTTAAAGACCTGTTTTCTAAAATTCATTATATGAGTAAAACCTGTTTCTTGCTCGAAGAAGCGTTAGTTTGGATGTCATTCGAATGTTGATGTTTGTGAGCTGTTTTTCTATGTATTCGTGTGATATAGACGGTGAGACATTCGAAAGTATTAATCTCTGGAATGGATTGATTAGCGATCTGGCTGTAGTATGTACGTTATTGATAGTTATTGTTCTGTGGTTAGTTACGAAGTGTTATGCTGTAGTCTTTCTGTCGAGATAGATGCAGATACAACCGTTGGAGATTCGGGAAGCGAAACGGATAGCTTCGGAGCCAGTGACTTTGGCGATTGCGAGTATGTAGTCTTTCATTGTTGTGTTGTCAATAACGTCGATTAGAATTGCTTGCTCTTTAGTTGGAGAAGAATTAATCATTGTAACAGTAGTATAGGATTTTGCTTGTATAGTTAGAACATTTGATGGGTTTATGGTAGGTTGATTGTTGGTGTGAATAGGTCTCTATGTGTAGAGACCTCGTTGTTGGTGCACACTCTCTCACTCATGGTGTGTCGGAGATAGGGTATCTACCGATACTATGACGCACACTATCACAGTACTTTATTATTGTACTCTGTATGATCGGGACTCGCGAGCGCGGTAAACACGTCTGTCGGTTTGAACGCTCTACTACTACTAATCTACATTAATATGTTGTAAATGTAAACGTTGTATCATATGTATCAACTAATGCAAATTATTCATTGCAAACAAGACCAAATATAATTAAAAGGAATAAATCCAGTCATTATGCATTAAGAAAAGAAAAATTTACAACATACTGACATAAATTAATATAAATCATTTACTTTTTAATCAATGCATTTACTTTCTTCTACATTATATCATTTGTTTTCAAAGAATAATTTACTTAATTAATTCATCGTAAATATTTTGTCTTCTGATATGCAATGAATATATTTACTTCCCTTTATTTCTTCTTTTTACTCACTTTTTATTGCATCGGATGTAGTTGGGATGTAAGTTTTCTTTTTTTCTAAGTATTTTATTATACACTTCGTCCTTGATGTTTGTAGTAAGTTTTCTTTAACACATGCTTTTTGCTAATATTTTCCAAATAAAAATTTATTTTTTAGTAGTACTAGTAAGGATGATAAGGAGTATATAGTTTTCCTAATTGCAAGTGCGACAATAGATGCTATTTTCTTTAAATCTGACTGCAAAATATCAGCAAGTTACAATTGAAGTAAATTCGAAAAAGAAGGGTTGAATTGCCACCCGTGGTTTTTCAGAGATTTTTTCCTTGTAACAAGTAGAATAGAAGGCAATAAATAGAGAATTGATTTTGAAAATTATGCTGTAAAAGTCTATTTAAGCAGGCTTTTTTTACAAACACGAGTTCAGAGATGTAAATTCACGTTATGCATTCGCGAAGCATTCAATCCTAGAAGCTTGTTGAATTTCTAAAAAAAAATGCGTTAATTTTTCCACTCGCTGGAAGGTGATGTTACAAACATAGTATTGAAGGTAAAAGTGAATTATGAGTTGTGAAAATAGAGATTTCACACTCAAGATGAATCGACGCTGTTATAATTATGATTCTTTTTCACGAAATTGCAATAATTTGAATGTAGACAATTTTTCAATAGAAGTAGAATGATCCTTAAACTGAAATTGGAATTTTCCATACCAGTTTATTTGTACGTGAACTGTCGCGAAGTGTGTTGATAACTTTGTTTAGTTAATTTTATAGTTTGTTTTTTCTTTTTCTCTTTTCAGAATAAGGAGGAGAATACATTTTTTAAAATATTTATCAATTATCATGTATAAAATATATTACACATCTTGAGTATTTAACGAATTAATTTTGCAGTTCAATAATATTATATTTTAATTTTATAATTAAAAATCGTGATTTACGGTTCTACACAAATTTGTAATCCAAATCTGATCCAAATGTTCAAATTTAAGTATTTTTGCGAATATCTTGAAACCTAAGACTGAACGACAGTTATACGTATATAGAAGAGTTAATCAATGTAATTAATTAAAATGGGATCGAAACCGAATACTACATTTGGCATTTGTCAAATTGCATTTTCTTTGCCGTAAAAGAAAAGGCAGTTTTATCAATGAATTTATTAAAATTAAACAAGCATGTCCTACAACTATAATGATATCTATAGAATGAAGAAAGAGATGTTTGAATTTTAGTCCTCTAAAAGTCCGAACTAGAGTATTGTACGAATAACATTATAGTTAACAATAAAATAATTTCTTTATTTATAGAAGCTTTGAAGTAAACACCTAGGGAATAATTTAAAAAGAGTATCATTGGATTTTTATGCAAACTTATATTTTTTGTAATTTAATGAAATATTGTAAACAGCATTATATTTGATATGTATTATACCTCTTTCTATATTATACCTTGCATTCTGCAATTTCGCACAGTTTCTGCAAGTTTCCAATGAATAAACCTGTAATCTATTTACGTATGTTTTGAATAAATCTCTTAAGAGATATATGTTTAAAGTTGAGAACATTCTTACTTTGTTCCACGTTTGCTCCAGATTCAGTATTTGACATTTAGAATTTTGGTTAACGTTGAGTATTCATTAATCACTTTCGCATTAAAAAAAATTAGAAACGTTATTTAAATAAAAACTAAATTTCGATTATTGTATTAATTATGAATTAATATGAAACGGTATTAATTATAAAACTATGTATTCGTTGATCGCATTAATTTATTTATTGCAAATTTTATCTTTCTATTCGTTAGCCTGAATTAATCTCTTACAATAATGTTTCAGTTTAGAGTAACATAATCAGTGCTATTTATCTTCCGCATATGCAGGATGTTGTAAAATAAAGCTATTTTTAGTATATTTTTTGCGTTACCTATTAATATTGTAACGGCTAGCACATACTTGATAAATTTATTTTTTTAGGACGAGAAAGTTAGGAGAATTTACGACACGTTTCGACAAAGCTAGTGAAATGAAAGCTTTGTTCTTTCAGTGCGTAAGACAGTATCGTCCGCACTCGAGTTTCAGTAAAAGGCAAGAATAGCAATTGAGAGCTTTGTTAATCCTAGGTTTCCCAAGGACTCACACGCACACGGAGAGTTTTTCCAGTTTTTCACTAAAATCTTTAGTCAGAATTTCGGTCGAGAAGTCAGTCGCGAATAAGCATCCGCGATACGTAATCCGTAGAAAAAATTTTCTTTTCTACGCGAAGCGACCTCAAAGTTGTACCATCGAGATAACAAAATCGAACTAGACGAATAAGTGTGTAAATTATTTTCGCATCCTGAACACCCTCATGCGCTTCAATATATTCTCCAAATATATTCCAATCCAATATATTCTTCCAATCTTAGACAAGGAGGCAAGCATTATATAAGGCGGTTAATACCGTTGCTTTAAGATTGTCCCTCTTTAGATCATCGTAAGTGAACCGGGTCTGGGAGATGAGTTTTCTATTTTTCTGAGGCGACGCAAAAGTTCCAACCGGTCGAGAGAGGCAATTAAGGCATCGTTCGATTGGTTGGACCATCGTGTTCTCAGGGGAGGAGCGGTGACTTCCGTCTGCGCAAAGGCCGCTACAATACGTTTGGACTTTGTCCTCGTACCTGAAGGACGCCTCGCAGACTGGAAAGTCCTTGTTAAGGACCTCCAACCTTAACTGCGAGCTTCCGATGCATACAACTTTTGAACCCGTGAGGCTTCTCTCGTCTATTTCTCGCGAGTGGTAGAAGTCGCTACCTGGAACCTTGCTCCGGTTGTCTCATTCGATTCACGGCCAACCGTGATTCGCGTTCACATCTACACGCGGCGCTCTCCTCACGGACGAGTAGAACCACTTTCGCAGCCACAGTCTCCAATTCAACGCTTGTCTGCGTGACGTTCACTTAGTTTGCGTTACGGATCCGTATCGCGGCTACAGCAACTCCGACTGTCTGCGATTGTCTGGACACTGCTTCTCGAAGTCCACTCCAGTCGTGTTCGTCAGGTTGCGGAGAGTTGAGCCTCCTCGGTCCCCCAGTGGGATCGCCTAAATGAGCCTTGCTCCGAATATCTTCTGGGTGACGATCGTGTTTTTCTTCATCTCGAGTCTTTTTCACTGGGTATTCTTGAATTTGCTGTTGACGCGTTGGCGGCAGGGGGGGGGTCCAACGTTTGGTCCCCTTCTCGTTCCTCTTTCAGCACCGCTGATTTCGTTTGTTTCACAGGAGCGTCTTCAACTGCACCCTCGGGCAGTCCTGGGATGTGCGGGACTTAACACTTTGAATGCCACGTTGGGTACGAAACGAAGATGAGTAAAAACACGTTATTCGATTAACTTTTAATACTTATAAATTTTTCAATATTAGCTTCGTTACTACAACGGTGTAAAGAAATTAATGCAGTATACAGGATCGACAGAGTCTCGTAACTTGTGGGACCCACTTCGGAAGCTGATTGTACGCCTACAAATAATGAAAAAAAGTCATATAAATATATTTGTCTTCGTTTATGAGATATAATGAATTTTATAAAGAGAGCAAAATCTCTGTCCGGCCTCTCTTTCCATAGACAATAGTTCGTAAGCAAGAATTCGCACGGTTTACAAATAATACTTACTTCATATCTTTCGTGTGATTATTTGAAGATTCAGAAAATTTCGCAATATTTTGTAAATCAGTTCAGTTCTTACTAATAATCGTAATACATGTCGTTTAAGATCGTGTTTGAAGTGATAATGGAGCGTATTCTAATTTAGAAATGACAGATATGCATTTGTTATATGGGCTCGCTATGTGCAATGCAAGTAAAGCAAGACGTTTGTACTCGGAATATTTTCCCAATCGGCGTATACCAAACAAGAAAACATTTCAAAGAATACACGAACATCTACGAGAGACTGGTTGCTTCCAGAGAAGAAGTTCATTACTAAGCCGACTAATAGAAATTCTAGATTTGAAGAGCCGGTCCTCCATCATGTTGAAAGGAATACTGACGTCAGTACTCGAAGAATAGCAAGAACGGAAAATGCGGCACACGTGACGGTATGGAGAATTTTGCGAGAACAGCAATTATGCCCGTATCATTTTCAGCGAGTACAAGGACTTACTGAAACTGATCAACCTAGGGTAGATTTATATACTTGGTTCTTGCAAATGTATGAACGTGAAGAGAGTTTTGTATCTACCATACTTTTCACCGATGAAGCTAGTTTTACCAGGGATGGTATATTCAATTTTCATAATAATCGTAATTGGGTTGAGGAAAACCCACATGTTACTGTTCATTCATCAAGACATCAACACCAGTTTGGTTTAAACGTGTACAGGAATAATTGATAAATTTTTAATCGGACCTTTTTTTCTTGATGGGAAACTAACTGGCACAAATTACGTTGATTTTTTGAGCATGAATTTACACGAAATGTTAGAGGAAGTTCCAGTCGATATTAGACTTCATATGCGGTTTATGCATGATGGAGCTCTGCCGCATTTTAGCCGAGTGGTCAGGCAATTTTTAAATCAATGCTTTGCAAATAAATGGATTGGTCGTGGAGATCCTATTGCATGGCCTGCTCGTTCTCTAGATTAGAATCCATTAGATTTTCATTTGTGAGGACATTTAAACCAGTGAGCACGCAAATTTACAGTGATTCAATAGTGTTTCTACACTTAAAGTGATACAAAAGTGATAACTGGATCTAGTCGCTAGGAAGGCGGCTGGTTAGGGACGATACAGCTACCAACTTGGCCTGCACATCGACAGAAAAACCCATTCTTTGGACCACAGCAAAAAGCGAACAAATGAACCAAGTTAAAACGATTACCACTAGAAAACGGTCAACGTCACTATCCGCCCGTCGATGTCGACCGAAGAGAAGGTATGGATATCGGACACCCGGCTGTTCAAAGCTGGACTGAAAACAAATACAGTACTTTTGCTTTGTTAATGAACAAGACCTCGCAACCAGTATAAACTCTCCTGTCAAAAAACCCCAAATGCCAAATCTCCACCAATGTATATTCACGGAAAATAGATCATCTTTAACTCCTTGATACAACCATGCAAACACGCTATCTTTCCAAAAAGTACCAATCCATCTAATTCCATAGTTTTTAAGCAGGTTAAAAGGTCACACAGCCCCAAGCATTGCAAATAAATCAATCACAAGTAAAGAAAAATGTTTACGCGCGGTTTAAGCGGAACGAAGTCTATGATTATTTATTGTGTTTCTCGCACGATTTGAGATATCAAGGATTTTTCCTTTCGGTAGTAAAATAGATCACGAGTGATGAACTAGGCTGTTTGGCGGTGGGACAAATTTTGATTTGTAAAGCGATGGAAAGCAGGGAAAACTCTGTTGCTTCCTTTACCATCGGCTTCGGCAAACTTCTTGGCCTTAAGATGGGATATACAGTACAGGTGTCAGCCATCGTTTGAATGCAACTTTGTTTATACATTTTGCCTATGCCCGGGAAAGTGAACACTTTGATTTATGCCGCGGTCGAGGACCATGTTAGGTTCTTTGAACAATGATCGGCCAGACGGTCGAAAGGTTTGCTGGAGACTTAAAACTACTAGAGTCTCAGGTCACTTGAAGACCTTAAACTCTCCAGCGTACATGCCACATCAGACCATTTGATATTCTTACATTTTTTCGAATAAAAAAGAAAAAAAGAAATACCACGATAGTAGTACAATCTAGCAAGTCACGATGTAACGAAGACACGACAATCCTTACCATGGATTCCCAAATATCAGAATGTATTTTTTCATGAGCTGATAAAATAGAAAAGAACATGTTTCCTACATAAAAAATGCCAATAACTTTGAAAAAAACATTAAAAAATAATATTTTTAAAAAAAGTATTTCCTCTATCCTATTCTCTTCAACCAGTTTAAATTACGATAGGAACGACTTTCCTACTATCACTTATAGAAAAGATATTCTTGTAACCTAGCTTTAGTGAAAAATCACGTAATATATATTTTAAATGACAGTATGTTGCCTAAAAAATTCGACTTGCTATTTATTTATCAGCAAAATTTCTGTGAAATCATCTAGTGGAAATTTCAGTTGAAAAAGAAAGAATTTGCTCTAAAATATATTAAGAAGCTTTATAATGAAAATATCGAAAAATTATCGCCGTGATCGATCAGATATTTTCGTGATTCTCATCTATAGACGTGTATAGGGGAGAAGTAAAGCTTACTACAGATATACATTCATCTAGGGCAAGGTTCAAGTTATCTTGGGCAGAAGAAGGTATGCGAATGAAAAACACGGTGACAACTGCACTCCAAAAATATTTGAATTTTCAAGTTGGTTTACTTCTGGTCCTGAAATTCTTCAATGGCGGATCAATAGGAATATTTGAGTCATTAGAGAGGAGAGCGTAGAGGACGTTAAATACAAAATTTTAGTTTCGAACATTTATTACTCTTCGAGAGATATTAATAAAAATTGTTGTACAATGTATTAGAAACGTATATATTTCTGTACAATATATTGGGTAGGAAGTTGTAATGAGAAAGCGACAAAAGAAAACTCATGTTCACTTATAATTTATTTTGTTAACACAAACAATAACAACTTTTTGATAAAGAAAGCGATCATCAATCGCAAATTATTTGCACAAAGTAATAATAATAATATTCATTTTCTATGTTGTTTCATGAAATTCAGAATTTTATTGTATACCAAAGTGTTTACATTGTTTCCCCACAGCAAATTAAGGTGCGCAAAATTGTCGGATTGTATCAAAGATTTTTGACCATTAGATAGTGTTTCGTACAACTTCTGAACGCCCTGTAAGACCATTGACAGGGAGAAAGGATTGAAAAATTCGAAACCAATTGAAGATTCGCAATAAACGCTATACAAACCTGAGCATCGACAATTGCATCATTGGTGCCATAATACACTGGTAACGAGACATTGTTGAGATTATATTCTGGAGGATATGCCTCGCCATACATTTTTATGTTACCAGCAAGGCCATAATCAAATTTTCGAAACTCGCCTGTGAAAAAGAGAACGGATCGCGAGATAAATTTCTACTTACTTGTATGTTTGATTATTGAATATTAACCTGATTTACACAACTGTCCATAATGTGCGAATTGTTTAATAGACGCACCAGCAGGATTATATTGCGACACAAGATGCAACATACTCTGTCAATTTAAATCAAGTCCAATGGAAAATTAGTACGTGTAAATATTAACTAACAATTCATTATTTGCGACTGATTACCGTATTAAGATTTCTGTCGAAGCCAAATAATACGTAAAAGACACCTTTGCACATTGGCAGCAGAAGTGATTGTTCATGGCATATCACATTTCCAAGCGTACGTAGAAGTATGCCGAATGGCTTAAATTGATATATGCCCAGTAAATTAAATATCAACTGTAGAAAGATCGAAAGATGCAAAAATATTATTCATCGTTGTTTTGCCTGATGTTAAAATTAGTAGTTTCATTTAATTAGCTGGTTTGGAAATTTATAATATCATAAAATTAACAATTTTCGTAATTAATAACTTTAATAATTATTAGTGATATTAAAATTAACTTTTGAAGCGTACGCTGTGATATATGTCGGCTGCAAGGCAGAACATATGTATAAGAATGATACTTTCCGTTCTACATGCTAAAGCAGAAAGAGCGACAACTTTCTCTTGATACTCTGGCCGTTTGCTAGTCATCACAAAAGACACGGTACCGTCCTGGCTATGTATTACCATAAAGATCTTCTCCTGCTCTGTTTGCTCGATAATGCGATCGATCATCGTTGGGAGATCGTATATTCCGATTTCATGCCAACTGTACAAACGGATCAGTTACTGTTAAAATAAATTTGAGGATAAATCTTAATAAAGAACTATTACGACCGTACCTGAACATCCAAAATTCTGGGTCTGAAGTAGTCAGATTCAAATGTTTCCGCGAGTATCTGTTGCCGCGTACATTGCCCAGCCATACGTCGTATCTCTGGTCTGCTAATATATAGCCTAAAATTTGAGAGAAATAATTGATCAATTATTCTGCCGCCTTTTTTTTATCGAAATCAGCGGTGTCAATTTGAAAAGAAAGTAGCGGAGGAATTTAATAAAATGAAATTATATTTAACAGGAGCAGTGAAGAGATATAACATATATTCTAGAATAAAAAATTGATAAGAAAGCACTTAATTAATAATTAATATTATGCAGAGACAAATAGCAATTTTAAACATTCTTTTGTCCAACATTTTTCAACAAAGAAAAAGGACACTTCGTTTATTTGGCAATACCTAAACCAACTTCCGAGTCTACCACAAGCCATGTAACAGAGCAGTCCAGAAGTCCATGAAAAAGTAATACAGGTGTTTTATTCATAGACAGGGGCCTTTTCTTCGATCCTGCGATCCTATCCAGTTGCAGGATGTATCCATCTTGTGTGACAACATCGTAAGTTTCGGCTATGTATTCCGCTTGTTGCGCAATCTCTTTCTTAAAAAAGTGCTTCCATTCATTTCAATATGCATTTATCTCGCATTCATTTCGTATTCATTTCAACTATGAATTATATGTACTCTTCCACGTCACGCGACACATATATACGTATACGTGGCTTCAGTTAGTCCAAGAATAAAAATAAATACATAGAAATATATAAAATTAATTAAATTAATTAAAATTTTAAGAAAATTATTATGTCACAAAAGATTTCTATAATAATAGTTTCAATAATTTCTATGTAAATAATGTTTCTTACAACTATCGTTTCAAAAATTAAAAATAAAATCTGATTAAGGATAGCGACAGAGAGATAACATAATTACCAATAAAATTTACTTACAGAGGTTAAAACTTCATTTGTTTTACTCTGCCTTAAAGGGAATATTCGTATGATGACTATTAGCAACACGCAACACAAAATAAATTTTTTGATCATTATCACGTGGGTGATTCGCGTTTAACTACAAGTTATTTCGTATTCTTCGCGTTGCTCCTTACTCGTGGATGTACAAGCCATCGAGTGTGGCGTCTGAGTATTTAAAGATGTGTTTATCTGCGCAGTAATGAACAGCGAAGCTGTCTTGTCTAACCGAGTGATGAATTTTACTTGTAAATAAGACTACATTACTTTGCGAAAAACTACGTAAATTTTCTACGTGATAATTATTCGTTGAAATTATAGAAAATGTTTCTCTTCGTTGAAAATTGTAACGTTTTTTTCTGTCGCGAAAATTGTAAAGATTCCGATTTATTGAAGATATAATGTTTGTTCGAGAAAAATTGCAGCGTTTTTGCTGCGTAGCCGTCCGTGAGCCTGTTTTGTTATAACAGGCTAGTTCGCTCGAATGAATCAGGTTCAAAGGATGACCCGTTTAATTGCTCTATTGTAGCTGATCTAAAAGTAATAAAATAAATCATCGATAAAACGATCGATACCAACCGTTTCTAGAGGACAATAAACATGACAAACAAGCGATTGCCTTGACCTACGCGATGCTACTGAGCTCTGATCTAGAATGTCCAACGAAAATTACTTCAATACCGATGTATTTTCGAAATATAAGTCGGTATTCTTTTATTGAGAATAATCAGATAAATCGATGCATTTGATATTATATAATGTCATTAAATCAATTTGATATTATATAATGTCATCAAATCTTCACTATCCAGAAAAGTATCATCAACATTGCGTAGTACGCCCTTTATATCAAAGAATTTTGGTAAAAAAATTTTTATTAAAACTCTAATTTTTTTCCATTTTAAGAGATATTTCCATTTTGAAAGAAAATGATACATCCTTATATTAAAAAATAACGGATTAAATAACTATCAATTATCGATTGCCAGGACAATAATGGATCAAAAATATACAAAGTATGACTGCTTTAAATCTGCACATTATTATTTCTGTAAGTATGAAAAATACGAAAGATTTGAATTGACAATTGTTGACGAATTCTCAATGAAGGTCTAGTTTACATTTTTAAATAATAGCCTTTTTAATACGTCAAGGCATATTTTTCATTTCAAATACATTTTATTAAATTATCAAATCTAAAAATTTACACTATCGTACTTAATGTACATAACCAATATTTCCTACTTGATTGAATTTTGTATATCACAGTGGTTCTGAAATGAACCAACTTTGAACGTACGTATGTATATGTATATTTCAAAATAACAGAAAGTAAAGTGATTATCTTTCAACACATCGTCCAGTATTGAGAATGTTCTGTAACGGAATTTAAAATTCGTTTCTGGTACTTTATTCACTAAAAATTAAAAAATAATAAATTATTTTTTGACGTTACGAATAACATACATCATTGCATACTTCCGTAGCTTTGAATCATATGCGCACATCTTTCATCTTTCTCGGAACCGTAATCAGTTGAAACAAATGCTCCATCCCGTTCCGCATGTGTAGAAAATTCAAAAAACTTCAGCGATAAAATTTAAAGTACATACGTAATGGAAACTTGGAATTTTAAAAATTCTAGATCTAAAATGCTATTTAGAGTTTCAGTTTATGTCGCATTAAATAATCGGAAACATGTAAACTCTGACTATTTTCGAAAGAATTTGGCAACCATGGCATAAGTTTAATCGCTCTGCGTCTAGAAGATTACAAGATCATTCTGAAAAGTTAGAACTCCTCTTATCTGTTCAGACATGTACTCCATAGCAAATGTTGTGCTATGAGTTTGGAAGACAATCGTAACATATAGGGTGATGTAACATACGAATGTGATTGGAAAATCAAATTTCAGACACCAATTGTCTATTTCAAACACCACGTCAAAATCAAGCAAAACTCAGAAAAATACGAAATAGACATCAATTAATTTCAGCAATCATGATCGAACTTTTTGTCATTCTTTTTAATTATAATACACTGTTGTTACAATCTTCTACCCTAAGTTATTCTGTTGAATTTTGAATTCACCTCTAAACATCTTTGGGTTTACGGTTTGTTCTCCAGAATAATTGACATTCTTATCACCATCGAACGTGACTAAACTCTATTTTCGCAACAGTATAGCACCTGCATTAACTTCCAAACTGACTTTATTTATTTATTTGATGTTAAATTATTTGATGTTTTTGATATTTATTTGATGTTAAAGTCAGACATGAATTGAATTAAATAAATTCAAGTGATGTTAAAGTCAGACATGAATTGAATGAAATAAATTCCAGTAGACCAGACTAGAACAAGCAGTCGCCTATTCAAATTGTTTCCATAAATCGATCTCCTGATGAAGTAATAACTAACTAGGACGAAAATACGAACAATGAAACATTATCAACTTCATCCATAAGTTAACATAGTTAATATTGGTCTATATACCACAATATATACGTGGGAGGGGGCATAACAACGAGACAATTATATTCTCCAGTACCCAACAACGAAACAATTGTTGCCATTAGACTGCCACCTGAGATGTTTAGAGCGAAAGCTAGGCCTGGGAATATGTGTTTTAATCGCCCAGGCCTAGGTCCGAAAATTAATATTAAAGGTATGAGTATTTATGTGCCTAAGTGTGTGAGAATAACGAGGCTTCGAGAAGGCATACCACAGAGAATAGCCAAGACTTCAGAGAATGCGGTTCAAGATAGAGAGTATTTCGAGTTTCCAGTGAGTGGAGATCTAGCGAAAATAGCTAGAGCTTTAATGTTGATCTTTTTTTTGTACAACTGCAGCATTGGGACTTTTATTTTTGTTAAATCCTATTTTAATAAACTGCAACTTTATTTAACAACGTAGGATAAAATATCCTTCTATTTTATTCCTACCACATTCGGAACTCGTCCAAGAAATCCACATATATGTCATTTTATGGGATATGAAATAATTTTGAAACTTGCCTAAAGAAATCCTGCGATAAATAATTTTTGCTCTGTTTCGTCTTATCAGTTTTTATTTGGAATTTTTGTGCTTGCATAGGTAAATTTGCTGATTTCAGCTTCGTAGCATCGGTAGAAGCGGTGGCTAGTGACACCGGTAATGATATTGAGATAGTGCTGTCAGTATAAATGTGTAAAGGAGTAGTATAGAGAACATGGTTTTATAACTCAGAGGAAACACGTTGCAAGACCTGCTACCATAAAGGCACATCTATTTTTCCCCGTTTTTTGGATACAGAAATAACAGGTAAGTGAAGATCGTGGATTTCATGATCAAACTTTGATACCATATCCTATTGTTCCTAAAAAGGAAAAAGGTTACATTGACACAATTCCAGAAACTGTTTCTTCCTCAGAAATAGACATCCTTCTTTTACATCAACAATTCAGTAAGATAATTGTCAGATGCAAAATTTCAAGCACAGTTATGAATTGTATATAACCATTGTTCTTCTCTTGTGGCAGCAGAATAGTTTGACCGCTTCTTTCTTTGCTACACTGCATTCAAAGTGAACAACGTTGTATAAAATAACCAGATTTGAAAAATCTTTGTGAGACGGGTTTCGTAAGCAAAGGAATTTTGGAGAAACTGATGCGTCGCCATTTTTGTCCTTATTCGACTGAAGAAAAACGATAGAACAACGATTTCAGAAGCTCGTAGATGATCCCGTTCATAAATTGTGCAGTTTCTTGCACAATTGGAGTATGAGTGCAGTACCTGCTGTATTTATATTGATAGCTACGTTCAACGGTTCGTTCAATTTCACAGTGGCAGCGATATGAAACACTATGTTCACATTCTCCATCAACATAATTTCTTCTGAAGAAGGATCTCAGTCTGGCAGGCTCACGTCATCCTCTACGGGATGAACTCTGCTCAAAAACCGAGGGATATTTCGATGCTGTCATAAATCTGAAGATAAAAGGAGAGAATAAGATTTACATATTTTACATATTCACGTATCATGTCAAATGTAATACAAACTAGAAAACTCTTATTCAATTCAGTTCCTTCTATTTATGTTAATTAATTTATTTTGCCTTTCTATTTATTTTCACTTCATTTATCATAGAAAAACTTTTCAAGCTAATTTTACTCTCACCTCTGAAATATTATTTTTCTATTCTGGTTTAAAATAAAACATATTTCTATTTCTGTCGAAATAAATAATATTTTTAAATTTTTAATATGAAATAAAAATATAACTTTAATATTACAAGATTGGTTAGCGTGGTATTAAATTGTAACTTTAGGTACTATTACCAATTTATCCTATATTACAATATCATCCTATATACTCTATACTAATAACGAAATAAAACAGTGAGTCTCTCAGAATTGATTTGTAGCGGCCTATAGCGCCTCGAGTACGAGTCTCGAACACCGACTCGTACAAGCCGCAAGTGGCTGTGCGCCTAGTGTCGAAGTCTAGCGATATTCGACGTTAAGCAAGCAGAGTGCGGAACACTGCTAGGATGGGTGACCACCGCCCAGCCTAGCGAGTAGTTATGAAAACAAGCGTCTGGGGTAAGGGGTCGCTGCCATCAGCCCCACTGATGAGTCTAGGCAGCGACTCTGAGACGAAACGCATACCTCAACTTACCCAAATCCTACATCTTTCCAGCATATCCTCGCCATAATAACAAAATAAATAAAAATGTCTAGGTACAATATAGTAGTATCCTTCCTATAAAACCCACCCTTCAGATTAATTCCATAAGTTGAAAAGTGGAAAAAATTGATGTGTAGTTATTAAATGTCTTTGGTACACGGCTGTATAGTGCTATCCTGCAATCAAATGAAATGTAAAATACCTTGGTCTAATACATGTTTATAGTAAAGTTGATGTACACATGTTCGTAATTTAAGAAAAATATAAAGTTTAAAGTTTTATAGCTAATTAAATTTATATTATTAATCCAACTATGATAGTCGATGATTGGTCATAAATATCCATTTAATGTCTGTATATATTATTCGACGATCGTACCAAAATAATTATTATACACTACATGAGCCCATGAAAGACTGTTCTTTTAGATTTAAGTGGATTTTGGAATGAAATCATGAAATTAATGAAAAACGAAGTTGTTCAATTTGTTTTCTGAAAGATTAAAATAAAAAAACAGTGGCAATATTATTTACAAACTGGATCATCCATAAGTTTCCTAAATCGTTCTTCTATCGTTTGGTTTCTCTACGGACGAAGTACGACAAAAATGGTTACGATGCGTGGACATACACGCAACAATTTCTCCAGGACGCCTTTTTCTACAAAACTCGCTGCTCCACCACCAAGATCTCAGTATTGGCATAAAATCCCTCAACGAAATTCGTGTTATTCAATACTTTATTAACATTATTTTCGTTAATTTTTACATTCATTATATGCATGGTGTAGGATCTTTAATCGCAGTAACTGTAAATGAATAAAGAATGCGTAATACAAGCTAGTTTACTTTAAATTATAATATAAACAACGTAACTTTGTCCAGTTTGAAACTTTGTCCAAAATAAAATTATGTTTTATTGAAAGCAAAAATTATTCAAAAGAGGCTATAATATTACAGCAATAATTTTTTTATAAGATCATTCATAAATAGCATGTCAAAATGGATGCTCAAAGTAGTTATTGAATTATTGAAATATTGAAATGTTTGAATCAAGCTTATGCCCTTATTGAATTCTGTTGTATCCCACCAAATAAAGGAAATGAACTTACTTTCTCATTAAATGAAATTTGATGTTCACAACAATTTATTTCTAAAATTGTTGACGTAGTTCAATTCTCTCCATTGGAGAAAAATTTGTTGATATTAATAGATAGAGATAAGATAAATAATTTTTTACTTACATTGTCATTTAATAATATTTTCCCATATTTTACATTGTATGATAAATGCCTGTTTCATAATGTATACTGTCCGTGTAAAAAGAAATCGTACAGAAAATATTCGTGTTTGTGAAAATGAAAAAAACTAATATTTTCGGAAGAAATCAGCATTTTATCCATCGTTGCTTTCCATTATATAGCGAATTCGTTTTGTTACTGGAATAACACTATTATCAGTCGAAGAACTTTTATATTATTACTCTGTTCGAATTGTGATATCTGATACATAAATACAATCCTGTTTTAGTATATTTTGACTATGTCACTTTACCGTGCATTTGTGAAAAAATATATAAAGGAGTAATTGTGAAAAGAATCGGTGTCTCTGTGAAATGTGTCAAACGAGACCGAGATCTATATTTTATACAAAAAATACGAAATACAAGCAACATACAATTCTCAAAATTTACACTCGTTAACAATCAGTCCCATACATATCTCAATCAATTACTTAACCATGCTCGTTTGTGTCTAAATTTAGGGAAAATTAGAAACAGACATATTTGTACACTATTATTCTAATGTTTCTGATCAAAAGAAAAGGATCGCACTTTCGCATTTGTCGTTTCATATATTATTCATATATTTCATAGCATTGATATCATCAATGATATGAACATAGGATTTGAATCGAATGTGCTAACAAAATTTTTTCAGATTCTCTATATTGTTTTATATAACGTTGCTTATTCTATATTATCAAAGAAAAATGTGACCAAACGTAGACACAGCGTTCTGCTGCCAGTAAGGAAAAGGAAAGAAAATATAAAAATTTCAGTTCTGTTGAAAATTCTGCACCTGACAATCATTTTACTAAATTCTTCATGTTAACAAAAAACCTAGTCTATATTCTTAAGAAGAAAAATGTCTATATCCTTTAAAATGTTTATTCCTTAGAAAGGATGAATTTTTATACCTGTTTATGACATTTCTTAGAAACAAAAGAAAACGATATCAAAGAATCTATGATTTTCGCTTACCTGCAATTCCTACTATATTTAAAAAACCAAGAGAGAATCAAATATGATCCCACGATAATATTTCTTCTGACGCGTTTCCTCAACGACCGTTCATATTCTCTATGCTGCTCTTTTAAATATATATACACACATAATTGTATCATTTGTGACAACGTCATTGGCTCTATTTTCTTATCCAGTAGATATTGATTCGTATTTAGAAACAATTTGTCCTTGAACTTGTCTGATTCATTTGATATTCGATTTTAATATACAAATAAATTACAAATAATTATTTGACAGTTAAAGTGGCAGATATCATATTATTGCGAACACCGAATGTACCATTGCATTCAACGGTGTGAAGTTGTACTGGGAAGAATAATGCACTGCAAAGCCCAAAGGTGTAGATATGTGATGAAAGACTGTAGTGATTATAATGATAATATTATAATACTACAAATAAATAAGAACTTCGTAACTTTAGTAACTTTCAATAAATTATAATAAATTATATTTAAATAACAATAATGTTTATATCACAAATATGTAACTGTTTTCTCCGAATGTTAATTAAGAAATGAATAACTAATTATAAAATAGGGTTTATATATACATTTCTATAAATAAGTAAACATGGTAATAACATCTCCATAGTAATAATAAAAATAAAATAACAATTTACAAATGTTCTTATGTTAAGAGTGTTTATATACAATTGGCGATGTTGGTTTACAGGAAACGTACTTTTCGGTTTTTTTTTATTGTAGATGGCGCTGATTTCAATTTTGACAACGTTGTAATGAGGCCTTCATCATTTCCACCTCCGGTTAGCGACAAGAAAGCAATAACTCACCATCTAGGAATACGATTGTATTAGGTCCAATATCGATTGTAATAGGTCCAGTCAGCAACCAGATAACAATAAATGGAATGTGACTATTGTACTCCACAACGGTAACAAACACTGTATAAATACCCGCCACTCTTGAATAAAGGCAGATCGGTAACGCTAAAAAGTACATATCATTATTCTGTCGAAACCTCTCCCGAGAAATTCAATTCGTATATATCTATACTAAGATAGATTGCGACCTGTTACTCTGTCTCGTATACAATTCGTATCGTTTCTATGAAACCTTAGCATTGTTAATTGTGAATACTACGGTCTTCTTTTGCCAGAATAAGATTAAATTCTTGTGATATTATCTTGTTAATACGATACGCAACTAACTGTCACCGTTCCTTATCGGGACCTTGATAACATTATCTTAGTCGCGTATTCTATCTCGTGACAAGATAACGGTCGCTACAAAACGAATTCCATGAATTCGCAGTCTAATTGTCATTGATGGATATCATCTTTAGTAGTGGTTTTTAACTGAATTGTCAGTTACTAATTCTAAACAATGTTGCAGAGAGAGAATAACTTGAACTCCTTGTGTAGATTGACTGTAACAAACAAGTGTTATGAGATAAAATTATTTGACCTTGAAATCGATTTTTCGTCTCTTTCGAATTTTGCTTGATTGTGATGTGCACAGAATGGGCGTTGGTTGATTTTTGAATCACGATCTGTATTTCAATATGCTCATTTTTAGTTTTACTGTGCAGATGAAGCGATACCTATACAGACGTTTAGTTTTTTCAAAATAATCATATTCTTCTAGGTGCTACCAAATAATCTTTTGAAAATGCACAATTTATAATATCCATGTTTATAATTTATATTTCCAAGTTTTCATTGTGTTCCAAATGAAACGTAATATTCGCCTTGAGCAGCAATTGTGATCACAAGAAAAAATGTGAATATGATCAAAAATCATAGAATTATAAACATGCAATGAAGTATGTTACACAAGTATATATACTGATAGTCATTATTATCGTTAAGTCTGTATTGGATGTGCAAGTAAAGGTATAAGGACACACATATACATTACTATGTGCAAGTATAAAGTGTATAAAACAAAAGTATCATGACCATCATAGCGTAATTCCACATATTTGAATCATTTGAATCTTTCTTTTTAAAAAAATGACTTTGATCATGAATTTGGAGAACAATTGCTGCAGCATCGTATTCTATTCGTCACGTAGAATAAAAATCTCACAAAAACCATGAATCAAGAGTTAACAAAGTCTCTAGCAAGGTGCTATTAAATTTCCAATAATTTGTGAAATTATTTCATTCATAGCTTTCTCTTCTTTTATACGTTGTGTCTCATTTAGGTCCCGTTATTAATTGTCGTTGTCGATTTAGCGTTGTTCGTGGGCAGTTCACACAACTGACTTGAGACGTCTTCGCTAGTCATTGATACTTGTTTACAAATCAAACATCTGTTGTTGAAACACTATATATAATGTTTTCTTTTTGAAATTAATTTTTCTGTTAAATTTCATTTTTTACGAATAAACATGAATACTATTACATGAACAACCGAATTTAGATTTTTGTCTAAAATTTTATTAGTTACACTGGGCGCGATATGTTTTACACAACATCTCTTCAATATTCATTATACTATTTAATATACCATTAACGACATCTATTCATTAGATATTTATTTGAATGACCTTTAAGGTGTGACACATCTATATACATAGGAACAAGTATTTGCATCGTATTAACCAATTATTCCCTTATTTTTCAAGTGTCTACAAACAACCAAGCGCTCAGTTATCAGACTGATGAAATAAAATTATTTATGTCTATCGGATCAAGTCACGAATTTTTTCTGTGATCTGAACAGGTCCTGAGACTATTTCGGGGATTAAAAGAATTCGGGGATTTCCGAAAATCGAAAATCGAAAATCGACACTCGTTCGGAATTAGTTTAAGACTCGTGTACAATGACATTGTTTAACTACAGTTTCAAACTTCTTTTGTGAAATAATTTTCCCTTCATTAGATTCCAAGCCACTAATTATAAGCATAATACTAGACAATAGTGGACAAATACTAACGATGACTTCTTGTATGATAGAATTTTTGTATATTATTCAAACTGAGTATACAGTAACACGCGTGAAATTGTTTTCTTTAATAAATTGTTAGTGATACATAACCACTTTCAATTTTGAAAATACATTCGTTGGTTGGAAGGTTGTTATATTTCGGAACTGTTTCAAACTTATATTCTAGAAAAATGTGTGGAAACAAAGTTTTACACATTTCCTGCACGTTCAGATACTTTGTCTGATAATTATCTTGAATAATTCGTACAAATCAGGCGTATTTTAGTTGAAAGTGATTATGAAATTCTAGACGCAGAAGGAAAAAATCTAAAAATTATCATAGGCAGAAAAGGGATTAGTAGGAATTATTATATGGGCACAATTTAGAAAAGTGGAAAAGATGAGAAAGCGAAGTGTAAGTAAAGTTAGAAACAAGATATAGCAATGCATGAGATTTCCCATGTCCTATGAGAGGTTTCCATAGTAAAATGCCGAGACAGATACTGATTTCTTCTTTATCTGGTATCTATAAAAATTCTGCCGAAGCAAGAAACTCATACCATATTCCATACCATATTCCATACCATATTAAAAGATATAACATCACATATCTATATCCGATACAAGAAAACATCTAAAAATGTTTTATCCACATTTGCTTTATATTCATGGTCTAATTGTAATTAAAATAGCTGTAGCAAAAAATTCCAAACCGAAGCCAACAAAATCCAATTCTCCAGTTCTTTATCAAAGAGAGAAATAAACGCAGACTTTCAAAATCACTGGATAAACCGCAAAAACTCGGACACTAATATTACAGAACCCTGCATGCCACATCTTCGACTGCATAGACGAAGAAAGCTTAGCTGAAACCTTGGAAAAAATTCATAACTTTGAACGGAATACTACCTCTCTCATTGAACATGAAATTGAACGACTTGCAACTTTACTACTCACGAATCCTTCCGTGCATCTTAAACTGCACTCGCCAGCAGATAAAGAATCTAATCATAAAAAGTTCCCTCTATGTCCCCAAAGCCAGACAAAATTATCACAACTGCACTCATAGAACTCCCAATCAAATCCATAGTACAAATACATTACATTTTCAAAGTCTCAAACTTTCCTATCTTCCCACAGCGTGCAAAAACCGTCAAGGATTCCAATTCTAATCCTTAAGCAAAGGAAATATATAGCAATAGCAGATCAATCAGCCTCCTAAGTACCATCAATAAATTATTTGACAAATTATCCTTACCCATCTATTAACTTACGTCAACAACAGTAACATAATCATCTTGCAGCAGTTTGATTCCAGAATAAATCACTCATGCATTCAGCAGCTTCAACGGTGGAACATAGAGATAAACAAAAACAGGTTAACTCAACTCATCCTTCTAGACTTAGAGAAAGCCTTCAACTCAGTCTGGCATCCTTCTAGTTAAAGTACAACGAATAAATACTGTATCCTCGCTCCTCAGACTGATAGCCAGTTACTTGCAAAATAAGACTCTGTACGTTTCAATAAATGGTACTCCCTCAACCGCCAAAAGCGTCACTGCGAGAGTACTGCAAGGTTCCTCGTCCCGCTGCTATTCATTATTTATATAAACGACATTTCAAGCACCCAAAATTTCCATTTAGCCGTATACACAGACGGTACCGCCTCATTATGGAGTCACAAAAATGCATCAAAGTACATTTGAGGACGCCTTGACGAGCACCAAGGCTTCTCAGACTGGAAATTTAAAATCAATCCCGTCAAAGCGTAAGCCATCGCTTTCACAAGCAAGAGATCCAAGCCCAAGGACACAACATCCTCTGGTCAAGTAGCTTGGCATACTTCTAGACGCAAAAATCATTTGGAGATCTGCGACAAACAAAAGAGCAAACTTGCCCTATTCAACCCTCAAAAGAGTATACTCTCTAGAAACAGCAAACTTAGAACTCAGATTAAATGCGTCAGACCAATAATAACATATTGTCAATAAGTCTGGACACGTATAACAAAAAAATTCATAATAAATTCCTACTCATCATCCTCAACAAACTGTATGACACATCTATCAGCGTACTTCAAGCGCTAGCAAACATACAAACAATTCACGACTATATTACAAACTCATTTGAAATCGCCAATCATCCAAAGCATCAAAATCCACTGATAAGCCATACAGAAACGTCAACGATATCCCACTGAAAATCAGGAAAAGCCTATTAAAACACGCGACTGTCATAACATAAACCCGAACAGAGTTCACATCGAACGAAGAAATTAACAAATATATGCAAGTTTTTTTGAAATGTCCATTTCCTGTTTCTTCATAAACCTTCAACCATACAAACACGCTATTTCTTCGTACCACAACTATTCACCTAATCTTACCATTTTTACGCAGGTTTAAATGTTAAAACTCAAATCTAGGCATTCTAAATAAATCAACCACAAGCAAGAAAAAATAAAAGAAATGTAGCACACAACTTAGCAAATCACGATGTAACGAAGACGCGATAATCCTTACCGTGGATTCCGACATATCGGAATGCATCTTTTCATGAGCTGATAGAATAGAAAAAAACACACACGTTTCGTGTACAAAAATGCCAATGACTTTAAAAAAAATATTTAAAAATGATATTTAAAAGAAATAGTTCTTCCATCCTATTCTCTTCAACCAGTTAAAGTTACACCAGGAAACGATTTTCGTACTATTAGTAGCAGAGAAGATATTCAGGTTTTCGTGAAACATCATGTATTATTTATTTTAAATAACAATATGTTGCCTGAAAAATTTGACTCCCTATTCGAATGAAAAAGAGAGAATTTGTTACAAAATGCATTAAAAAGTCTTATAATGAAAGTATCGAAAAGTTATTGTTTATCGCCACGATTGAACAGATATTTCAGTGATTTTCATCTATAGACTTTTATATAGAAGAAGTAAAACATGCTGCAGGTATACATTTACAACAAAGTTCGAGTCATCTTGAATAGAAGAAGCTGTACGAATGAAAAACACAGTGGAAACTGCACTCCAAAAATATTTTCAAATTGGCTTACTTCTAGTTCTGAAACTCTTCAGTGGCGGATCGATACGAATATTTGAGAGGAGGGAGGGGAGTACGTTAAGTACAAAATTCTAGTTTCGAACATTTATTATTCTTCGAAAGACATAAATAAAAATTTCTGTAGAAAATATTGGAAACGTATGTATATATTTCTGTACAATATATTGAGTAGTCAGTTATAATGGAAGATCAAAAAAGGAAACTCATGTTCACTTACTAATACAAACAGCTAACTTTGCTAATACAAATAATAACATTAAGAACGCAAAAGCGATCATCAATCGTAAATTACTTGCACACAAAGTAATAATAATATTTATTTTCTATGGTGTTTCATGATATTCAGAATTTATTGTCTACCAAAGTCACATTGTTTTTCCACAGAAAACCAGTGCGCGAAAATGTCGGATTGTATCGAAAATTTTTAACCATTAGATAGTGTATCGTACAATTACTGAGCGCCCTGTAAGACCATTGACAAGGGAGAAAAGATTGAAAAATTTGAGACCAATTCTAGGTTTGCAATCAACGATATACAAATGTAAACATCGACAACTACATACATCATTGGTGCCATAATACATATACATTGGTAACGAGACATTGCCGAGATTGGACACTCGATTGTTTCGTTACTCCAAGGCAAACAATGTAAACAAATGTGAAACGTTGCTCCCATTCTTACACTATGGTATTTCATTAACTATTTAGTTGCTTCCTAGAAGTTGTACAGGACAAATTATTTGTAAGAAAATAGCAGAATGTCAACAAGAAAAGAAATTTTAAATCAAATTCGTTATTTGATTATATCGGACTGCCGCGATCGATCAAGTTGCCGTGTGATAGCAAAAAAGTTCGGTGTTTCCAAAAGTGCGGTAGAAAAAATTTATGAAAAATACTTAGTACACAAAACCGTTGAAAATTTAAGTGGTTGCGGACGTAAACGTTGTACCACAGCGAAGGAAGATCGTCGAATTATTCATAAATGTCGATAAAATCCAAGGATCGCATCGCGAAATATTGTAGAAACGTTAGAATTAAATGTATCATCAAAAACAATATGACGTAGGTTGCAGGAGTTGGGATTAAAATACTGTAAAGCCAAATGTAAGCCATACATTAATCAAACAAATACGAAGAAACGTTTAGCTTTTGTTAAAAAATATGTAAATATGCCAATATCATTCTGGAGAAAAATAATATGGAGTGACGAAAGCAAATTTGAATTGCAACAATTGAAAAAAAAAGGATTATGTGGAGAAAAAAATGTGAAACATACAAAAAGACGTTCATTACTCCAACTGTCAAATTTGGAGGAGAGTCATTAATATTATGTTTTTCATGGAATGGAATTGATAGTTTGGTACAAATTGACGGAACAATGAATGTTGATAAGTACATTGAAATAATAAACGAAAATTTAGAAGAGGTAGTTCTAAAACTGGGTTATTTTGCAGCAGGACAACAACCCGAAACAAACTGCTAAAAAGACCAATAAATTTTTCGACGATATTAAATTGCTGGTATGGCCGGCACAAAGGAGTGTATTGGACTCAAAAGTACCATTAGAAAAACGAAAGAATAAGATCGATTGTTTTAAGAATTTGCAATTAGCATTTGAAAATATCGATAAAAATTACATTGAAAATCTGATAAATAGCATCCCACGACGTTTAGAAGCAATTATTAAAGCAAAGGGTGGATATACTAAGTATTAATTTTATATTTCTTATACATTATATTAAATGTCCACTTATTTTTGTCCCTCGAAAATCAGCTAAGTTTTTCTTTAAGTATGTCTTATTTCAATACAAATGTAAATATTAATTTCAATCATTCGTTAAATAATCTATGTATAAAGATATATAATATATAAAACTTAAGTACATAATAGAAGTACCACTTTGACTAAATTTAATTCATATCTATTTCCATTACCTGTCCACTCAATTTTGTCCGTATGTGTATGTTATATTTTAAATATATTTTGTGTGTGTGTGTGTGTGTGTGTGTGTGTGTGTATATTATATTTTAAACATTTATAGATTTTTTAACAATCACTAGCCGTTTATATATCAAATACGAGTTGCAAGGAATATGAGGAGATGGAAATTAAAATTTTAATTCTTTAGTTCGATGACTCGGACATTGGACATCTAGAAATAACTGTTACAAAAATAAAAGAAGTGGATATTTATCAAATAATATTAGAATATTGTTAAAGTCACTCATTAATAATTCGCATAACTTTTATTGCTAGATGCAGGTTTTGCTGTTTATGAAACGAAAGTGAGCCTAATTATGATTATTCGTAATCATAAGACAGATATTTGTTGACAGAACTACGATTCCTTTTGAATATGATCCATCTAATTTTATACTTACTTCAAAACAAGAAATATATTTCAAACTGGAAACGAAACTGGAAAAATAATCGAATTTGAAATTTAAACTTGATAATAATAAGTTTTTTTCTAAACGTTTTTATATTGTCTTCGACTTGGAATTAACTTCGACGAAAATTTGTTGAAAAAACATAATATATCACTGTAAGACAGAAATGAACAATTGATCATGTAAATAAAGTAATACAAATAAATTGGAATAGTTCTAAGATTTTTCTGTGATATTAAAAAATATATGCCTATCCCCCTTTTTTACCAGCTTTTTGAATTTCGTTGATGATGTATTAAAAACATGCTTATTGTACTCATATTAATTATTTTCAAAAGTACCATTATTTTCAAAGTATTCTTGATTAAAATTTTTAATGTCTTTTAAGTTTCTATTGGACTCTTATCTTACAATAAAATTGAATTATTTTGGATCAGGATGCTTAGAGTTTTTGTCACTCAATCCTAATGCTTACAGTTCAATAAAATGGAAAGGGCAAAAAGTAAAGTTTTAAGGAACATTTACTAATGATAATAATGTTTATTAATATGAGGAATATTTCGTAATGCTGTTCTATTACTACTTTTAAAATAATATCATTTGTAATAGTGATAACGAATGTATTTATGCATGTCTGGTACAAACAAAAGAATTGACAATTACGCTTTCGTCAGGAGAAACGAAACTTGCCTGTGTCCCTTTGACTCGCATTTCTTTTATCACTACGCACAATAATGAAGGCAATTCGGTGAATGTGTCTCTTCTGTAATGTTTGTTATTTAAGTGTTATTTAAAATTTATAACTAATAATTTATAACAATCTTGAACAATGCACTTAAGAGAAATAACTTTGAATTATTGAATGAAATAATAAATAATTATTAATTTAATTGTATAAAAGTAGAAAATAATTAATTTAATTGTATAAGTGTAATATAAGAATTGTGAAAATTATTAAATGTTTAGAAATATTGTAGAAATAAAATAATCTAATAGATTCAAATGAATTATTCAAACTGTAAAACAATGCATTTCAATGATATTTTTGTATATTACTTAACAATTTTAACTGTTTACTTATAACAATTGAATCAATGACTGAATTCTCAAGCATTATTTCATAGTTTGAATAATTCACTTGTCATAATTAAATCATTTTATTTATAATAACATAAAAGATAATTACATACAATTCTTGTTCTTTGAAACAATAAACGAACGAAAATTTTTATATGTTACGTGATTATGCTGAAGCGACGATCATCGCTCAACTCGATTTTTGACTACACAACTTTTCTCTACATAAATTTTTATTTAGTCCGTCAATTTAATACATCAATACACTTATAACTTAAAAATTAATATCATGAAAGTGAAAATTTAGTTTTAGCCGATAAAAACTTAATAAATTATTATATTTAACATTGTGTATTCATGAAAGTGTAACTTTGCGATAGAAATATAAAAAGCATTAAATTATTAGTTAATATAATAGACAAACTGTTTTTCGAAATATTAACAAAAAACATTAACTTCCGTACCAGTGACGACCGAAATATCAGATTAAGCTTGAGCAGTACGGAGACTAATTACCAATTAAACTTTCACATGTTTCACAAATCAACCAAAATTTAAGAGTGAATTTTTAAATAATATTTAATGTTATTTAATGTTATATTTAATGTTATTCTAATTGTTTAAACATTATTTAATATTTCTAATAATTTATTTGTAACAATTAAACAATAAATTTTCTTCTATAATATTTATAAGTACTGTTTAAAATTTCTAATTAATCATTTGCAGTAATCGACTCACATTTGTAAGAAATGTTAATTAACTATCAAGAGCTCACTACGAATTGAATTTTCACCGATTAAATTTTAGAAGTAAAATTTTAAATAACATTACTGAATATTCTAATTATATAATATTTAAACATTATCCAATATTTGAAAAATTGTAAAAAAGTTGAAAGTAAATGTGATAAAAATGTTGGAAGTGAGATTATAAACTGTGTCCAAATGCATAATGCTAAAGAGAATTTGAGAAGAAGAAGCATCAGCAGATGTATTCATGAAGTTCGGAGACATCGAACATACTCAAATCCAACGCAACCAAATCTTTATTTACTTAATTCTGACTTCAACGATCGGTTGCATGGTTACTTTCGTGTTCGGTTAATACTTGATCATGATTATTTGAACCTGAATACCAGTCCAATTGCCATGACTTGTATCGTACAAGATATAGTTTAATAATTATCATTCTTTAGTAATCACGTTCATACGTGATATACGTAATATACGTAATATGTCCGCATGTACATAAGTAATATTAGTCTAACAATACTGTTGCTATTTAAATATTAAATACTTTCACTATTTCTCTTTGAATCTATAATTAGGAAAATAATTTAGTCTTTTATTATTAATCTGTCAAACAAGAATATTTATTCAATATCTTAAATTAGTCATTAGATTGATCAAACAATTATGTCTTATTTTACGAATATCCTTTTTTTTCTAACAAATTACTTAAATTCAATACAAGTATAAATCGTAACTCTTGTAACAAATGTATAAAACAGTACTGTTTTACAATACATCATAATGAGACTTGTGCGTAGTCACCTCCACGTGGTGAGTTTTCGGAAATGATGTCGTTTTCCAAACTTTAATTTTTGTAAAACAATTTCAAGCTTAGAACTACGCAATCTAGAGTCCGGTTCAAATTTTGCAAATTTTTCTTCTTTCTTTATTTTACGGTCTAAACTGGACTGTAGGAATAGTTGATAAGCAAACTATTCGAGCTCGAAGCGGTGGCACCGAGAGACGACGAGTGACGTCGTAGGATCTCGCAGGGACATCGTGGGATGCACGCGTTATAACTTTAAGTTGCGTGAGTCTAATTTATTTAGTTAATGATAAAATAATTAATATCTGTAAATTCACTGTGAGCACATTCTATAGAATGATATGCTTATCGCTACAACATATGTGAAACAACTTTTATTTTCTCTTTAGACATGTAATAAAAATATTTTAAACCAGTTATAACTTACTTATAATAATTTTCAATTTAAACTTTAATTCGTATTTTAATATATTGTGCTTTGGTTTATTTTTCATCGGTTTTTTCTTAAAATTCCTTTTACTGTTCAATTGCACAATAATAAGTGTTGCGTCGCGATGCTTCAAGCGGTATGAATACAATTCATGCGCTTGTATTTGAGGCGGATAGTGTGAAGACAGCCTTATCACCACAATTCAGTGACTCAAGAACAAAACGAGAAACCAGCAGATAGTCCTATCACCCAAATCCGACCAAGATCCAAACTGACTCAGAAGCCCAAGAGTCAGCAATCGCCCATATCTCCAAGTTCAGTCAAGATCCAACCAAACACCCAACAAATGTACAGCTATATATATTCCGAACTAAATGATGAATAAAGCATTCCTGTTCGCCTTCTCACCAAGTTTACTTCTTTCGTTCGTGCCCCTTCGTCGTTATAATCATATGTGATTGTACGCGTCGATATTATATTTAAAATATTAGAGTCACCGTGGTTAAAGTCCCGTGACAATAGTAACCGTGTGTGAATGAGAGAAGGAAGATACAGTTCCGACAGATAATCGGAGATCGTGATGAGTGGACCGTATAAATGATTGTAGTGCGACGCACTGTAGAGATATAACATTAATAATGTTTATTTAATAACAATAATGATAACAAGACAACAAATAATTAATCAAGACAAATAACACAAATTAACGACTCAAGTAAACTCTATTAACAGACTCTCATCGACTCCGTTTTACAATTCGCTCGACTCTCCTCTTTTCAAAAAGAAAAGCGTTCCACGCCTACGTTGTGTTTCTCGCATCACATTCATATTTTCTCGTATTTCTGTGATCAGCAAACAGGCCATCTATTATAATTAAACATAACTAAAAATATAACTACGGATTAATTATACCGATACTACTGAAGGGTTTCACGAAGAAGTATGTTATTGTACCTGGACATTTTTTATTTATTTGTATTGTGTGAGGGTGATGCTGGAAGGATGTAGGATTTGGGTAAGGTGAGGAAAGGTAATGCGTTTCGTCTCAGAGTCGCTCTGCCTAGACTCATCAGTGGGGCTGATGGCAGCGACCCCTTACCCCAGACGCTTGTTTTCATAACTACTCGCTAGGCTGGGCGGTCATCACCCATCCTAGCAGTGTTCCGCACTCTGCTTGCTTAACGTCGAATATCGCTAGACTTCGACGCTAGGCGCACAGCCACTTGCGGCTTGTACGAGTCGGTGTTCGAGACTCGTACTCGAGGCGCTATAGGCCGCTACACTACATTACGACAAAAGACGACTCTTTCTTCACTGCTGGAACTCGTAAGCTAATGATTCATAGCGAAAATCATAGATAGTAATGAAGAATAAATTAATGATACGTTAATGACAGTTCTGCTTGTTCATGAACGAATTACATTTTTGAGAAGATACTTTGAAACTTATTGGTACAACTAATGGGAACGAAGTTCGTATTAATAACGTTTACTAAATTTACAATAAAAAAAAGAAGAAAGTGCTCGTCACGATATAAATGCAGGAATGCATGATTGTTCAGTTGCGGCCTAGTTCTGCCGTGTACATGTACGAATAAAATTGCTAATTCTGTTAATATTTCTTCGGTTCACACGTGTCCGAATCGTTAAAGCGCGGCCCTTGAAAAGGAGAAGTTTTCCTCGAGGCAAAATTTAAAATATTCAAGTAATCACGTGACTGAGAATCGAAGATGGCGAGACGGTTTTTAAACAATTTACTTTCATCGATACGCCAGCGACTCAATACGCATCTGCATTTGCAAGTACCCACGCTCGAGAATAGGTTCCTTCTTTAGGACGTTTATGCTTGCAGCGTCCTTCAATTGGTATCAGTTTTTCCCCCAGCGAAGATTTTTAAAAATCCATCAACCTGAAGCCTTGCGTCCATTTGAGGGTTTCTCGCGAGAGTACTCTCAAGTGTTGTGTCCATTTCAGAGCAGCTTTGAGAATTTTCACTCTCCAAGAGAGACAGAAATACTGTTCGAGAGCTTACTATCTGATAGAGCTCACAAAACCGTGTCCATTTGAGAGTTCATTGTCTCTGATTCTACTCACTGTGGTGTAGTTTAGTTCGAAACACGAGTGTGAACAGTGACATCGCTATCATGGAGGTGCAAAAAATATGTACCCTCATAGTTGTCCATAATATTTTAAAGAAAAAGAAAAATCAACATAAACAGAAGAATTCAACAATTTAAATTATTACATGATATTTAATTTAATATATGATGTTTAATATAATATTTATATTTGTATTTATATATAATATTTAAATTAATAATTATTTAATTATGTTGGAAAAACAATTCGGAAAAAACAGTTCGGAAAAGCATCTTGAAACAGCGTCACTTAAAGAAATACTTAATGTCTTTGCACACAGCGTTTCTTACTATTCATCACACCTTGGATGCTCACACCATACTGTTTGTTCTCCTTCCTCTCGGTCTTCTATTTTCACCAGCTACCAACACACATATGACACATACAGCACACATACCAACCTTGGTTGCTACGCTCGTCGGCATTCAAAACGTATCCCCCTACGAGCGACGCCGCTAAGTTCACTGATGATTTTTCTATCTTTAACATGTTTACTTGTAATGTCCAAGACAACTTAACCTTAGTCACTGCTTTCGTGAGAAAGTCGGCTATCATATTTTTAGATTCTACGTAATTAATTTTAAGATTTCCGTTTTCGATTTCGTCTCTTATGAAATGGAAATTTAAATTAACATGTCTTGTCTTATTGGACGATCGGCTATTTGATACCCATTCGATTGTCGCTCTATTGTTGCAATTCAAAATTATTGGTTTGATACAGAAATTCTGTACACCTAACTCTGATAATATATCTGATATCCAAGTAATATCTTTTACGAGTTTGGAACATGCGAACAGTTGTTCAGA
Source organism: Tetragonisca angustula (assembly GCA_036937485.2). Classification (NCBI taxonomy): domain Eukaryota; kingdom Metazoa; phylum Arthropoda; class Insecta; order Hymenoptera; family Apidae; genus Tetragonisca; species Tetragonisca angustula. The sequence continues at coordinate 277,289 of JAWNGG020000247.1, read as the reverse complement.
GACCAACACATTGTTGTTTCTATTACGCCATATTATTAATGAATTGTCTAACATGACTTCCCCTGAAATCGATTTTCCTCCCTCTGCATTACTCCAGCTCGTATCTGCATATGTTCTTAAGGGACTTACGTTCCTATTGTGAAAAAGCATTTTATTTTTAGTTCCACACAAATATCTCAATATAGCTTTGCTAATAACCAATGTCTTTTTCCAGGTGCTTGATTATATTTTGATAGGTAAGATATTGCGAACGCAATATCTGGTCGAGATCTATTGGCAAGATGTAATAATTCCTCTATTATTTCTTGGTATGATTTTACATCGATCTTGTCATTTGAAGCGTCAAGAAAGCTTTGTCTTCCCCTGATACCGGTGTAATAACGGAATTACATTCACGCATATTATACTTTTCTAACAGCTTCTCAATATACTCTGCTTGTGACATATCAAGACCTGGCTCGAACGTTTTAATTGTAATATTGAGCAATTTACCCGAGTTTGATGTCTCTATTTCGAATTTTTTCTTAAGTCGCGACAATATTTCGTGATATGCTTCCTTGTTGTTATATATTAGTGTAAAATCATCGACGTAAGTTGCTATAGCTACAAAGATGTGTTTATGAGAAAGGATAAAAATACAGTTTTCTGATATTAATGGCTTTTAATCCGACTTCAATCAGTGTGTTTTTGAATTTTATGTACGAACTCCGACCTGATTGGGGAAGGCTATATACGCTCTTCTTTAATTTGAACACGTTCTTTTCCCTGTATACCTTTTCAAATCCAGGAGATAATGCCATGAATACCGTTTCCTTAATATCGCCATATAAGTAGGTTGTTTTTACGTTGAACAATCGAAATTTCCAATTCATGTTGACAGTTAAAACCATCAATAATCGCCATGCTTCTATAGCTATTACAGGAGCGTACGATCGTAGTCTTTATATTTGATCTGATTGTACCCCGCTGTATTGCTTTTTCCCACTTAGGCCAACCTTCTTTCAGTTTTGCCTCTGAATAAGTTTTTGGTATCTTAGAACTCTCTACTAGATTAACTTGGTTTCTATCTCTAATTCTTTCGCGTATTATTCCGTTCATCTTCTCCTAGTTGCTCTATTCTACGTAGATTTTCCTGGAGTTTCATCATCTCTCGAGACCATCGTGGTCTCCCTCTCGAACATTTCGTGACATTTCTGGTTGCTCGCTAACAACTTCATTACTACCATCTATATCTAATTCATTTATCTGTTGATAAAAATCATCATTTGAATGCTCCCCACTATCTGAGCTCTCATCTACTATATATTCACTATTCATATTTGTATTGATTTCTTCTTCACTATTCAGTACAATACTATTATAATTATAGCTCTAAATCTCTTCGCAATTATCAATTTTAGTAAGTTTGTTCTAACTCGTTGAATTTAACTGATCTTTCTTCTAGGACTATCTCTTTTTCTGGGTCATAAATTCGATAGCCCCGTCTCTCTCGAGAATAATCTACCATAATTCCTATTTTATCCGGTAGTTCCAATTTATTTCGTTTTTCTTTCGGGATATGGTAATAAGCAATACATCCAAATATACGTAGATAACTAACATTAGGTTTATCGTTGAAAAATAACTCGTATGGAGTCTTATCTTTGTTTGGAGTCTTATCGGTGTTACATTGCTGACGTGACTTCCACATGCAGCAGCTTCCGCCCAAAATTTTGTTGGTAGACCACTGCTATATAGCAAGATTCTGGTATTGTTTTCTCATGAGTTATTCCGTTACATTCTAAAAATTGACTGAATTCAGTATTGTCAAATTCCCGACCATTATAAGTTCTAGTGCGTTTTATCTTTTTGTTAATTAAATTTTCGTACTTTTCTTTGAATAATATGAAGTTTTTCAATGCCTCATCTTTATGATTTAGAAAATATGTAAAGTACATGCCTGAATAATTGTCGATTATCACTAATATATAACGCGAACCGTTTAATGATGTAACTGGCATTAGACCACAAACATCGCAGTAAACTAATTCTAAAGATGTTTTGCTCAAAATTTTTGTTATCTTTTTATGAGTTCGTCTTTTAATTTTGCCTAGGTTACAGATGTTACATGTAAAATATTTTTTCTAACACGTTTTTTGAATACCGTCGGCTAAATTATCATCACACATTTTGATCAAATATTCCTTATTTACATGTGCAGATCTTATGTCATATTTTGTGTTTTATATCCGTTGTTTGGTCTATATTATACGATACGTATTTCTAATTTGGATTAGTAAGGTTCAGCTAAGAATTTGACTTGCTTCATCACTAAGCTTGCCCATTATAATAACGTTACGTACTTTATCGTATACGGTTGTTGTGTCCTTTTCTTGTACGGTTCTACAACTTCTCAACACAAGTGTCGTCGTTGACAGCTAGTTAGATACATAGAATATATCGCTCAATGAAACAGTAACGAGCCTATTCGCATTTCCTTTAACTCTGAATTTGATCGTTCCTACGCCCTCGTAACGCAGTTTCGAGTTTTCTCCCGCTTGATATAAATGGCCATCCTGTAACTCAATATTAATGAACCACTTCAAGTCGTTAACTATGGTTGGTTAGACGCATTGCTGTCGAATAACCATACATTATACAAATCTTGGATATTACTTTCATCTTTACGGTTACCTACTACCTATAAACGCGTAAGTTTGATTATCGTGTTCCGCTTTCGTTACGATATTATTCACCGATTTTTGCCGCTTGACTTTCTTCGTCCTTGTTATTTCGGAACTTCTTCGTTTGTTTTCTTTGTAGTGGTTTGACTCCATCCTGCGTATCTCTCTGTCTTTCCCTCGGTACCAGCATTACTTCGCAATATGTCCGAGTTTACCGCATGCGCAGCATCTTCTTTTGTTTGGCTTTCTTACGGTAGAGGCAGCTGTCTCCGTCTCTCTGCGGCGATTGTCTTTCCTTTGTATCTCCTTCTCTCGTTCCTTTAGAATCTCGTACACTTTTTCAAGCGATTTCTCTCTCTGTGTTTGAGCATTTCGCGCATGACTTTGTAATAGTTGTTTATGCATCGCACTGTATAGTATACTAACTCTCGTGATGTCACCTCTAATCAGAGAGCGATATACATTTTGTCGCTAAGCCACGTGCTCGTGCGATATAAACGAATTCTCTTTCTTTCATATGTAGAAATTGGAGGTCGTTATTTGCATCAATTCTTTGGTTTCCTGCAGCACCCATGTATGCCTTCTTTATTTTTCGCCGTAGGTTGCGTGCGTCATCCTCTACGGCGAAGTACAATGTCTGTTCATCCGATAAATGCAATCTTATATATGTGATTCCTTGTTTCCCATTTTACTTTTGTCTTTTCCGGTGCATTTTCTTTCGGTTTTTCCTCTTTTATTGCCTTGATTATTTTCCGCAAACTCAGTATTGCTTCCATTTCCATAGCCTAGACTACATGGTTGTTGCCCGTTAGTAGCGAAATTGTCGGTAATGGTGTCCTTTCCATTCTCTGCTTAATTTTTCTCTCACGTAGATAATCACAACCCCGGATTTGCTACCAGATTGTTGAAAAAACAATTCGGAAAAAACGGTTCAGAAAAGCATCTTGAAACAGCGTCACTTAAAGAAATGCTTAATATCTTTGCACACAGCGCACACTTTGCTTTCTTACTATTCATCACTGGATACAACATATTGTTCGTTCTCCTTCCTCTCGGTCTTCTGTTTTCACTAGCTATCAATACACATACAACACATACAGCACACATACCAACCTTGATTGCTACACTCGTCGACATTCATAACGTATCAACCTAATAAATTATTATATAACATTTAATTATATAATATTATATAATTAAATATTATATAATATAATTACTATTTAATAATTTAAATTAAAAGAAATTAGTTTAGAATTTTTGACCACACTTTTTTAGTATTCATTATTTTTCTCGCACGAAAGTACTCTCAGGATTTCGAAACCATTTCGAATTCTGAGAGCAACTGTCCGAGACCAGTACAATATTGTGTCCCTTTGTAAACAGGTCTCAACACGTCGACTCTCAGACAGTTGGGCGATGCTCTCGGACAATAACTCCCAGAACAGCATTCATTTGCGAGAAATACTTTCGATACCCACCAGTATGCCGAATTCTTATGAATCGATTTGGAGCGGCACATGGCTGTGTTACATATGTCATGCAATGCCTTTTGAAACCATTCGGCTTCTTTGATTGCATTCAGAGCAGTTTCAGGTGGGAGGGAATCCAAGCTACTGTCCGGGTAGTTGCTACTAGGAGATCTCTATCAAGTGTCCTGGTTGGCCATCTTGTAGTTGAAGATTGATCCCTCCTTTTTACGAGTTTCACTCAGGGTCTCAGCGTCTTCGATTATCTTCCATTCGGCGATTTTTCTCATCATGGTAGGGGATGCCCATGAGAGATCGACAATGGATTCGTCTTGCCATCTAACGCAGGTGATTACGCCTCCTTTGTTTAGAAGGCGGAGGTCGATACTTGCTGCCCAGTCTTTCACTGCCCTAGCCCTCGTGTCTATTTTGGGGGAGCCTCAGGCTGTGCTTTTGGCATTGAAGTCACCGAGTACTAGAAACGAATCCTTATGGATCGACGTCAAGTAGATTCTTAATTCGTTTAAGAATTTAGAGAACGTTGGGAGATGTCAGTTTGGTGTGGCATAGACTCCTATGACGATTATTCTGTCCCATGCAGCTGCAACGAAGCCGCCTTTTTTAGTCAAGCCCTTACGGGGGGAGGGAGGGATGTTCCTCGCACAATGGCGACTGAGCTTGTCATATCCCCGATCCATTCTGGGCGGTCCAAGACGCGGAACGGTTCAGCAGCCACTGCCAGTCCGACGTTCCACTCGGTCATGGTATGCGTGAGCAGCTATTGTGCCCCGACCGACTGGTTGATGTTGGTTTAGAGTATTAGGCCCGCAAGAATCACCCTTCTTGCGTTTCCATGGCCTCTTTCTGGCCGCTTTCCTCCTCCATACGTATTTCGGTTTCTTTGGCTGGCATGTGGTTATTGGCCAACGTCTAAGGTATCTCTGTGTTTGCTGTTCTTAGGAGTTTGGGTAGCGCCTTTTTTTTTCCTTGTGGATAGAGGTATCCTGTGTTCTGATCTTTGTGGCTCGGGGGCGGCAGAAGTTGCTGCTCATCCTGTGCCCAGCCGGACTGCCGAGTTGGGTGCAGATAATGCACTTAGGTGGGGCTGAGCAGTCCTTTGCTAGATGGTGTGATCTGTGCTTGAGGTGCACTGCTGTTCGATATGGTCAGTGCCTAGGCATTTACAGCACAGCAGGGGGCGAGGCGGCAAAACTTCGATCCTCGCGGAGACCTATCTCACCGTTAGTCTGTTGGTCGCAGCTATTTTTTTGGCAACCGCTGCCGGGCATTTGAGCCAGAGGATGCCCATGCTCAGCGTAGTGTGCTGGAGGATATCCCTTGTTTGCACGTCAGACAGGTTGCATTCGCCAGCGGCAACCTCTGCGGAGGAGACAGAGTCATCGAGACCGCACGTCTGACTCTGACTTCCGCCTTTTTAATATGACGGGATACCCTATCTTCGCCTTCGCTTGGAAAAACTTCAGACGACCTGCCGTTGGCCTTGGTTGTATTGTTTTTCCCGGGAATTTCTAAAATAATTCCGCCCGCTAGGGAGCGACGGATCCAGTCCAGGATCTTAGAGGTCTGTGTCTTAGAGGTTTATGTTTTTTTTTTGCCTTGCTCATTACTTCTGCACATGTTTTGCTGTCAAGGGCTATAATCAAGGTGACCGCAGATCGTCTTGGCACTTTGACAGAGCGCGGCTTTTCTCTTCCAGGCTTGTTGGTTGCAGGTTTCCCCCATTGGGATGCTTGCCGTTGAGGCTAAACATTTCTTACAGGTCTCCTCTTCCTACCGATCACCTTGGTCCAGGTTTCGGGAGTGGGCGCGGAGGCCAATTGGTTCGGACTCCGAAAGTCCGAGGTGAACTGTTCTGTTTGCGAATTGTCGCCTTTGCTTTGGGCCTGTCTTCCTTTGGGGGGCGTCGCTTTTAATTTTAGTTTTACTGTATCATTGGCTCTTTACTGCTTGTCAGTCCTTCATCTTTAGCGGACCTCTTGTCTGAGAGTTGCGAGGTCCGCAGCCATGTTTTTAACGACTTCTACCATTTGCACTAATAGAGCGAAATCGTTGGCTTGCATAGAACTGTCCTTCCACGAGGCTCTAGCGAGAACGGTCTGTGACGACGGCTGGGGGGGACTTGGGAAAATTTGTCTGAATGGAGTGTTCTTCTGGATGCCAGCCTTCTCGTTCTTTTTGAAGGGGTTCTCGCGATTGGATAGGCTTCCCCCCAGCTTTGCGCACTTCAGTTCAAGCTCATAGGTCTTGGCTCTTAACTGGAGATTTTCCTGTTCTAGGGCAATTTCGCTCGTCGCGGTTGAATTTCTCTTTGAGAGCTTCGTCACGTAAGCATGCGAATTACCAGCGGCCTCTCTGAGGAAATGTTTGAACGTCCCTTTGAGGTTTCCTGAGACAGAGGCTATTTTTTCCACGGTTTGGACTCAGTTCAAGATCATCGCTGCCAGGTTGGTTGTCGACAGATGTTTCAGCTCAGCTGCCCTTTCCTCGTCAGTCGCCAGCCGTTTAGCCTCTTTGGAAGAGGGAGGCGAGTTGACAGCCGGGTTTAAGAAATAGTCGTCCTCTTCGTCTTCGTCGCTATCCTTGTAGAGATCAGCAGGATTGGGAGCCGTCCATCTCTTGCTGTTCGCCTCCTCCGGCGGGCTAAAACGACCCCTCTTTTTACTCCTGAGGACTGGCACCATTTCTTTCCCCTGAGAGTCTGAACGTCGTCTTCGGACTCTGTGTCTTCTTCCGTTGCGAAGCTAGCAGCGATCTTGCTGCCTTTGTTTATTATGCCAGTTGCTCTTTTTGCAGGGCAGGCCTGGACGTCCATCTGCTCGCTGCCGCAGTTGACCGATAATGATGCGGAAGGGTCCCGTTCCGTACCGGGCCTGGGGGCTCCGACACCCCTTGAGCCAGTGACTTTTTTCTCGTTGAATCTTTCGATTTCTTTCATATTTATATCAAGAAAAATATTCTTCGCAGTTGCATTCTGCACGCAAGGCCTAGGGTCCACTCTACGTGTAGTTTCCGAGCAGTTATCCGATAACGGTGCATCAGGGACTTGGCCGGACGTCCCTTTTGCATCGGGCCTGAAACCTCCGAAACTTTTTGAGCTAGTAGTTTTCCCCTTTATCATTGGAGTTATATTTGAGTGTTTAGAGTTTAGAGACGTGCTTTTCCCTCGCGGTACAGGGATGGTCTGCTGCATGTGCCGAACGATCGCGCAAGTGCGCATGCGTGAGATGCGCGCGCAGCTTATTCGACTGTAGTGCGTCCATGGGAACGCGCGAGTTGCTCGTGTAGAGAGCGCGTGCGCGGGGTTCGCGCGCTGTACGCTGTAATTCAGAGTGCGTGCGTAGAAAATTTGAAATACAGCTCCGTAATTGAAACTAATTGTTACTACTTGACACACTGACAAGCTGATCGATCACTAATCGGGCACCGTATACATTGAGCTCTCTGAGTTCAATCACAATTATTGTTTCCCTTCACTTGGAGACTTTGTGCACCACACTAGATATCAACACACGTAGTTTTCTACCTTTCCGCGGGATATCACCGAAGATTACGGAGTGTATAAAGACACATCCATTCCACTCGGCGATCTCTAACCCACTCTATGCTCTCAATCCCTAGCGGAACGCGACTCAATAATATCTATATCTATAATAATATCTACATCTATATCTTGAATTTCGGACAGTGAATTGTCACATATACGAACTTTTTTTGTTCAGAAAGAATTTTTTAAAGTAGCATTCTCGTATGTGGGGGCAGTAACATTAGTTTGATTACTACAATTTAAGGAGGCTATTTGAATATTTTTTGTGGAGAATTGAAATCTGAATATACAACGTGTCAAATAATATGTAGGGGGAAGTTGGTACTCGGGTCAAACCGGCTACCACTATTCTTCTAAAATAAGAGCTTCGATGTAATCGAACTGTGGCATTATCGATCCCAGCAGGCTATGAATGGTCCTACGCTCAATACAAAGACATTCTCTATGACAAAACCAATACCGTGCGATATCGAGGAAACGGAACCAACATCAGAGGACTTTTTCTTACAATTACTCCAGCTGGCTAACTTCTCCACCTCAATAATGACCCAATGCTAACGCAACAGACAAGACAATGTTCTATTGCGACATGCAATCAAGTTTTCTGGAATACACTGTTACTAATTCACATCGTTCCAACGCCGATCATGTAAAATCCTAGCTATCTGGCCATCCCATCAGAAGTATGTAGTTCATATTATAAAGTGTATATCCATTACAAATCGCATTCCAAAGACAGCAGATTGTTAAATTGCCAAGAAGGATTCATTCTTTCTCATCTCTCAGAACAGAACATTATTTAAAATCGGCACCAAACGGCAATGCATGTCTGTACTTTCTGCAATGTACAAAATACATGGGACTTGTTACCGTCCGCTTTCTAAACTCAGTCGATAGCATTCCGCCATTACTCTTGCAACTCCAGTAATACTACATGGACCCGCAGAATCTAGCAAATAGCGAGATGTGTTCTCCAGTGTATTAGAGGAAAAGCACATAATGTTCCTCATTGAAACAGCATCTACAATAAACGGACTGATCCAAGGAGCATCCGACAGACCGAATCAATTTAAATCCACAACAAGGAAGCCCTGGAAAAAATTGCCAGTAATACTACTAGAAGAATTTGAGATGGCTTCATCAAATTCGGCTCTGTCTCCGTCAGACCAATGGAAATATACATATCCCCATGGATGAAGAATTACAAATACGATAATAAATACCATCTTAAACCGGATCGCCCTGCAAGCAGTTTACGGCTGGAGTCTCCGTGGAGTCTCCATGAACCAATTCTGCGTCTTTCTATAAGCACGAAGTGAACCTAGAAACGAATATAACGTTCGTGAGTGCATTAGTGAAGTACAAATTAATGAGAGTGACGCACCCATCAAAACATTGCAAATCGAACATTCCGAACATCCGAGTGATAACAACGGTGATAAAACGATGGATTCTTACAAACGATTTTTCAACTCCGATGAAAAGTCGTTTCCGTGAAAAGTGAGGCGTGACATCGGACGAGCAACATTTGCTTAGAATAGAGTTAGTATAGACTACAAAATATAGTGACTCACGAAAGCATTTGAACACTTAACATAAAATACTTCTCAAGTTATAATAAGTATGTTACATAAACATTATTAACAGTGTAGATGCAAATATGTTATTAACACTGTATATAGATATAACTACCTGGATTATATAGGTAAAGTTTCAAACAAAGCGAGAAATATACATAATAGTTATGAATTGTTTTTCACAAAGTTAGATTTCGCTGAAGCCACAAAAATAATCGATCCCATCACGTGGGATAGTTGCCGTGCTTAACAAAAGAAACTACATTGCATACGTTGAAAACCAGTTAGGGTATAAACAAAGGTATAAAAGATAAGGTGTGACATGAATATGCAAATGCAGAGAAGTTCAAAACTGGTGCAAGAGGAAAGAGATACAGATGGATTACACTGTGTGCCCTATACACCACAACACAACGGAAAAGTGAATCGACTCAATCGGTCGTTGACGGAAAAGGTAGGATCTCTAATATTCGATTCCAAGATGGAAAAATCGATGTGGGGAGAAGCTGCATTTGCACAATAGATCCCCTACGGTGACAACGTCAGTTACGCCATTTGAAGCCTGGACAGAAAGGAGAACAAATCTTGATAAAATTAGAAATGTTCGATGACTGCGAAGCTTACACCAAGATCCTGGGACCTTCGAAGAAATTAGATGAAAGAAGCAAGAAACTCAAATTAGTAGGATACACTGAGAATGGCCACAGATTATGTAACGATTAAGAACGAAAAATAGTCATCAGAAGAGATGTAATATTCAATGAAGTCACGAAAGAAGACAGAGAAACAAATAATACAAGTAATAGAATTACAAAAGGAAACGAATTACCAAGGAAACGAAGAAGAACCAGAAGAGATTCAAGAAAGAAGCATAGAAGATAGACACGTAGTGGAAAACTCTGATGATACGAAAATTGAAGAGACACACCGAAAAGGAGAAGAAAAGACAGAGGAGAGACAAACTGAAAAAATTCTAAGAAGATCTGAAAGAGCAAGAAAGCGTCCAGAAAGAAAATTTAATTAAATATTATAAATTTAATAACATATTTCTAATATACAAAGAAGCAATTTCAGGTGCAGATAGAGACAAATGAATTGAGGCCATCGAAAGAGAGAAAGAGTCCATTGAAAAAAACAACACGGGATACAATTTACTGAAGTGAGGTCGAGGGGTTTGAACCGCTAATTTTTAGATGAGTGTTAAGAATAAAAAATGACGGAAACTATAAAGCGCGTTTGGTGATAAGAGGGTGTGAATAAAGACTTGGTATAGGTTACAACGAAACGTTCAGCCCAGTGGTGAGTACGAATGCAGTTAGAACCCCGTTTGCATTAACAACAAGCCTCAGATACAATGATAGCATTCGACGTCAAGACAGTCTTCCTATATGGCGAATTGGAAGAGGATATATTCATGTATCCCCGTGAAGGTTACGAATACAAAAATAAGTTATGGAAACTAAAAAAAATTTTTTATGTGTTGAAATAGGCCCCGATCAAATGGAATGGAAGATTCACAAAATTCTTGAAACAAAAAAGACTGTAACCACTGGAAACCTAGCAATGTATTTTCAAAGGAAAAAGCAGTAATTTGATGACGTTGATGACGAAGTGTTTATGTCAGACAATGTACAGGAAATAGAAAAGCTAAATTGCAAACAAAAGATCCAAACATATCGAACAAATTTCATTATATACATATATAGTTTAGTTAAAAATAAAATGATAAATGTGAAATATTGTCCTACTACAGAACAATTAGCAGATGTTTTGACAAAACTACTAGATTATGTTAAATTTAAAGAATTAAAGGCCCACATTGTAAATTAGTCCAGAATGGGAAAATCAAAATTTAGGGATGTTCGGGTGTGAGGATGCAGATTAATTCTGATTGACACAGGCGTATGGTGTATACCATGTCGCGAGCCTATCTGTGCGTCTATTTCTCGAAGTTTTCTTTTTTACTTTTACACTGAACTCGACTCTACTCGCTGAACTGTACCGAACTCTCTATTCCGAGCTCTTCGCTTTTTTGCTGCGAGGAAAACTCGGTCCCCGTTTCGGACATCCCTAATTGGCCGACTCGATTTTTGCTTTAGCCAATTAGGTTGTCACGAAATTGCGCCGCCTACTCCTTGCGTTCGTGACGCGCTTTTCATGAGAGTGGGGCTGCAATTTCGCCGAGGCCGATTTCTTCAAGTGTTTTCCAGACGATCTGGGTGGCCCTTAGGACCTAGAGTTTACGACGCTTCGTAGAGATGCTATTGTAGGCCGAAATTCTATAAACTATAAGTGCGGACGTCTGGTCCTACGCACTGTGAAAACTAAACTTGGCCTTCGCAATTCAATAGCACAGGTGACACGTGAGTCGTAAATTCTCCTAATTTCTTGTCTGAGAAAACGTCTTCTCTCCGACATCTGCTAGCCGCTACAAAAATATAAATATAAGTATAACGATAAATGTAGATATAAGTATAAATATAAATATATGTATAGATGCAATCAATTACGAATGCAATTTAGACGAAATTATGGGGGAGTGTTAGAAACAAACGTCGGTAATTTCAACTGAAGAGATGGCGTATGTTTACCGACGAGTGCGGAGAGAGTGAGAGAGGAAGCAAGAAAAGACATTCTTAAATTACAGCTGTTATCTATCTATCGTGTCCCAGCAGTCGAAACAAATAGAAGCTCGTATCTCGTTTTTCATAAAAGTAAAAAAATTTGAAACAAAGTGAAAGCATAATCGGTTATTGCGTGTGCTGTTCGATCTGTCGTTCTAAGAAATATCAAGCTTATATGAAACATTCCTTTTATACTGTACCTCGTGATTTATGTAAAATATATGTTCGTATAACGTTAAAACAAATGTCGTCTTGAACTAATTTTAGGAGTATTCTACTAAAAAAATCAACAGAAAAAATAAAGAGATGGAGCAATAGTATCAAGAGTGTGTCCAAAGTGTGAAGAATAAAGAAACAAAGTAATATCTCAAAGTGACGCTTCTCTGTATTATTTCTTTTTCACAACAAAATGTCACATTTTGATTATTTCATATTTTGATGAATTTTAAAAGAAAAATATATTTTTTTAATTTTTCACATGAAAAACGTAATGTATTTTGAAGTATATTAAGAATATTACAACTCAAAAACACATAATAGTTTACAGTGATGCATGTTCAGGCCAAAATTGTAGGAACCGCAACTTTCCGATAAATGTGTTCGGTAGGTAATCAAAATCGGGACATGTCGTTACTGATTCCGGGAACAATGTGTACGTATATCTGTAGAGTAAATTGAGCGAATGGATGAGTCATGTGTGCTGTCGACGAGTGTCATTCCAGTTTTATACGCCATAAAAGACAGTTTGTGAAATATAAGCAGTGTGATAGACAGATTCTAATCAGTCCAGCCTACTCAAAAGGGATCCAATTCTAACAAAAACATTAAAGTAGCACTGACGTGGATGATAATTGTTCAATCCTTGGATAACAATATTGAAATAGTAGATCATAAATTTTTGGTATCTGGCCAAATGATTGTGACTTTGGCTCGATAGAAATGAGAATTGGAAAAGTGAATTACATATATATACATCCCTGAACATTAATATGAACTAATAGAACAATGTAGAAAAAGGAATCCATTTTTGGTACAAAATTCTCTTGGCTTAAAATACAATGGATGAGATTATTAAAAAATGCTTCACATAAGATTTATCTCTTAGTTTCATAAAACTTCTTGATGATAATGCTGAATTCCATGTCCACCCAAAAAAGGTAGACCAATAGGAAAATATTTACTTAGTTCCATTATATACCATTGGAGCAATAACAGAAGAAAAATTAAAAGACTTACTTTATCAAAAATATCATTCAAGACTCAAAATCCCATTTCCGAAGGATGAGAAGAAAATCAGAAATGATAAAAATTAATTACTTAGGAACATAATTACAAAATGTGAATTAATATATTTGATTTAAATATTTCTTATAACAAAATTCGTTGTTTTTTTATTGTTATAGTTATATAGTTATATAGTTATATAAGTCAGTTTTAAGACATATAGTTAATTTTGAAAATAATTAAGTCACTTCAAGCTTCAAAAATCATATATCCTTATAACCTACATACAAAATTTCACAGTCATAACAAATTCTTATCTTAAAAGACCAAATATCTCCTGAAGTATTTTGTTTCATAGTACAAAAATATTTTTTCATTTATTCAAACGCACACCTTTAAATATCTCGAAACAAGAATATATGACTTGGACCAGTTTTATAACCATCGGCACAATTGAAGCATCGCCATTTTATCCATTCCGGTTCTAAATTTCGTAGAATAAAGACATTCTGTAACGTGAAAATATTTTGATTCTAAGTTTCGAAGAGGGAAGACATAGTGAGGCGATCACTGAAAGACAGTGTTCCTAAATTCAAAGTGAATTGAATTAAAATATTCATTCCTTTTTGACTTCTGTGTTCTTATGGTCTGTGCGCCTTCTCTGGCGACGACTTCGTTAATTCTCAGAATTCCTTCCATTCATTCTGTATTCTGATGAATTTGTGCACCTGCCCGACAATCAATCATTTATCTCACAGTCCTTTTCAATTCTGCGTGCAAACTACGCGCCTGATGGCGACGATTTCCTGAGTTCGACGAACTACTTCCAATTACTAGGGGTGTGCAGGTACTCGATATTACGGGCTCGGGCAAGCCCTGAAAAATTCGATAGGACTCGAGCTAGTTCCCGACCCTCAGGCTACCCGATAGTTGCGGGCTACTCGACAGTTTCGGGTCGATTTTATCAGACTGCCTGATAATTTCGGGTTGCGTAGAAAAAATATGAATAGCGAGCGATTCGCGACATGCTTGTTATCATGTTACAATTTCAAAGTCGGTATTATATCTACATAAGTATGTATATAATATAAAACAAACAAAGTACAAATTATAAATGTTTCTAAACATATTGGAATAAATTTATTTTAAATTAGTATTCAAGAAACGTAATATTTTAAGTTTTAACTAAATCTTATAGAACAGCGATTCATACTTTGGGCTCTGGTCTGTTTACAAATATACTAATCTATCGAGACGATGCTATAAACATTGGACACTGCGTAATTGTCTCTCAATGAGCAATATCAAGCTTAGTATTCATTTGGCCGTTAATGCAGCATAATGTCTTCTTATCTTATAAAGAGTCTTTAAAGTTGCAATTATAATGTGTGACAAAAGTAACACTGATAATTTTGTAACTGTGTCCAGTGAAAGTTCAGATAATAAAGGAAATATTGTGCGAAGGGGATGTCGTCCGAAAAATTCTGTGTAGAAATATTTTGAAAAAAGGAATTCCGATACAGTACAATGCACAGTTTGGTTAAAAGAATTAAAAGTGAGACAAGGTAACACTACATCTCTCATGCGTCATTCAAAAAGTCCTACATAATATAAGAATCAATTTGAGTGAAAATATTACTGGGCCGAATAGAGAAAACAATACCCACCGTAGGCAACAACGTATTTAAGGGGGTATTCTGGTAATCCGTCTTTAAAAAATCGATTTTTTTACATTTTCTCAATGTATATACTTTCGAGAATGCCTATGTAAAAAGATTTGTTGGAATTAGTAAAATTAACAAAGTTATAGATGTTTATACGAGACGCTGCACTGCTGGCAACGTGCGGCCTACAGACGTATGATTTCCTCAATTTCACTCGATCTCTGTTGTCGGAGGCATTGGGTTTTAAAGTAGGATTCCTTCAGGTCCATTTTGACTATTCTAGATATATTTTTAGGCATTTAGCAGTCAGTTTACTTTCAGTCAACGGGTAAAGCGTATGTTTCCAAACGTTAATATGCAGAGTGCGAGTATTCATTCTACATTAAAATGGATAGACAAAGAACAAAAGCAGGTTTGTCTCAGTCAAGCCGTCCTAAATGATTAAAATTTCACGGAAATCAATACACTGTCGATGAAGACGTTGATAATCCACGTACATCGGGCGAGAAATTGCAGAGCAAGCGAAATCTCGACATTATTATTTCGAGTATTATTAATATTATTATTATTATTATTTTCATCAGATGATTTGTTGAAAAGGTGTTTCGAAGCGGAAACAAAACAATAATGAATCACTTGATTCGTTGATTTGGCTTTTCGCTTCAAAACACATACATTCGGGGTTAAAAACTGTTGAAATCATCATATTTTTCGCGGTGAATATATTTAACGAGGGATTCTCCTTGATTCTATGTATATTTAATATACTGGGGATGATTATTGGACAACATATGGAAGTTTATGCAAACTTTCGAGATGAAAGTCGTATTCCGCGTTCGGAGCATTGGTCGTCTGAAATCGTAAAGAGAGCCAAAATTGTTAGTAAGAGAAGAGAAATCTACCCAGTAAGATTTCTACGAACACGAGGAAGATCGACTCTATGGATCTGGATTGACAGATTGATTATAAGTATGAATATTTTTGAACAACAGGTAACAAAATCTTTAAATGCGTTGTTCCCAAATCCATATTTTTTAAACTGGTTTACGTGATATTTCACGTTCTAGTTGACCGATTGACTTGAAATTTGGAGGAGTTCTTCAGCGGATGTACCTTTATTGCATGAATCACAGATTTCAAAATCTGATGTTTTTCTCCATTTTTTTTATCACTCAAATGACGAAAAATACAAGGAAAATCGATATTTTAAATTCAAAAGGCTGCCATTTTTTTAATTTTCAAAATTTCGTTATTTTCGTGGTTCATGCGATAGCCATATTTATACTAATTAAGACGCATTTTAGTTTTTCATCTTCACATAACCAGGTGGACCGAAATCACGTAAGCCATTCGAGCCCGTTTTTAAAAACATGCCTTATTTAAGGCTGTATAATTTTCACAATATTTCGTTAAAAAAAATCTTGAACATTCTTTAGGTATGAATAAATACGCGTGCAAAAACTGCATACCAAAGGTATTATGGTTTTCTTAGAAAAAAATCCCAAAGAAGTCGATCATTTCAGGCCGGATTACCAGAATACCCCCTTAAACAAAAACTCAGCAACAGCTAAGCATCTAACTGATGCAATTGCTCAAATAATGGCAATGAATTTGCAACCATTTTGCACCGTCGATAATGTTGGGTTTCGATCACTGTCAAATATTGCAGTGACATGTTACAAAATCCATTCTCGAGGTACTTTTTCATGAAAAATAATTCCTAAAATGTACGAGGATTTAAAGGAACGTATAATATCTAACGATATATTATACTAGAAGGTAAATTGCACTTATAACTACATTTGTTATACAGAGTTATATTATATATACTTTTTACACATTTGAATCATAATAGAAAAGAAATTTACGACAGAGAGAACGCCGAGTACAGTGGAAAGTTATATTTTTTTCACTGTTCATTATATTTCAAAGAACTTTGAGTTGAAATATTATATGTTAAATTTAATATACGTTCTAGAAAAACATACGAGTACACATATAAAAAATAATTTATTGCATTGTTTGAGAGAATGGAATTTAGTCATAAAGAAACAGACATTCTTTACAATAGATAATAGATGTAATCTTGTTAAGGCTATAAATACATGCAAATTGTAGACTAGAATTCCATGCTTCGCCTTCAATTAGCTATCAAACTTGGTTGAAAATTTCAAGAATTACGAAAAACTTGTCACACATTTTGCACGATCTACGAAACTACGATAGCGAAAGCAAAATTTATATCAATTCAAAAACCCCAACGACACCTTTAGAACTGGTACAAGAAGTTGACACTCGTTGGAACTCAACATTTTCAATGTTTCATTGGTTACTACAATTACGCGTAGCGTTAGATATAGTTTTATGTCATGACAGTAAAGCCAGAAAATCTCAATTTAGAAGAGTGGAATTTCTTAGAGTCATTGACAAAAGTACACCAACGAAAAAAGCTATTGAAATCATGAGTGGAGATTTATATCCATTTCTCAATGCTATCCTATATATTTCAGACTTACTAGTGTAATCAGAACACATATAAAAGAAAGTGGAAATGTTTCGGATATTGCTAGCAGTCTTTGTAACGCACTACAAGTAACTTTTATTATTTATGTCAATCGTAAATTACGAAAAAACAGCAATAATTGTATTAAATAAAATGCCATATTGCTTGTTTGCAGCAACGTTTCGATCCTATTCTACAAGAGAATTTTACGACAGATATATATATATATATATATATATATATGTACTCTATGATTATAGATCCGATAAAGATCATCTTATATCAACAGAAATATAACATACTGTATTCGAAATCTTCAACGAAAAAATTTCATCTATTCATAATAACATACCTACAAAGAATATGAAAAGCAATGTTGAAAATACAGCACGTGAAAATGGTAAGACCATAATGTATGTATAATTTCCAGTAATGAATTTTTCTAATTCCTAATTAATATTGGAACGCAACGATCATGTCAGATGTGCCGAGCATCGACGATGCATTTTTGTTTACATATTTTCTGGGCTGTTTCCTGAAGGGATGATGCCAACAAGGGCCTTCTTTTATTTTGAGTTTTTTAGTCAGTCAAAAACCGAGAGTCGCCAAGAACACTTAACATTATCGTCGCAATTTTATCCTTGCATCCTTCGGGTAATGATTGGGTCGGGTCAGGTCAGGACCCGAAAGTTCGCAAAGTTCGGGTACCCGAAAGTAAAATCGAGTCGGGTCGAAATCCCGAAAAATTCTGATATTTATGTATCCGAATTTAATACAGATAGCTTGGACAGTATCGTACAGACTTTTCAACGACAATAAATGCGAAGTTTCTACATGATTTTTTAACTAAGTCTTCCATAAATATTACAATCTTTCCGGATCCCGAACCGACTCGACTTCACTTTCAGGTACCCGATTTCACGGGTAACCATATTTTGCGAACTTTCTAGGCACGTCCCGAAATTTCGGGTATCCGCACACCCCTAGTGGCTGTACGAGTCATGTAGTAAATTGTGGCGCGTACTTTGATAATTAGATTACAATGAAGGAGCCTATGAGAGTTAAGATAGAAGATGGTCGAACTCTTAACACAACAAAAATAGGTAAAACAAACAACAGCGTTTTTAGTTAAAGGAAAAAAAATCAAAAATTACTTAAAATAAATTTTATGTCAAAAATATGGAAGCAGACTTAATTGGTTACTCTGAAGTCGCAGATAATAACAGAATTGTATCAGTAGGAAATATAACTAAAATTTTCAATAAATCCAGTGCAGTCGCAATAAAAGAAGAGAATTTACTCAAAATGAAGAGTCAAATTATGTGAACTTGACAAGTAGTGGTAAAGAAGCAGATGTGAAAGAAAGATGGCACCGCGTTTTAGATCACATCAACTTTAGAATTATTTAGATTTGTTGTGCAAAAATGGATTGCTAGAAGGATTACCAAAAGAATTGGACTCTCAATATGTGCAGTGCAGAATTTGCATTGAAAATAAGATGCACAATCTTCCATTTCCAATAATAGTACCAAAGCAAGTGAGGTATTGGAAATTGTACACACAGACGTAAATGGACCACGTTCAACAGTTGGATATAGTGGTGAGAAATGCTTGTAATATTCATTCATGGATACAGTGGATTAGCAAAATTTTACTGTAGTCCATCAAAAGAACAAGTTTATGACTGTCTCCTTGAATAAATCATGAAGTGGAAAATTTGGTAGAAAAAACATTAAAAAACTGAGGTGCAATAACGGCAAATAGTACCTTACCTTCCGAATTTTCGTTTAGTGAGGGAGAACGGCATCCAGATAAATACATGCCCTCCTTACGTTCATGAATCAAACGGTACCGCGGAACGTTTTAATAGAAAATTATACTGTCGGATAGAATGATAGCACACCGGTAATATTTCCACATTTTGAATGTAATATTTCATAATTTTTAATGTATTATATACCTAAACAGTATGTCATAAAACGGGAAGTAGACAATGTCGAAGCTGGGAGTAGTTGCTTACATTGTAGTTTTCTGGAATAAGTAGGCTCGGGGACGTAGCGGAAAGATAGCACATTTACAATAATAATAAAATGCTCAAGAAAATCATCAGATTTATCGTACAAAAACGAATACGTCCTAAAATCACAAACGATGAAAAACGTTGTACTTCTATCCTAGCAGCTGTTGCCCATAATCCACACACCAGCATACGGCAAATTGCACGTGGTGCAGGTATTAGTCAACGTACTGTAACACGTATTTTGCATTCTAAATCATTTCACTCGTATCACCTATCAGTGCATCAGGAGTTACATGGACGACACTTTGAAAAACGTAAACAATTTTGTGAGTGGTTTTTGCGACAAATGCAGAATACAAATGGCACATTTGTACATAACGTTTTATTCACTGATGAGGCAACGTTCACAAATCACAACGAAATTAATATACACTATTGGGTAACTGAAAATGAGATTGTTTTATTGAGATTTGAGAATCCTCGTGAGATAGGATATCAACACCGGTGGAGTGTAAATGTTTGGTACGGCATAATTGGTCATCAGATCATTGGACTTTATTTCATTACTAGATGGTTAACAGGGCAAACACACTCCACTTTTTGCTCTGAAACGTTGCCAGTATTGTCTTTAATACGTTTAACAATGTGGTATCAGTATGACGGCTGTCCTGCACACTATGCTCACGGCAAGTATTAAACAGAATATTTCCTACCGTTGGGTCGGACGTGGTAATAATATCATTGCTCGGCCAGCTCGCTCGCCAGATTAAACGCCTCTCGACTATTTCCTTTGGGGTGGATTAAAAAACGAAGTTTATCGCGAGCCACCAACGACAGTGGAAGACATGCAACAACATATTAGTCGTGCATGTTCTACAATAAGCAGAAACTATTAAAAATGTTTCTCGCTCTCTGATAATAAGATTACGTAATTGTATTGATTGTAACAGGCAGCAGTCCAAATATCGCTTAAAATAAAATTTATTTTGCTAATATCTCAGTAACTATTTTAGATCCTATTTGGTGTAATATTTTTTTATGTAGAATTCAACGCTTTGTCCGAATTCGAGAAGAAATATTAACTATTCCATTTAAAAAATTGAAGGCAACCTTCATATCTTGATAAAAAAGCAAAATAACATAAAATTGATTACAGTACTATATGTCCCCCTAAAAACCATGCATCTTCTATCTGAACAATAAAACTTTTTTCGTACAACAAATATTTTATGGGTTATTTGATATCGTCATGTTACGAGACTTACCCTGTATATATCTAAGATGAATCTTTGTACAGAGTGTCAAGAAATGTTTTGTCGTGGCTATCATAGGTGAACTCTACATCCCCAGATCGATGAAGATCTATCAAAAAAAGTTTCCGCAAAAATGTCCTTGATCGGTTTTTTGAAGGTCAAATTTTTTATGATTGCATTTTATTCTACTTATTCAGAAGATAAATGTCTCCAAGGAACCATGGGTCGAAAATGACTCGTTCTCCTGAAAAATGATTACATATATTCAATTATTATTAACCTCGCCATATATGTAATATGTTTATATTTTGCACTGGAATAGGCTTTTTGACATCTATATAAAATTCTAGAATGATATCGCAATGATTCTTTATATTTTAGAAATTTATTATATTTCATATTACACGAGCGCATACTTCAACACTGATTCCTTCTTCTGCAGCAGAAGTTGAGGCTTGACATTTGGTAGCTTTAGGCTCAAATTTAGCATTCGCATAGGATTTAAGTGATTCAACTTTGCGAATAGCACTACACTATTTTAGAAGCTATATTGTTGAAGTACATAACATGTGTGATTGACATTAATGACTATATACATGACTATGTTGTTAAACACAACGATACGATCATTATGATACTTGAGCATTTGAAGATCAATAATAAATTAAAATAGAGAAGAGACAAAAATCGTATAAACATAGCCTACAACATGGCGCGTCAAATAATATTCTCCCTATTTCTTATTTCTTCTTCTTATTTTATAGTCAAAGTACGTTACATCAATTTCTACACAAATAACATCTACTTTGAAAATATTCAATGGTTTCGCGTTTCTTATTCTACATTTTAAATTAACTTCTTATAAATAAATTGTTTGAATTTATTTACATAAGTCGTAGAAGAGAATATCGTGAATATTGAAAAAGTTTAACCTTGACAAATAATTGCTAAACTTGTTAATAATAAGTTACTATTATTCAATACCAGACAAAGAGAGTTTTATTATTTGCAATAATTACAAGTAACACGATTATGATAATGTTACAAGTTGGTAATATTGAAAGAAAATTCGTGCGAGTTTTCGTTTTTCACTTATGATAATCTTGATAGCTCAGTCTCGATTTAGTAGTCGTACTGTAAGCACGTCCGATACAGTCTCGCTTACGAATTCCAATCCATATTATTATAGTGTTAGCGTTAATGAAAACAAACGCCAATTTCGTACCTCAATACAAAACAATATCATAGCAACCGACTGTATCAATATCACCGACTAACTAACACCAACCTGCAGGGACCTCTGAGTACAGGGAATCCGAATTTTCTAACCAAACGGAAATAACTTCATTAAATCATACTCTCACGCAGCACAACTCGATACATCACCTACAAAAGACCAAGCTATCATCATCCACGCAATAGACGACACAAGCCTCCAAGACTATACCCTTGCAATAGAGAAACTGATCGGCACCAAATCAATAAGGTGCATCTCCAAAATCTCAAACAATCGAATTTGTGCATATCTTGATAAAAAAGAAACTGTGCTACACCTAACAAATCTACATAAAACAAGAACGGTCAACAACAATACGCTAAACTTAAGACCAATGTTAACTCCGGCCCAAAAAATAATACTATCAAACGTCGCCCCGGTTATACCCAACTCAGAATTTGAAAAATTTTCAAAAGAAACGACGTCAAGCTATGCTCCAGAATAACAACCTTGAAAGCAGGAATGACCAATCCGGAATACACCCATATCTTCAGTTTCAGAAGACAGGCGTCCATTGACCTCGATGACATTGGAAAAATCCCATCCACTTTCCTAATAACTTTTGAAGATACATCTTACCGTGTTTTCACCACCATCGACAGCCTTCTCTGCTTCCGATATAAACAAGAAGGTCACTTAGCGAAAGATTGCCCGCTAATCCAAAATTCAAACATAACCGACAAATTCAAATACAATGATTCTCATACCAACTCAATCTTCCAAAGGTAAAGGAGATTCCCATCACTACGGAGACAAATATCGACAATCCTAAATAAACAACGAATAAATTACCTACAGAGCAACCACCAATCCAAAAGACCACTGTCACAATCATCAGTTAATGACATGCCGGACTATGTTAGCTTAAACGACACCATGCCTCCACCAATCAATCCACATAAAAAAAAATCGCAGTAACCAAACCAAAACCACTTCCCTCCCAATCTCCAGTTTTCGATTCCACCAAACTAAAGGAAATGTTAGCCCCAGCAAAAGAAATAATAAATAAAAAAAATCCTTCACACTCCCAGCTAAATTATTCCCAGATCAAGAGCCTTCTCAAAGACACATTCGGATCAGTAGACCCATTGGAAACGCAAGAAACTACACCGATAACATTCCGACCCTTGTTCAAACTCTTGAAGAAATCTATCCCCACCTAAACGAAAGGAGCATTAAAAACAGAATATATCGACTCTGCAAAAAGCTCACCAAACCGACTGACACACTTGACTCGTCATTTAGCTGCTCATCTGAATCGGACATCGAATTTTCATAAAAGCCCGAATTTTCGTAATCGCAGCAAAATCCAAATCCAAAGCCCCTCCAAATACATTATGAAAATAATAATACAGTGGAACATAAACGGTTACTATATCCATTACGAACAACACCAAATTCTCATAAATAATTTCAGCCCAGATATTATCTGCCTTCAAGAAACATATTTCAAAAACAATTACCAGCCTACACTAAAACGTTTCAACACATTTGTCAGAAACCGGGTAAACGAAAACCACGCTAGCGGAGGAATGGCCATTGTAACTTCGAACAAATATGATTCTACTGAAATCGCATTAAATTCAAACTTACAAGCCGTCGCAATATCTATTTCATTTTCAAAAAGAATCCACATCTGCAATATCTACATTCCTAATAGCTTCCCTTTTGAGTTACAAGACCTTGAAGATTTATTAGCTCAATTTCCAGCTCCACTGATCCTGTCCGGAGGCGTTAACAGCCATCACACTCTCTGGGGATCGACCAAAACTGAAAGACGAGGAAAGACTATTGAAAATCTACTTAACAATCATCATTTAACCTTGTTGAATACAGGTTTCCCAAAGCACTTCAGGACTAGGAACGGCAAATCAAGTGCAATAGATGTAATCTTTTCCAGTCCACAGATAACTCAACACATAAAATGGGATACTTTAAAAGAAGTATACGACAGCGACCAGTTTTCCACAAAAATCACCTATGAAGACAATAGCACAACAACTCAAAATTACCTCCAACCAGAGTGGCATATAAAAAAACAAACTGGACACTATACCAAGAAAAACATAATGCTTCAACTCAACAAACAGAACCAGAACTCGACCCAGCCCGGATTAACCAAACAATAAACAATTTTCAACAAATCATAACCTCAACCGCAGATAAATCCTTTGAAATTCCCAGACTGCAAAAAATCAGGAGGAAACCGGTACCGTGATGGAGCGAAAAATGCAAAATCGCTACGCAAGAGAGTCATCACGCTTTCAATAGAGTAAAAAAAATTCCACAAACGAAAACCTAACCGAGTTTAAAAGGAAACGCACCAACTTCCGTAGAATAATTAAAGAAAATAAAAAACAATCATGGAGAAGCTACATAACATCAATAAATCCACAAACACCAACATCTGCAGCATGGAAAAAAATCAAATGCATAAATGGATTCAAATCCTCTGCAAATATCCAATTCCTGGAATCTGATGATGGTAGAAACGTAACTCACGCTACGACATTGCTAACACATTAGCTAAAAAATTGAAAGAAAATTCAAATAACATAAACTCATCATATCCTACAATAATCTACAACAATATACACCATGATCTGATCGCAACCATAACAACTCATTGCTAAACTCACCTCTAACACTCAAAGAAGTAAGCTCCATTCTTACATCAATAAAAAACTCAGCCCCAGGACCAGATAATATCCTCAACTCACTACTAAAAATGCTCCCCTACTACTACTACGAACTGGAATAAATTACCTGTTAAAAATCTTCAACTGTATATGGATTCATAAAGTTTTCCCCGAAAATTGACAAAAAGCAATAGTAATTCCAATTTCTAAGCCAAGAAAATGCAAACTAAACCGTAACAGTTATCGCCCAATTGCATTAACCAATACTATGTGCAAACTACTGGAAAAAATCGTAAACCGTAGGCTTAGATGGTACCTTGAAGTAAAAAAATTTCTTAACCCAAACCAATACGGTTTTCGACGCTACCATTCAACCATAGACGTCCTAACGAACTTGGAAATAAATATCCGCGACGCCTTCCTCAAAAAAGAGTACATAGCCGCCGTATGACTCGATATTGGAAAAGCCTTCGACACAATCCCGAAAACCAAAATTATTAATTTCCTTATCGAGTTAAAAGTAAATGGCAATATCTTTTATAACCAACTTCTTATCCAATAGATCAATCCAAGTCAGAGGAAATGGATCACTGTCACATCCAGTTATAATCAAAAACGGAGCCCCACAAGGATCAGTAATGAGCATCACACTATTTTTAAAAGGAATCAACGACATGACCATCAACCTCAAGCCACCAATAAAAACCCAGCTGTTTGCGGATGACATAACAATCACATGTAGCGGAAAAAGTATAAGCTCCATTAACGAACATTTACAAACAGCCATTAATACCCTTCAGGACTTCAAAAACAACGGGCTTAAAATTTTCTTCCAAAAAATACCCAAGCTATCCTACTCACTAAGAAAACCAAACTCAATCCCCCACCTAAATTATATCTGAGTAATCTTGAAATAAAGTTCACTGACACTATCAAAATATTAGGCCTTATTTTCAACAAAAAATTATCTTGGCCGCCATACCTAAAAACAGTAAAAGAGTCCTGTATAAAAAAACTTAACATTATAAAAACCCTTTCCAATAATAACTGGGAAGCGGATAAAGACTCTCTTGTAGAAATATACAGAGCGTTAATTAGATCCAAACCAGATTACAGCTCTACCGTTTATAATTCAGCCAAAAGCCCCATCAAAAAAGTAATACAGCCAATCTTTCACTCAGCTCTTAGACTAGCCACAGGTGCATACCGAATATACCCCATAAACAACCTACTGTTCGAAGCCAAAGAAATGACACTTGAATCCAGAAGGATTTTCCTAACTGTTAAATACGCACTAAAAGTCTCATCCACTCCAAATAATTCTTCCAGAACGTAATCTTCTCTAATAGATACAAATCTTTCTACGTCAATAAACCCAAAATTCCCTCCACTTTCCATATCAGACTTACCAAAATTCTACAATCCACCACTTTCAGAATCCACCCCACCATTGAACGTAAACCACCACAAATTCCTCCATGGACAATAAACGCATTCTTAACAAACACCAGTCTTGTCGAACTCCCCAAAATATCCTCAGTCCAACTGACCACATGACTCGATTCCTAGAACTAAATAACAGCTACTCCCAACACAGCAAGATGTACACTGATGGGTCAAAAACGGACACTGGAGCTGGATACGACATTATTACAGAAAAAGCCAAAGTACACTAAATCTCCCTTCTTCATCATCCATCTTCACAGCCGAAACTTATGCCATCCTGGAAGCTATTAAATATGCACATTCAAATAACGAAACCCAGATCATCATATACGCCGACTCCATAAGCGTTACAAAATCCCTAACGAAATCATTTGATCAAGAAAATCAACTAATATCCCCCATCCAAGAACTAAACACAACTAACACAAACTCCACAGTCATTTGTTTTCCAGCTCTTCAAGGAATAGAAGGAAATGTAAAAGCCGACGCAGCAGCAAAAGAAGCCACAGTTTCCTCACTTACTAACAATTGCAACCATCTTCCAATCCCCTAAGATAACGAAATAATCCATTGCAATAAGGTAGCAAAAAATGAATGGAACAATACATGAAAAACAACTAAAAGCACCCAATTACACAAAAGTATCCAAGACTTTCACCAGCAAACATCAAACTTTAACACCAGGAAAGAAGGAATAATTATCACACTCTTATGAACCGGTCATACCAAGCTGTCACATGAACACAAAATCAAAAATGCTACACCATCCACCTGCACTCATTGCAATAACCACCCATTAACAATAACCCACATACTGCACGAATGCCACACCACAGAAACCCAAAAACAGAAATACGGAATCAACGCAAACATAAACCTGACATCTCAAAATGACATACAAAGAGTATTAAAATATTTCAAAAACATAAACTACTACACACATATCGAACGGCACCGTCGTCGCTAATGACCTCGCTGTCGATGCGACATTAAAGAAAAATAAAAGAAGAAGAAGAAGAAGAAGAAGCAGTGTCCGCATTTTTTCTCACTTAAGCGTCTGTCGTTATACTCACCAATTCTTAGAATTGAAACTATTTCACTTTACGCTACATTAACCGAAGGCCATGTAAAACATGACACTTGCACAATACAAAGCAGGCGATGCCTGCTTTCGATATTTCGGCAGAATTCGCTTTTGGTTTCGATTGCGGACGCTTAAGTAGGCACTTTTGTAATTGAAAGAGATTCGTTTCATTGGATAAAATTCCAATAGAGTCTGGTCTTCCACTGCGCCTGAAATATTTTTCTGTTTTTCTCCGTCAAGTATTGCGTCTTAATTTCGAATGTCTTAAGTAATCCGTGCGTTTCGCGATATAGTAATCATTTTTCGTTTCGCTAAATGACGAAAATGAGAAATCGTAAACAATATTACAACTCAATATTATAAAATTCAGCAGTATAAATACTGCTTCCTTTCGAAAATACAGCAGAGAAGATACATTTTTATTCGAGACGCAAAATTCGTTCGATTTTAAATTGGACCTGGAATCAACAATTGAAGAAATAGAAGAAACTTCGATCCAAGACAAGGATAAATTTCTTCTTCGCTTGGTGGATCATATCTGTTGCTAATTTAATAAAACTGCACAAAAAATATCTGGGAGGCATCATTCATAAAGATTTCATAAATTTCGTATTTACGAACATGATCCAATCGCAATTGAAACCTAATGGTTTGAAACCATTTATGTAAAGCTAGATAATACGAGAAAAAAAGCTTTCTAAAAATGCTGTAACGTCAAAGCTGCTGGCAACTTATCGAAACCTTCTGTATTTAGAATAGCTTGGGAGAGCACAATAACACTTAAATCTTTCGTATCAATCGATAAAGTTTCATCTCTACAAGTGAAAAATTCTGAGACAATAAAAATCTGCAGACGAAATCAAGAAAATTATTAGTTCCTACGGAGTAATTATGACTTTAGTTTGCAGACCGCTTTAGTGATGTTTTTTTTATTGGTTTCGTGTGTATGAGTCTAATTGTTCAGTTACAATTATTTTCATTTTTTATATTATTATTGTTTGAGATCGTATGGATTTCGATACAGATTATCGGCAATCACTAGTTTTTTTTTAAATGGGATTAGTTCCATTTTATACATGTTTGGCTGTATTCCATTTGTTAGTTAGTAAGGTCTAGCGTGTTTTCTTTTCAGTCTGGGTCGTAGGGAGTAACATTCTTCTGCCTGTGATTTTTAATTTTGTGTTGATGTATCTTTGCGCGCTTTAGTATTTCCTCTTTGATGGTTGGTATTCCTAGGGTTTTTCTTACGTCATCGTTTCTGACATACCATTGAGCGTCTAGTATTGTACGTAAGATGATGGATTGTAGGTTTTCTATCTTTTTTTACGTTCGACTTGACTGCCATGCCCCAGATTTGTAGCCCGTATGTCCAAATAGCTTTAATTATAATTTTCTAGTTAGTAACTTATTTTTTACGCTTAGAGTTTCTTGATGTTAGGCAATACATGGATATTCTAATTGCTTTTACTTGCTCGATCTTTTCTTGGATATGCTTTTTCCAGTTCAATTTGTTGTCTAGATGTAAGCCGAGATATTTGACGGAAAGTGATTGAGGTTCTGGGTTGTTGAATTTGATTTTTGGAAATGGCCCTTTGTTGAGTGTGAATGTGAAATGTACACATTTGGTTGTATTAATTTTGATTTTGTTGTTCTTTGTCCAATTTTCTATATCGTTTAAGTGATTTTGTAAGATTTTGGTTGCTTTTATTATGCTTTTGTGCGTAGATAGTATTGCCGTGTCATCGGCAAAAGTGTATATTATTGTTCCTGGTGCTGTGGGTAGATCCATGGTGAATAGAGCGTACAGGATGGGTCCTAGCACACTGCCTTGAGGCACTCCAGCGT
This sequence comes from Tetragonisca angustula, assembly GCA_036937485.2. Classification (NCBI taxonomy): domain Eukaryota; kingdom Metazoa; phylum Arthropoda; class Insecta; order Hymenoptera; family Apidae; genus Tetragonisca; species Tetragonisca angustula. The sequence continues at coordinate 248,437 of JAWNGG020000247.1, read as the reverse complement.
GTTTCTTTTGAGTGATGATTTTTCGTTTTTGATTCTGATGTAGAAGTATCTATTTGTTATGTATGATTCTAGTACTGGAATTATTTCTTGAAGTTTTTGAAGCAGACTTTCGTGCCATATTTTCTCGGAACCTTTTTCTACGTATAGGAATGCTGCTGTACAATATTCTTTTCCTTCTATGGCACAGATTATGCTTTTTATCATCCTGTGTATCTGTTCTATTGTGTTGTGGTTTTGTCTAAATTCGAATTGGTGATCAGGAATCAAGTTGGTGATTTCCTCTATTAGTTTTTTTTATAGATGGTTCTTTCTATTACTTTGGAAATCATAGGAAGAAGAGATATAGGTCTGTAGGATGATGGGAGTTTGGGATTTTTGCATGGTTGGAGGTATGATTTCTGCACACTTCCAGATTTGGGGGAAGTTGCCTATCCTGTATATCGCATTTATTAGGATTGTTAGGAATCTTACCGCTTTGGCTGGGAATTTTTTGAGCAATTTTTTGCTCTTATTAAGTCATATCCTGTTTTACTATTTTATTATTTTTTTTGTTTTTTAATTATTGTGAAGATTTCTTCTTTCCTTATTACTTTGTATTTTAGTATTTCATTGTTGCTATTGTTTGGGGGTATGTGGGATTCGTTAGTGAATGTTTCACTCAGGTACTCTGCCATGGTTTCGGCTTGGTCTTTTATCATTGTGGTCCAGTTTCCGTCCGGTTTTGGGGGAATTTGGGTGAGTGGTCTTTTAAGTTTTTTTGTACTTTTCCATAAGGAATAGTTTGTATTGCTGCTATTGTCTAGATTCATAATGAAGTTTGTGAATTCGTTGTTATTGGTTTCATGAATTTCTCGTTCAATTTTGTTTATAAGTTTGTTTATCATTTTCTTGAATGGCCATTTTGTGTTTTGCCATTGTTTCCTTGCTCCTTTCCTGGTTTTGATTAGTTCTAGTATGTGTGTCAGGATTTCCGTACTCTTGGGAGTTTCCACCTTGTACTTTGTGGAGTGGAATGCTGCCGCTTCAAGTGTGCTTGTTAGTGTTTCAGCTGTCTCCTCTATGTCTAGTGCATTTTTTAGAGGTACATTGCAGTTCAGATTTTTATTAATGTATATTCTGCGTATGCTATTCAGTCCATAGTGGCGTTTGTCAATTTTGTTTTTTCGTCTTTTGCCACTTTTTGATCGATCGTATAGATTGTGAGTGTGTGATCTGAACTTAAGTCTAGCAGCTTCTCAGTTACGACGTTCAAATTTGTATTTGTGACTGTTATATCTAGGATGTCCAGTGTTTTGTTTGGGTCTGATAGCCAGTAGGTAGGTCTCCCTGGTGCGTAGATTTTTAGATTGTTAATTTTTATGCACTGGTAGAAGTTCTTTCCCTTAGGGTTGTTTGTTCGGGAGTCCCAATAGTTGTGCTTTGCATTCAGGTCCCATAATGCTATAAATTTTGTTTTATAGCTCTTAAAGAATTTGTTGAATTCTTCTGTTGATATTGCATGTTTTGGTGAGCAGTATATTGCTGAGATATTGACATCTCGGTTATGTAGTGTAATGTTGACTGTTGTTTCTTGTATTTTGTCAGTTTTATGAGCTTGGTTGTACATGTTTGATATCATTTTTTATGTAAATTTCTGATTCACCGCGTGCTTTGCCGCTGAGGTGTGGTGTGCCGTAAATAAGTGTGGTATGGTATTTTTAAGTGTGTTTTATTCGTTTCTGATTGCTATAATGTTTATCTCAAGCTGCTTTAGGAGTAGTTTTAGTTCGGGTATCCGATTCTGTAGCCCGTTACTGTTCTACTGCATTAATTTAATTTTTTGCTTTGTTTTGTTCCTGTAGCGTGATTAGTTTCGATAGTAAGTTTAGCACACACAGTCATTTCTTGTGTTAGCTTTTTTACTAGTGTTTCAAGTTTTTCCAGTCTTTGCATCTGAATTGGTTGTTTGCTCTCGTGTTCGTTAGTGTCGCGTCTGTTGTTCGGCTTTTGTATTTCTGCATAGTTCCTATATTTTTGATTGATATTTGTGTTGGTGTTTACGGTGTTGATTTGTGATGGTGCTAATTTTTGTATTCCTTTGTCTCTTATTGGGAGAAATAATATTTTTTGCAGCTCTTTTCTTACCATATAGCCTTTATAATTTGCTGGATGGTTGTTTCCACAGATTACTTTGTCTATTCTTTTGCAGTTTTCGGTGGGATGGGTACCTGCCATTTGACACATCTTGCTTGTTTATTGCAATAGTTCTTAGTATGTCCATACCTCTGTTATCTAGCATACTGCGATATTTCTCTGTTAGTTCCTGGTTCTACGTTGACCTTGGCATTCCATACGATTGATGTGTTGTATATGTCTTTATTATTATTGGCTTGTTCTATTTCTACCAGGAACATTGGAAGTGGGATTATCGTATCTCTTTTTGTGAGATTAATGATATTGCTTACCTTGTGTACGTCTGTACGTCTCTTGTACATCTGTTTTAATGTATTCTATATTTAGCTTTGGGTATAATCCCTTTATCACGAATTTAAACTTTCTTTCCGTTTTTGGTTGGAATGTGTAATATTCTGCATTCTTCTCTTTTAGCGTTCGTATCATGGCTTTATAGGCGTTGGGGGTTTGTACTTGTACTTTGACTTGTTTGTCATTCAGCTGCTTTAGAGTGTGTTCTGTAAGGCCTAATATTTCGTTTAGTTTTTGTATTAGTGGTTTGATATTAGGAACTTCGATGTATATGGAAGGTGGTCTGAGTTCTGAGGTGGTGATTGTTTCGTTTTCTTTTGTTAGGTTTTGGAGTGCCTGGAATTTATTCGTCATTGGTATTTCTCCAAGCCAATTTTCCTTCGGGTGTATTTTAGTTAGTTTTAGAGTTGGGGCTGTAATTGCGTTTTTGGTATTTAGAGTTATTTTTCTTTTTTTAGTTTGCTTTTGCATTTTCCATTGGTCTTTAGCTTTGCTGTTTGCGTCTGTTTCCATGTACGGGGTGTCTGTCTCGTAGTCGTCATAGTCGATAGTTTCTTCACTTTCTGACATGTTTAATTTTTTTTTTTGTTAACTTACGTAGTATTTTAGATGTTTTTAATGTAAATTCTGGATTGTGTGTTTGAGTTTTAGGCCCGATCTTCGCCGGGCCACTGGCTGTTTTCAGATTGGCGGTGATCGTTTTTTTTGTTCTTTAGTTTCTTTAATTCAATTGGGTACACTATTCTATGCCATTCTGATACACTGATACCCTTAAACTTAATTCCACTATTTTCCATTTGTGTGATGAGAATTTGGTTTATCTAACACTAGTATTAGAATGAACTGCTGTGCCTGTGTGTACTTGTGTAGCTTATTATGAGTACAACACAGGTAGTAATGGAACGTTCTGCTCCTTCGCGTCTGGTCGAAGACTGGCTTTAGTGATGTTGACACATTTTTCTCTAACCACTGATCTGAGCAGGGCAACCTCTGAAACTTCCGTCTTGAATTGGTGTACGTCTATGAAGAATACGCTTCACAATAGAAGAAACCTTTACAATGCACAATATAACTATATGTATATTGTAGCACAAAAAAACTCACTGAAAACATAGAAATGCTATCAAGAAGCTATCAAAAAGAAGGATCAAGTAAAATTTAGTGCCTGGGATGAAAATAGATTTTTCTGTGAAAATTGCGCATTACATTCGGGTTCGAATGTGACGCGTGGTACTCATTTTTTAAAAAGCTTTTCAAAACTCGATTCACTATGTAAAATGTAAAATATGAACTACTTGTTCTTAAGAGATAAATTTTCGCAATTTGACAATTTTGCAACTTTTGTTGATCTTCCAGAACTATGGTTATTCACAATTTCTAATGTGATACCAGTTTTTCGATGCTGCGAACGCGGTTCACCATATGTATCCCTTCAGCATACTTGTGAAATCCAAAAATTCATGGTGGCAAATGAAAATGATGGATCACGAGGAGCGACTCAAGTTGATTCCTTCTGCTGTCTTAACGATTTCTTGGAAACTAATTTATGCGAGCGTAAGAGTAACATAAACAGAAAACAAGATTATTTGGTAGAAAATAAGATTATTTGGCAAATTGATTTGCTAATGTACGTGTGAAGAAGTGTGAACAAAATGCCATACGAAGCGACTTCTAGCAGCAATTCCGGTGAAAAGAAAATAGGCTATTTATTGATATGGAAATTGCGCGTGACGGACAAAATCGTATGATCAAAGTCAATACGCCAGAATAACACATCGAAAGAATGCTTAAAATGTTTCAGATGGAAAATGCAAAATTGGTTATAATCTCACTTAGTCCCGGGTTTGCATTTGTTGGAACCGTATCGCGAAATACAATTAGTTGCAACATAATTAGAGCTAATCGATCTGATATTGAATTTGCTGTTCATAAGTTAAGCTAATTTAAAAAAGAAAAAAGTTTAAAAGGAATAGCGAATTATAAAATTTTATCTCTAGACAATAACAGTAATTATATTATATTTTAAGTAGACATATAGGTGTGGACTACGAAGGACGTACAATTATACGTAAATCTTTCGATTCCTAAACATTTTTGTATGTTTTATATAATTGAATAGTCCTCGTGGTTGTATCAACGACTGAATTTGGTTACAGTTTCGGCAATCGAAGCAGAATATACCGAATTGGTAGAGCAATATGTCGCATTATTTGTTCAAGCATGGAACGAATTATTTTAACTAGAAGTAATATTTGTATGTTACGTTTATATAAATTGAGTCAATAATTCAATCCAGAAAAGAAAATTGAATTCATACGATTAATTACGAAACGATCGTTCAGATAAGAAAAAAAGTAAAATTCATACTAATGCATATCTGTCGTTGGTCGAGCACGTTTAGACAACTTCGTTTGTCAAAATTGAATCGTTCCATGTATGAACGAGTATCCATTTATCCATTCAGACATTGAACGTTACGATTACTAGACTGCGGATTTATATACATTTATAGGAAATTTTCAATTATGAAATTGCACACGATACGCGTAATATAAAGAAACATGAAATATCCAAGTTACAGTACTTTTCATAAGTAATATTTAAAATTTTCTTTTCAAGATCTATTTTCTTTATTATATTTTGAAAATTATGAATCTGCACAAAAATACACAGTTCATTTATTATTCAAGAATATTTGAATATAAATCGATCTTTACTCACTGAAAGTACTACCGAGTAACATTGCAATTACATCATCACTATCGCAATTCAATGTTATATCGAAAGTTTCTCTTTATTAATATCTTGGAAACAAATAAATTATATATGTGTCATCGTCCTCCCCTGTATTTTCTGAAAATTTTCCACGTCGATCGGGAACTGATGCTTTTCGGAACAACAGCCAATTTATTTACGAAATACATGAATAATAATTTGATTTAGAACGAGATGCAATTGTCCGGTTGCAATTTGAAATTGTAACTTTATAAATATAGAGAGAATAAGAAGAATTGGAAAGAAAAATTTACATTTTTTATTGTTCTTGTTGATATTAAAATAATTATAATAATTTCATAATTTTAACTAATCACAACTAATACACAAAGGGTGATATGATCGCCTAGATTGAGGGCTGTTACAGAAATTGTAGTAGATGCTTTTTCAGTAATTAAATTTTTTCGAAAAAGGAGCATTTCCGAATATTTAAACGTGTCTTTTAACTGCTGCTTTTTACTTTCACTTTCAGTTGAACTTTCGATAATAGAATGAACGTTTAATTTAATATCGACTGATGTACTAGGGGGTTCTTCTTATGGGTTCATCTTGACCAATGACACACTCTTTACAATTAAAAATAATAAAACTATCGTTAACAATTACCGGAACTTACAATAACACATACTACGTACACTTACAAATGTAAGCTACATAAATAAGATATAATTCTAGAAATAAAACATGCGAACTATAATATGCTTCCTGATGATAAATTACAATTATAGACAGTGTTTGTGATTTTTCAAACTGACTTTGGTCTTGCAAAGTCTTGGGTTATCTCTTCCAAAAGGTCTCTAATGAATTTTGGAACGGGAAATGTTTTAATTGTTAGCAAGACGTATCATGAAGTGTGGCGGATGTTTTGAAAAAAGTCTCAGTGCCACCCATGAGACAAGGGATAGGAATTCTGGGAAATGGTCCCAACATGTTTTGGAATCTGTTCCACTACTTGAACAGTATGTCGGGTACGCACGTATCTATGACATGGTAATGGATCCCGTGATGCGGAAAATTCGTCGCACTCGAGACTAGCCGATATTTATGAGACCATTTAAGTGGCCCATGCCTGCGAATGCTTAGAGCACAAATATTTTGGAAATTTAATACGGTGGCCTGGAACACACCCATTATACTAACCGTTTCACATTAACAAAAGCATTTTTATAGCGAATTTTAGGCGATAGTGCTTATTTTTTCAATGTTCGACGCTCTTTACCCGATGCACTTTGCTCCTTGGATGCGCATACATTCGAGCTCCATTTATATACAAAAATAATAAGATGCCAAGACCTTGAAATGATACGAAACAATAATTCATCAAATATACACCATAATTATACATCGTAACACATGACCAGTCATATTTCACGTTGCAATAAATTCTTTGTGTATAATGGTACGTTTTGGAGTTCCTTTATCCAACAAATAAAGTTAAAGTCAAGAAATGAATCAAAATAGTTTACTAACACTACATTTAAAAATAAAATATACATTTTTATACATGAAATATAATGAATGAAATTAGTTTAATTGAAAGAAAAAAATTCCCCGAGAAAAAAGAATGGAACTGAAGAGTCAAATCGAGTTGACGTTACCGTGGAGCCACGGCCGTTTTCATTCTTTTATTTTGTAACAGATTCGTGCCAATATGATTATATACGACAAGCTGTTAGACTTTCTATGAGGTTTAAACGAGATGGAAAACTATACTTTACATTGTTTTGTAATATTTAATCTTTTACTCTCGGTACAGCGTATTCGAATTTCACAGTAATACATTCGAGGTGAAAAAATTCTGCTTATATATTTCCATATGCATGCGTAGGTCTGTGTGAGTATAGTGTATGACTAATCCGAATTAGAGTGTTGTCTAGCTCTACTAGAAGGAGGCATTGTTATATCTCTTGTAGCGACCGTGTAGCAAGGGGCTATCTTACCTATTTTCGGCTGGCAACAGGATAAGATGACCCATCGTCCTGGAACGTGCAGACTCAACAAGTTCCACTACTCTTGAAAACCAAATGTGTAAGAGACTTCAATAAAGAACAGATCAGAGTCGAAGACTATACGTTTCGCGTCATTTCTCCATTATGTTAGATAACTACGGTTATAACATTTCGAGAAAGTTACCGAGCTAATATACTTTTATTTCAAATAACCGTTTATAATAAACCATCGCGCTCCATCACTTCACGTTTTTTCGTTGTGACATTCTCCGCCTGACATATTTTGGTGATCCTGCCAGGATACACAGACTCCATCGCAAAGAAAACTGAAGAGAAAAGATCTACTGAAATTGAAGATCTACGGATTTCAGTACCAGGGACTAAGTGAGCCACACCTCTGCGAGACGTCACGGATCCAGAATCTGGAGTGGTAAGGACAACGAGACTCTACTCCCACGGAAGAGATCTCCAAGCTACGGCACCTTTACTTACCCAGGTAAATTAAAATGGCCTCTTCACTTGACTCTCAAAATTTAAGTGAAACGATCTCAACTAATATGGAGACCTTGAGTAAACAAATTAACAAACAAAACGAAAGAGCCTCCAGTCAAGACGAGCTATTCCGAAAGATTGCCAAAAGATCGGAAACTCATGATCAAGCATTAGAGAAACTAACCACTATAATAAAAAAAACTGAAAATTGCACGTGAAGAACAAAATCGCAAACTGAAAAGACTCGCGAATAATATTAACGCCTGCACGTACTCTGAGACAGTACACACAGACATACAACCCGGACGAAGCTAGAATGACGCATGAACCAATCAAAGTAGATTACAAGAAAACGCGAGAAGAATCAAAGTCAAGGATAACAAGCCACACCGAGCAAATTATGAAACCGTCGGAAGCCTTGCGAACGGTGGAAACGCACAACGGAATCAACGATACAGGAGTAGAAGAATTCATCAAATCTGTAGAAATTGCACGCACAAGAGTAAGTGACACAGCCTCACTATTACGCATGATTGTAACCGAGAAAATAACAAATAGAGCAAAACAGAGTATACAATTCTGCCAAATAACGACGTACGAAGAACTATACGAAACCCTCCGAACGCGAGTCTCGATTCCCATCACCGTCAGTGGAAACAGAAATAAAATGCAAAACATCAAACAAGGAACTAATGAAACAGTTCAGTCGTATTCCAACAGGTTTAGGCAAGCTTTGAACGAACTAGAATACGCAGTACAAGCCAAACATAGCAATCCAATCGCCAGGAACATAGCACTTGAAGAAGAAAACAAAGAAGCAATTCGATTTTACATATATAATTTGCGCACGGATTTAGCCCAATACATCATTCCTATGAGACCGACACCACTCATTGAAGCGCAACAAGAGGCATCCAACATGAAAATATGGCTGAAGGAGACTTCTACCAAAATAGTGACCCATCAACCGAGCCACCGCCCAGCGATCAACAAAGGCCCAATCAGAACCAGTCATACTCCCACTCCAAACTTCCTCTAACCAAGATCCCGACCGCACTGAAGTGTGACAACTACCAGAAATCTGTTACCTCCTAAAGCAAAATCTTCTCAGAACTCAGTACGGAAAGATTCCCCCACCTCGGGTAAACAGTACAGAAGTAACGAACGAACCAATAGATTGAAACGATATAATAGAACACGAAGAGACGAAGGATTACGAATCAACTACACTCCAGAAAAACTACAACACGTTCGATGTAAACTCCGGGAAGATTACTATTGGACACCGCAGCAAGAATCAACCTACTGAAGGAAGAATATTGTAAAAGCCGCTACACGCTAAAGAAACCGCGAAAAATTAAGTTAGGAAACGACGAACACCAACTAAGAAAAGTATACGTTTTGCAAAGTCCATGATAAAACACACGTCTTCCTAATAATTATGAACAACTTCCCACTAATCGAAGACGGAATAATCGGCCTCCCTTTCCTAAAATTACACCGATACACTATAACCAATGATAAATTACAAATTGATAATGACATTCCCTTGCAGATAACTAAAGAAGAAATACCACCTCAGTTATTCAGGTACTTTGTGCTAGAATTGGAAATGAAGTTCTACGGGTTTGCTACGTCAATCCTGTTAAGCAAAACATCACCACTTCAAATCAAATCCAATCGAGCAGTAACCTTAAAGTCCATGAACAAATTAAGAACTGAGAATATCGAACCACAATACGCCGAGACGATTAAAAAGATAATTTGCTGTTCCCACGACATCTTTACACTCGAAACAGACCCACTACCATGCATCAACTCAACATCACACGAGATCCATCCGAGACAAGACAAACCAATCAACATTAAATCCTATAAAAGCCCAGAATGCTACAAGACAGAAATACAAACACAAATCAAACAAATGTTAGACAAGGAAATTATAGAACATAGTGACTCGCTTTTCAATGCACCATTATGGGTAGTACCCAAGAAGGCAGAGTCCGGCAAGCAAAAATGGCGAATAGTGATCGATTTCAAAAAACTCAACGAAATCACTGACCAAAACGCGTACCCGCTCCCAAATCCCGACGATATCTTTCACCACCTCGGAAACGCTAAGTTCTTCTCCGCCCTGGATCTCTCTTCAGGATTCCATCAAATCCCTATGCATCCAGACAGCAAGAAATACACAGCCTTCTCCACACCAGATGGCCACTTCCAATACAATCGTATGCCATTCGAATTAAAAAACGCCCCTGTCACTTTCCAACGCTTAACCCAAAGAAATTATCGGCAATAAAAGAATTCAAAACTCCCAAAACAATAACACAGGTCAAATCTTTTTACGGACTAACTGGATATTATCGCAAATTCGATCGAAAAATCATACGAAACTTTGCAAAAATAGCTAAACCCCTAACCGCCCTAACTCAAAATAATATGCCATACCATTGGACAAATGAACAACAGGCGTCATTCAACATGCTTAAGGAAAGACTATGTAACCCACCGGTACTTTGCTACCCTGACTTCCAGAAAACATTCACACTCACAACCAACTCTAATAACGAAGGAATAGGCGCGGTACAGATTACAAAATGATCACCCCTGCTATTACATATCGAGAACTCTCAACAACGCCGAACGAAATTACACCACGGCCGAAAAGGAATTGCTCGCTACCGTTTGAAGTATCAAGCGACTGCGACAATAACTCCTCGGGCGGAAATTTATTATTCAAACTGACCACCAAGCATTAAAATGGTTACACAACGTAAAAGACCCGTCTTCCAGATTAATGAGACTTAGATTAGAGGAATACGACTATGAGATTCAGTATAAGAAAGAAAAAGAAAATCAAGTAGCAGACACACTTTCGCGGCTACATCCATTGAAAATAACATCCGAAGAAACATTCACAAACAAAATTAAGATTAGAGACCTAGTGAAAGAATTCGACGAATGGAAAGTCACTATCACTACCCGGAAAATCCCTGTAAAATTGACTGCCACCGTACTTGGACCCTTCAACGTGCAGCAATGGATAAAAAAACTCGACGCCCTGACCAATACGAATACTCGAATTATTTCCTTCAGATAACACAGTCCTGCAATTCATATGCAAGAACAAACCAATAGAGATCATCCAACTAGCCATCGAACCTCTCAAAACATATACCAAGGAAGAAAAATTGCAAATCATAAAAGAAAATCACGACTTAAACGAACACATTGGAGAGACTAAAACCTAACCCTAGAACGTATAAAGCTTAAACATCACTGGACGACGAAGTAACCGAATACGTAAAGAACTGTCAAACTAACAAACTGACACGAATACGACCCAGAGAAGAAGCACTCATACCAAACATGCCAGAAAACCCTAATGACAAAATTGCACTAGACATTATTGGACTATTGAAATTAACACGTAGAGGCAACCAATTCATCCTCTCCATCCAGGACTCCTTCACTAAATATCTTATCCTCATACCTTTATCTGACCACAAAGCCGACACTGTAATAAACGAATTGATAGAACAATACGTATACACATTCTCATCGTCCAAACACATACTAGCAGACCAAGGACGGAATTTTGTCTGTAAGTTGACGGACTCGTTCGAAAAAGTCTTTAAACACATAAAAACCACTGGGTTTCACCCACAATCAAATGGATCGCTAGAACGAACTCATGGATTTGTCAAAGATATGCTGCGAACCAACATTGACGAAAGCAAATCTGAACGGGACGAAAATCTCAGACATATATCCATGGCCTACAACACCTTTGTACACTCTACAGGATTTACTCCTTCCGAACTAACATTTGGACGAGAAGCCAATATGCCTTCTGCCATTTCCCTAACGCCAATACTCACCCAGAACGAACTATTCAAACTTTGGAAGGACAGACATACTGAATACTTAACAGCCGCAAAAAGAATTACCAATGAAAACAAAAAAATATATAAAAAGGATCAAGACAGGAAAAACAAACTCAAAAGCCTATATCAAATTAACGATCTCGTACTGCTACATAATGACCATAAGACTCACAAGTTAGACAAAGAATGGCTAGGACCTTACAAAATACTAGAAATAAAGACGCCCAACTACCTGCTGGACATACCGAAAGTTAAACCATTACTCACCCACGGTAACAGACTAAAACCATATCATTTTTCCAGGGATTAACCTCAATAACCACAAGCATAACCATGGAGCCCATAGGACACGAAAAAATATTAACAGAAACCATCGAAAAGGTTTACATATACCACCAAGAAATCAAAACCACCGTAATATTTAAAGTAAATATTTAAATATTTAAACCAATGACCAATATCAAGATGTAAAAACCGTACAAAAACTTTACCTGCCAATTATCGATCATTATAAAGAACGTAATTACATAGGAGCCGCCTATGACGTTATAACTGCACGAATGAAAAATCTGGAACGATCTGTCCTTAAACTAAAGACAATAACATACACTAGAATTCGACGAGGATTACTTAATGCGATCCGATCAATCTCCAAGAATCTGTTCGGTACTCTAGACGACGCAGATTTAGAACTAATAAACAGAAACATGGATAAACTCTTCGATGACCAAAACAGATTGAAACACATCATTCAGACATATCTTTCAAGATGATCACTTCCAAAAATTAACGGGTCAGGTGAAAACCCAATTAGGAAACTTGAAACAAATAAAGAATGACCTACTTTTGGATAGGAATCTATTAATTCTAGTAGCACTAATAACCGAACTGACTAACAAAATTAACGATATTCACTTAACCATTATCCTAGGAAAACGTGGAATAATAGACACCATATTAATCGACATAAATATTTTCATGGAATCATAAGACTGACCAAAGACCAACCCCACTTCGTTATCAACGGTAATATAGAATTAATCTTAATTTCCAGCACATAATAAACATCAGTAGACCATAAGCTAGTATAATAAATAACGCTTTGATTTATCAGATAATCATACCTATGCTCGAAAACGATGAATGGAAGTTATTTAGACATATAGCTATACCTCACAAAATTCAGGAAAGTTTTGTAGCCCCAATCATGGAACATGAATACACTTTAGAAGAAATAGAAGAATATATACCTGTCGATCAAGCGTACATTACTTAAATCCGAAAACAACATACAACCCTATAGAAAATTGTAGAAACGCCGTGTTTAAGATCGATAACATCACCTTCATACCAATGCAAAGCCGTAACAAATATATAGCCATACCACAAAACCCAATCTCTATTCAAGCATTTTGCGAATCCATTAGACACAGAAATACGCGAACCGAGCATTACGTCCAGCCAAACAGACTGTATCATCACGTATGACAATAATGTAATGAAAATTGGAGATACCACCCAACCCACTGAAACAATAATAACAAACTATAGTCTTAATTTTCCAATCGCAGAAAGCGACATGAAATTACTACATAATTTTCTACTAACCATAGCCAGAGTAACTCCAAATTTCAATAATTACGTAAACATTAGATTCAATGAACAATCAACTAGCGAACCTAAAAAACCAGCGACGCTTGTTGTCAGCTACCGAAATCACATTTGATGCTTTGAAATATTTAGGATACCTCTCTTTGGGAATTATAACCTTGTATACTCTACACAAGATAGGATGCTTCCAAATAGTTACCAAATTACTACCCAAGAATGTCTGTATTAAAATTTGTTGTAACGAAACATCCGTGTCTAACGATGGGCAACCAACGATGACAGCAGAGAGCCACAAAATCCACATCTCGAACTAACAAGCTTATACTCCGACCTGAGCAACATCAAAATCCGAAAGATAGTTCGCTTCGAGACGAAGTTGAATCTACGAAAGGGGGTGTAACAAGGGCTTATCTGATCCATTTCCGGCCAGCAACGAGATAAGATGACCGATCGTCTTGGAACGTGCAGACTTAACAAGTTCCCCCACTACTCTTGAAAACCAAATGTATAAGAGAAATTAAATTTTAATAAAGAACAGACCAGACGTCGAACACCATACGTTTCGTGTCATTTCTTCATTACGTTAGATAACTACGGTTCTAACTACATTTCGAGAAAGTAACCGAGCTAATATACCTGTATTTCAAATAACCTTTTATAATAAGCCGTCGCGCTCCATCACTTTACGTTTTATCGTTGCGACATTCTCCGCGTAACAATCTCGATGTCAAGTAAGCAGCGTACGGAACACCGCTAAGATGGATGCTGTCCAGGCTACCGAGTAGTTAAACAACAAAAGCATCTGGGGTAAGGGGTCGCTGCCATCAGCCCCATTGATAAGTCTAGGCAGCGAAACGCATAACTTCCATCTTTCTTACCGATCTAAATCTTTCCGTTCCTAAATCCATCTATCCTTTAATCCATTATCAACTGAAACATAACATTAATTTATATTAAAATTAAAATGAATTATCTATAAAAGTATTTGTAACTCCAGAGATACTGTCCACCGAACCAGGACATGGTTCTTTTAGCGAAGCACCAATTATACTTGATCGCATTACCGCAATTGATAAACAATCACCATATTTCCATATTTCGCCCAAGTATGATAAAACATTCGACTTCTTGCGATAAAAATTATTCTCTTCTTTTCCATTATTAATACATTCTTTCAATTACTAGTATTAAAAATGTTTTAAAATATTTACTAGTACTAAAAGTAAATTCTTAAGAAATGTTTTGATAAAAACATATGTTAAACATTTACCTCAAAAACCATCAACAAAGTGTAAACTAGAATAGTCATGAAAAAGAAAACTTTCCGATTAAATCCACTACGATAAAAAGAAAGTAAAGAGAAATAAATAAAAAAGAAAAAAATTCAAGAATTAACGTAAATTATTTCTTGAAAACAGATGATATAAAATAAAGAAAAATAAATTTATTCATTGCAAATTAAAAAGTAAAAAATTTCTATTAATTTATATTAAAATAATTTACATTAATTTATGACATAACGTTTACATTTACAGCATATCAATGTAAATTAATGTAATGATTTTACATGCAATTTACTTCTTTCTAAGACATTCAATTTGTTAACATTATTCCACAATATATAAAACTTGTTATAAATAAGATATATTAGCATAGCGTAATACATGTTGAAATATGCACTTTATCGCTGCTACCTCCAGTCTTTCAAACTTTTAGCAAGTATAGTATCGATTCAGTAATGGTTATTCGTAACGAAAAAAACTGTCCAACACTTTTATGACTGTGATTTATAATCATACCGGTTTTAGGCAAAAAAGACAATTATTTTCATTTTGGTTATAACATTTAGGATACTTGTTTTAAACACATCAGCTTTGATCCCATCTCTCATATGAGCACAATCCCATATTCTTATTCGAGCTCATTTCATTAGGTTTTCACGCAGAATATGAACAATGCAATTCTGGTTTTCAAACTAGATCATTAACAACCTAACAAATAGAAATCAACTGTTCTGAAAGCCGTACAACTTTTGTTTGAAAAATTTGTTTATGTAGCGATAAGTAGTTATGTTTCGAAACTCGTCCTAAAAAATATTGAAGTAAATTGTCTTCCACAGCATATAATAGGTGAAACGAATCTCTGCTTAATTTCTATTTTCTTTGTGTCCATAAAAAAAAATGTGTATCTATTTAATGAACTTGCAAATTAAAATTATTATGAACTTGCAATTAAAATGTTGCACAAAAGTGCCCGAATGATAGTTAATAACGTTTAACGGACAGGTTTCTACTTCTATCTTTCTCCAACTTCGGGCACTTTTGTGCAACATTTTAATTGCAAGTTCATAATAATTTTAATTTGCAAGTTCATTAAATAGCATCATTAATTAATTATTATTTATTAGTCAATAAAGACAATTGCATTCCTTCTTGATACAATATTTAGGATCCCCGATTTGAATTATACAATTTAATTAATAATTAATTTAAAATTAATAATCAGTTTTAATAATTAAACTACAGTTAATATATGAATTAATATTAATGATTCTTTTAGAATTATTATACAATTTATTTGAAGTCGTCGTGTTCCGAAACTTATCCCATGAAGAATATTGTAATTAATTGTCTTCTACAGTATTCGGTAGGTGCAACAAATATTTGCTTAATTTCCGTAGCTATTAAGATTGTCATAAGTGAAAAACCGTGTGCGAATAAATTTCAATATTATCAACTTGTAGTAATATTATTATAATCTAGTTACTTGCAATTATTGCAAATAATAAAACTCTCTTTATTTGATACTGAATAATAATAACTTGTTATTCACAAGTCTAGCAATTATTCGTCAAGGTTAAATATCTTCAGTAGATCCACGATATTTTTTTGATTTTTATGACTTATGTAAATAAATTCAAATATCTTATTGACTAATTAGAATGGTAGACTAAGCAGACGTGAGATCATTAAAAATTTTCAAAGTAGAAATTATTTCCATAAAAATTGATCTTACGTACTTTGGACTGTAAAATAAGAAGAAGAAATAAGAAATGGAGAGAATATTATTTGATGCGTCATGTTGTAGTCTGTATTTAAATGATTTTTGTATTTTTTCTATCTTAATTTAACATTGATCTTCAAATGCTCAAGTATCATAACGATTGTACCGTTGTGTTCAACTATTCAGTATCATATTTATATTATCAGTCACATACACATATAATATACTTCAACAATAACTGTATTTCAAATAGTGTAGTGCCATTTGTAAAGTTGAATCACTTAAATCGTATGCAAATATTACTAAATCTGAATTTTACGCTACCAAAAAAAGGGCTAAGTCACAACTTCTGCTGCTGGAGAAGATATCAATGTTAAGATATGCGCTCGTGTAATATTACATATAATAAATCCTTAAAAGGATTAAAATAAAAGGAAGCCTGGCGATATATTTCTAGAATTTCATATAGATGTCAATAACGTTTAAAATTGTTCAAGCAGATACAAACAGATTCAAATATGCCAGACCAGAAGAAGCTCTCGCCCATCCAAATTATTTCCAAGTAACTCACTTGGATGAAAATAGGAAGAAAGAAATTTGCCTAAATAAATTCTGCGACAAATAATTTTTGTTCTGTTTCGTCTCATCTAAACTGTTATCATTTGCATTTTTGTAACTTAAATGCATAAATATGCTGATTTCACTTCAGTAGCATTAGTAGCTAGTGATACCGGTAGTGATAATGATAGTGGGATGAAGTTGTCAATATAAATGTACAAAGGAGAAGCATACAGATTATGACTTCATAACTCAGAGGAAACACGTTGCAAGGACTGCTAAAAGCCCTAAAAGCACATTTATTTCTTCTTTTCTTCCTTGTAGATTGGAAATAACAAGTGAACATCGTGGATTTCATGATCAAACGTTGATGCCGCATACTATTGTTCTTGAGAAATAAAAAAGGTTTCAATTCCGGAAACTGTTCCTTCTTTTACATTGAAAATTCAGTAAAATAACCATCAGATGCAAAATTTCAAGCAGAGTTATGAATTGTATGACCTTTGTCCTTTTCTTGTGGCAGCAAGATATCTATAGTTTGACCGCTCCTTTCCTTGATATCCTGTGTTTAAGGTGAACAACTTACATGAAACAACCAGAATTGAAAAATCTTTGTTCAGTTTATATTTGAATAACATTATGTTATAATAAATCTTTAAAATAATGTCGATGTCATGCAATGATAGATTAAATGCTGATTTCTTACAAAAGTAATTAATTTTCTTCATCTTTTGCACGATTCCTTTTTACATGGAAAGCATCCATTGTGAAACAGGCAATTATACGATGCAAAATATAGCAAAATGGCAATACCGTTAAATGACAATGTTAGTA
Organism: Tetragonisca angustula; assembly: GCA_036937485.2. Lineage (NCBI taxonomy): Eukaryota > Metazoa > Arthropoda > Insecta > Hymenoptera > Apidae > Tetragonisca > Tetragonisca angustula. The sequence continues at coordinate 230,862 of JAWNGG020000247.1, read as the reverse complement.
AAAAATTATTTATCTTGTCTCTTCCCATTAATATCAACAAGTTATTTGCAATGTAGAGAATTGAACCACGTTAACAATTTTAGTAACAAATTATTACGAAATTTCTTTTAATGAAAAAGTAGGTTTACTTTCTTTATTTGACGAGATTCAACAGAATTCAATAAGGGCATGAACTTAACTCGAACATTTCAATACTTCAATAACGATGCACTACATTGAGCATCCATTGTGACATGCACTCATCTATTTATGAACGATCTTACAAAAAATTATTGCTGTAATATGAGCTGTATTGCCTCTTTTGAATAATTTTTGTTTTGTGTCAACAAAACATACCTTTGTTTTGAACAAAGATTTAAAGTGCACGAAGTTACGTTGTTTACATTATATAAAAATCTAAAGTAATCTAGCTTATATTACACATTTTTTACTTAATTACAGTTACTGCGATGAAAGATCCTATAACTTGGATATAATGAATATAAGAATTAACGAAAATAATGTTAATAAAAAGTTGAATAAGGCGAATTCCACTGAGAGATTTTACACCAACACGGGGATCTTGGTGACCGGGACAACGGGTTTTGTAGGAAAATGCGTCCTAAAGAAATTGTTGCGTGTGTGTCCAAGCATTGCAATCATTTTTGTTCTATTCCGTCCGAAGGAAAGCCAAACGATAGAAGAACGATTTAGGAAGATCATACATGATCCAATTTGTACATAATATTGTCATTGTTTTTTGTACCTTAATCTTTCCGAAAACAGATTGAACAACTTCATTTTCCATTAATGTCATAATTTCATTCCCAAGTCCATTTAAATCTCAAAAAACAATCGTATTTTCATGGGCTTATTTAGTGTGTAATAATGATATTGGTACGATCATCGAATAATATATACAGATATTAAATGGATGATATATGACCAATCATCGACAACCATAGTTGAATTAATAATATAATTTTGATTGAGTTTAAAACTTTAAACTTCATATTTTTCTTAGACAAAGAACATGTTATGAACATCGACTCTATTATAAACATATATAAGGCCAAGATATTTTACATTTCATTTGATTTCGGTTGTAGAATAACTCCATATAGCCGTATACCAAGGACATTAATAATTATATACATTAACTATACATTAACTTCAAAAGTGATGGTGCAACATCAGTTTTTTCTACTTTTCAACTTATAGAGTTAACCGATGTATAATAGTTTCTGAGAGGATCATTGTTTAATTTCGTTGTTGCCCAATATATAGAAAAATATTATAATATTATACAAAGTGGTAATAGTACCTAAAGTCAAAATTTAATACCACACTTGTTTTGTGGCACAAAAATTATATTTTTATTTCATATTAAAAATTTTGAAATATTATTTATTTTAACTGAAACTAAAAAATATTTTACCTTAAACCAGAATAGAAAAATAACATTTCAAAGGTGAGAGTAAAATTAGCTTGAAACATTCTTCCATGATAAATGAAGTGAAAATAAATAGAATGACGAAATAAATTAATTAACATAAATAGAAGGAACTGAATTGAATAAGATTTCTCTAGTTTATATTATATTTGATATGATACGTGAATGTGAAACATGCGAATTTTATATGTGTACATATATGTATGTGTAATATTGTAACAATACCTTTTGAAAATGTATCTTAATCTCTCCTTCTATATTTAGATTTGTGACAGCGTCAGAGTAAAGCATCCCTCAGTTTTGAATAGGATTCATCCCGTAAAGGGAGAGATGAGCCTGCCAGATTTAAGTCTTTCTCCAGAAAACAGAATTATATGTTGATAGAGAATGTGAACGTGTAGTGATTCATATCCACTGTGAAAGGAACCAACGAACAATAAATACAGCAAGTACTGCACGCATAATCCAACTGAACAAGGAACTAAAGCATTATCTACGTTAGTACAGCTTATAGTAATTGCGCATTTGCCAGAAATCGAGGAATAAGTTTGCACGTAAGAATATATTACAAATTATTTGTCAAATCTTTCGTTTATGCATAAAAGTCTGTAATATAAAGTTAGTAATGATTGCAATGCGACTGATACGTTCACTTGTTACTAATGATTATTGCAGCTCAAGTTCGAAATCTTTTGTACTGATTGATATATGTGAAAAAATAGATAAAATTGATCAATCTATTCGAAGAAAAAGTTTTTTAAATTTATGCAGACACGTACACGTTTTACAAAATGACAGAGCAAATTGTGTCCAGCAGTAGTGATAGTTTGCCTGTTGCTGTAGTGCGACCAAGCAGAATTGGTTGGACAGTATTTATTTATAGAGGTATTTTTCTAGATAACTATATATTAATATATTAATTCAAACAAAAATAATTAATTGTTTCTTATAAATATAATATCCCAAATTTATTTATTATGTTCAAATTGATGATTTCTTTCAAGAGATTGATTGACTTATTTAACATAACCTGATATATATTTTAGAATTCACCACATTTTATTTATTTAAGAATATTCAAATGATTGGTTGCTGGGTAATTTCGTAAATTACGATGGTCGTTCGATATAAAATATGAATATTAGGGGGAAAGAATCTTAAATATAAAATTTTAGCTATCGGCGTTTGTTGTTTTCTAAAGCGTCTTCGTTATAAGTCCTAGTTGTTGATTTATTGTTAAAAAATGATGTGATTGCGAGATTGGAGTGTTCAGTTTAAAGACTGAAACCGTATAATAAACCATAAACACTAGATCTCGATTCCTAGCTATTTGAGGAGCCTCGAAGCTTCTTTGAGTTTAATTTATAGAGAAGCGTCGGCGTATGAAAAACTCCTCTTACCCAATTCTGTTTTGTTTAAAGTAGAATAGATTAGAGTTACTTTCCATTTGTTTAAACCTCTGTTCCATTAGAAAAACTTCACATGCGAAATTTCTTGTTCATAATAGTGTGGGATAGGCAATTCTGGGAAAAGGGTCCAAGACTCTTTCTGGTGCTCGACTGCAGGTGTCCTGAGTCGTATTACACAAACAATAAACGAAGTTAGGCCTGGGCCTCGAGACTGTTTATGGCCAGGCCTAACGTCTAAGATTAAGAGTATAGATGCGTTTGCGTGTATGTGTGTATGTGTGTACGAGTGATGGATTTTGTGCAGAAGAAAGGGGATGCGTGTAGAGAAGTCAGGGAGTGCGTATCGAGAAGTCAGAGAGCGAGTGTCGAGAAGTCGAGATGTATAAGAGAACAGAGTGAGAGTTGCGAGAAAGAGAACAGAGTGTATCGAGAATTAAGAACTCAGTGTATATCGTTATTCATTATTCAACATTGATAAACCAATCATATTTACTCAATTCCAAATAAACAACCACCATTTAATAAAATTTCTATAAATTGGGATCTCGTCCGGGATACCTAAAATTGGTGACTCAGCCGAGATTCCTACAATAGTTGCAACTACAAACAGTTTTCGTATATTTCGGACTTTAATCCTACGTATGTGATGTATTCTAATTTTCTCATACTATTCCGTTTCGATATTTTCTTTTTCGAGATTTTTCTTGGTGTATACGTAGCGTCTTCTAGTTCTTTCTAGTTCTTTCTAGTTCTTCTTCAGGTTGACAGATAATCACACAGTTAATTGGATAGTTCCAACAACTGAATATTGAATAAGCTATTAACTCTATCTCGGATAGAACAAAGCAATTTTATATCAAAAACTATTATGTTCCAACTTTTTAACGAGCAACAAACGAAATCTAATATCTCTTAAAATCTCTAAAAGTTACTTGAGAAAGTACTCTTAGTAGAATATCAATAGTATATAAACGACTAATAATAGTCTTACTAACATTAAGACGGTAATTAGATACTTCCTCTATTTGTAGTACTTTGTGCTGTACTTTGCTGATGTAAGATAATTAATTAAATGTTCAATTAGCCGAAAATTTATTTCTATTACTGGTATCATAATAACAGTCGGCAAGAGTATTATAAAAGTAATACCAGCTAAGGAAAACGCAAGCGTGAATATACTTACCTATTAATTCTGTGGTTGACACGATATTGTGTGCCGCATGGCATGTCACTCTTCATCCTAATAATGGAGTTAAAGTGTACAACTCTACAAATGACGCATACCCGCTCAAGTAAAATTTATTATCAAATTTATTATTATTATCAAACAGATGAGCGGATCATGCTTAAGCAGATTATTATCAAGCTTACTACAGATTTTTATGCATTTATGGGAGATTTAATGACACGAAATTGCCGTATTGAGTGCATAATATTAATATGAAAAACTATTAATATGAAATTATTATTAATTATGCGCCCAGAAATATAATTTTGCATAGAAATCCGCGTTGTAAATATAATCTAATTGTTAGCATATCCCGAATCTCTAGTTTATTAACAAATAAGAGTTAGATCATCTTAATTAAGAAACAAAACCCAATTAAGAAATATATGTTCAAAATTAAACGACACTAGTTGTGAGAACGAAGTGCCTACATTTAAAATGAGAAAAGTGTCTTTACTTTTTTCCGAATCAAATTTGGAATCAAACCAGTTCTTCTATTATAGATATTTGGTACACCCGTACAAGTTTGTTGTCAGTAATATAATATTTCCCGTTTCGAATGTAATTTAACTCTACAAGTTTTATTGAATTAAATATTTCATTGTGTAAGATGGTCAAATAGTAAACATCGCAGTTCAATGTATCAGAGAAACGCCGATCAACAATGAGCTATTGTATTTATGTTGCTTCGTGATGGCTAACAGATATGTTTACAATGTTCTAAATATATTTTTACATATTTTGCCAGCGTTCGTAGATATGTTTCTAAAACTTTTAGGTAGAAAATTAGTGTGAGTATTCGATTGTTTATCCAACAACGAGTCGCATATTTGAACAAGATTTTTCACAATAATTCATGTCTCTATATAATAATAATGCATTTAAAGTTGACTTTTCAGAATGATGAAAGATAGCAAAAGTTAGAGTGAATTGGTTGCAAATGCGCAATATTTCAATGTACGAATTGTTCTTGCATTGAAATAACGTTAGCAAAATGATGATGGACGCGCAGACGTTGAAAGACAGTGAGATTGTGAAATTAAATTGGGATGTGGATTGGAAAAGATATATTACCATTTACATGGCGGGAATTGAGAAATTTATTCTGAAAGAAAAGTTTAAATCTATAGAGGCATCTAGATAGCGATTATCAGTGTATGTACACGAATATATTTGGATTGAAAAAAAAAAATACTTACATTACGGGTGGCTCATCGATTTAAATGATTTTTAAATATTGTAAAGTTCAAAATTTTGAAAAATGTTCTTCTGTACATACTACCGTTAGACTTTTTTCTTTTTCGAAATAATCGAAGAAAACAAAATGAAAGCTTTGTATACAGTTGCATTTATGAGGCTATAAAAACTATAGTCGTTCAATATTGCTGGTTGGCTTCCGGAACTGGTTTGCCACAAATTAATGTCAAAAAGACAACGATATTGCTTTTTCAAAAAAGTAATATCAGTATCGCTGATTGTGACATTATCGTTTATATTCGATATCTTACAAACGAGTATACGCAATTATAAACGTGGCTTTCGTTGAAACTTGTGTTCGTAATGTTTGATAATTTTATATTATCACGCAGACGTAAATAAATTAGCAAGTGGGGAATGTATCGATTATGCCTGTGTTTTTGTCACAGGTACAACACATGGGGAAAATTTATTGCATTTGTATCTATCGAGCAAATCTCTCGAAAGCGACGAATGCACGGGGTTACATACATATATGAAAAAATTGTTCAGAATGTTGAGCTATACGACTTGCACTCTAAAATCATCGAAATCGACGAGTCATTCGTAATTTATACAAATACGAAAAATATAATTTTAATATTTCATTGGTAGAATAATAATTTTTATATAACCGGCTAGTAAACTTTTGTTTATTTCAGATTGTTTTGGATACATCAAATAAGTCGACTATTCGACAACTCAGGGTATGTATGTATGTATGTATGTACTTATATCAAATACAATCTATTTCAATTAAAAATAACGTAAGTAAAGCTTTGTATGAAAATGGCAATCCGTAAAAAGATTCTATACGGAACTGATATTAAACATGATTTTGAATATCAGTTTCTTTTTATTGCCCTGTGTTCTTTATGAGGAGAAGAATGCTTCGAAGAATCATAGATCGCAACTGGACCCTTCTCTTCAAAACAAATGTTATATTCCCATTGGTTTTCGAATACTGTATTTGTAATCAGCTGATATTCTGCAGACAGATGCAGAGAAAAAGACATCTATAAATGCACTTGTTAGATAAATTCCCCATTATATACTCCATCTTCCTTTCTTTCTTTCTACAATTTAAAAATATTTTCTTTCTTGCTACTTAAACGAAAAAGAAACCTCGAATTTCACCTAAGTATGATAACAATTTTGACTTTCCATGATTAAAATTACATTTTTCTTAATGGGTGAGATTGTCTCCTCTTTTCCAGTATCAATATTTTTCTCGATTATTAGTATTATATAAAAATGTCTTAAAATACGTACTAGTATTGTAGGAATCTCGGCTGAGTCACCAATTTTAGGTATCCCGGACGAGATCCCAACTTATAGGAATTTTATTAAATGATGGTTCATTTAGAATTGAATAATGAATAAGATTGGTCTATTAATATTAAATAACGAATAACGATGTACACTGAGTTCTTAATTTTCGCAACTCTCAATACACTCTGTTCTCTTTCTCGCAACTCTCACTCTGTTCTCTCTTACATCTCGACTTCTCGACACTCGCTCTCTGACTTCTCGATACGCACTCCCTGACTTTTCGACACGCACTCTCTTTCTTCTGCACAAAATTCATCACTCGTACACACAAACACACATACACGCAAACGCATCCATACTCTTAGGCTTAGACGTTAGGCCTGAAGGGCTAGCCATAAACAGTCTCAGGCCTAACTTTATTGTTTATGTTATACGACTCGGGACATCTGCAGTCGAGCACCAGGGAAAGTCTTAGGCCCTTTCCCAGAACTGCCTATCCCACAGTGTTAAAAATTAAATTTCTATTTAGGAAATATACATAACGAACGACGGGTTGTAAACTAAAATTCATGTAACAGAAGAAAACTTTCCGATTATATCCAGTACAATAAAAAAAAGTAAAAAGAAGTAAATAAAAACGGAAAAATTTTAAAAAGTGAATATATTCAATTCATATTGGAAAGTCAAAAATTTATGACATGTGCGACGGAAATATAACGTAAACTATTTCTTGAAAACAGATGATATAATATAAAAAAGAAGTACACTATTATTTACGAGTTAAAAAGAAAAATATTAATTTATGTTGCACTAATTCATATTAATTTATCACATACGACATAACGTTTATATTCACAGTATATCAATATTAAAAAATTAATGTAATGCTTTTACTTGCCAATACGAAATTTATTTCTTTTTATGACATTCAATTTGTTAACATTGTTCCACAATATATAAAACTTGTTATAAGTAAGAAGTATTAACATAGCATAATACATGTGAAGAATAAATAAGTAATATTCGCAAAATATATTTATGTTCAACTACAAACAATATATTAGCAATTTTATTCTTTATATATACGTAGAAGCGCACTAAAACAAAACACGTGGAGCAACCGTTGCATTAGACATGCATTCGTTTTGATCTGCTAGAACAATAGATCATCAACCACGACAGCCATAAATGCTTATTCCGCTGCATACCAATAGATGGCGACGCTCATATCACTATACAAATGAACTTCTCAACAACGTGTTAAATCATGCAACTGTAATTTATCGCTGCTACCTCTCGTCTTCTAAGGTATTAGCAGGTACAATAATTGTTAATGGCAACGAAAAAAATTGTCGAGCACTTATGATTGTTATTTGCAACCAATTGCCGTTTCGGGCAAAAACGACAATTATTTTCATCTTGGTTATAACATTTAGGATTCCGGTTTTAAGCACATCAGCTTTGATCCCATCTCTCGCATGCATAATCCCATTTTCTCATTCGATCCCATCTCATTAGGTTTTGACGCAGAATATGAACACATCACGTTCTAGCGTTCAAACCAGATCATTAACATAACGAGCAGAAGACAACTGTTCTGCTGGAAGCCGTACAACTTCTGTTTGGAAAATTTGTTTATGTAGCGGTTACTTTACGAATAATTTAAGGTCGTTATGTTAGAAAACTCATCCTCTGAGAAATACTGAAATAAATTATCTTCCACAACACATAATAGGTGAAACGAATCTTTTCTTAATTTCTCTTTTTTTCTCTTGTTTCCGTAAGAAAACGTGAATCTGTATGAATGAGTTAATTTTATTGCTTAACCGACAGGTTTTTTTTTCTTATCTTTCTTCAATTCCGGGCATTTTTGAGGGAATGAAAGAAGTGTACGTACAACAATTTGAAGCTTTGCAAGTTCATTAAAATAGCATCATTCTTAATGGTTTTTTATCTTTATATCTAATATTTTTTATGTAAATTTACGTAACCGGCCTTAGAAAGTTAACCTGATAACGTAAATCCATGGTTTCCCTGTGTTGAGTGTTAACACATAGATTTCTATACGAGACAAATTTTCTGCGAATTTTTTTTTAATATTTATATACCAACTTGTAACATAATCGTAGCCATTGTATAATTTGTAGTTATTGCAACTTTGTTATTAATCAACTTCTTATCTGGTGAATAGTAATAACTTCTCATTAGTAAATCCAATAGTTATTTTTCAAGATTGAATTTCTTTAATCCCCACGTGTGCGACTTACGTAAATTCAAATGATGTGTTTACAAAAAATTAGTTGGAATGTAACGAAAAATAAATCGAAGGTCACTAAAGATCTTCGGATAAGAATTTATTTGCTTGAAAATTGATCTTCCGTACTTTAGACAACAAAATAAGAGAAAGAAGTAATGAGAAAATTACTTTTATTAACATCTAAGTCATGTCACATCGTAGACAATGTATCGATGATTCCTCTGTATGTATGATTCTTCCCTTTTAATTTAACGATCTTGAATTGATCAATCATCGATTATCAACGTTATCCATTATTCTACCATATATATATGTTGCCATTCACATGGATCTGGATTCACGTGAATATAACATTGCTTATTTGGTATAACGAACGATGCTAATGCCATTCGAATACATCGAATGTAGTTTTAATGCATATTAATTTCCCAAAAATATGATAGACGAATGAAATTTCAGAATTTCTTGTCAGCATAAAGAAATTTAGTCTTAGATTTTCCGCGAAAAAGTGATTCTCTACTGGCCAATTTCTGTACTGACAATTCGTAACGTCTATTACACTGCATGGTGGTTATTCTGCCGGGAGTATTTACTGTTATCAACTTCGGTCGCTAACCCTCGGGTTTGTCGCATTTGTTTATTGTATGTACTCAACATCAGTCAACGTGGGTCCTTGAATGGAGTACGTTAACCGCAATAAATTACCAGCCCTTGAAAGTGATTGGCTATAGCCGATTAACCAACGCCCGTAAAATAGGCTCGCGGACAGTTAAAGGTTATTCTAGTCCTAGGCTCATTCTTAGTCTTCCTTTAACAATCATATCAAGAGTTAATCGACGTTTCGGTAACCAAGATATTGATTATGGGAAAATACAGTCCACTAGTCGTGGAATCAGATTTCGGTACGATTCCGTATTCATTCCATGATATCAAATGATAAATTGATTCCTCCACACACTTACGCTGTCATTTTGACGTCGACGTCACTAGAGGTCCCGACAATTAGTATTTTCATTTATTCGGAATCTATTGAGCTGCATTAATGAAGTTACCAAGAGTAGTCTTTGGCCCGAATACAGACTGGTTATTTCTACTAGGTAGATCCGTGGTAATTTCTGTATATGATTTCGTGTCCTAAAAATGTATGCAGAAAATTTGATCACGTTTGATCAATCGTTGTAGTGACGCATCTTTCATTCTATCACTTATTTCGATGTTACATGAGCATTATTCATGTATATGATTTCTCTTGTTCATACAGGAAACAATTCAACTTGTTTGTAGTGATGATTTTAAAGGTAAAGGATTTAGGTATTCTTTAATATATTCATTTATTTAAAGTGTTATACCGCCTGAAGCTTAAATTAACAGAGCAATGGGGATTTGTTGTTTTTAGAGATAATATTTAACGTGCTGAATATGGATGTCATATTTATTATGTATTTCCGAGGATATTACAGATCAAAAATTTCATAATGCATGCGACAAATTTATGTACATTATTCCTTCAAAACAAGCAATAAGTTAAAGGAATAAAAAGGAATAAACGTATTTAATACACGTTAAAATGTAAAATATTTACATTGATTTACATTGGTATTTACATTAATATAATTAGTCTACATAAATTTATCTCATTTTAATGCACAGTGATTTTATTTACTCCTTTCTTTATAATATTATTTTTGTATTTTTTCATTATAATTTTCTTAATTTTCTAATGAAACCAATATGTACTATTTGACTTCATTGCAAAAAATATGGTTAAAACAATACGTTCAACTTGTTGTGAATAAAATATACTTGTCCAGAACTCATGTTAAAATATGTGGTTGAACTCTGTTGTTACCATCTTCTTGTATTCGAATCTTTTGGTATGATATGTCGTTCTATACGTTTCGAAATCAGCCTGAAAGAATTATCGAATGTGCAAAAAGCCACTAACGGTGAGGAAGCCAATTGGACATACACTTAAGTTTGTCACATGTGCAAAATTTGTTCGGATAGAACAGATATTAAAAAACTAATTTCAAAAAACTATTATTACCACATACACTAATAAAAAGATACTAATAAGAATAGTATGGAAATATATGAAATAAAACGAAAATTGCTTCATGAAGGTCACTTGACTGTGTTTTAAATAGTTGCAGAAGTTTATCATCGTCAAGTGTCTTTGTTCTTGTTGAAAGTGTTTCCGTCCTTTGTTCACAGAATTTCATATTTTGTGTATAATAGTGAATCCGAAAACATGGGAAAATTTCCTTGAATGTCATTACAGGAGTATGTAATACAACGAAAAGTTAGTTAGAGTTTCATAAATCCCGGGTTGGCGAAACCCGTATCTTCTTGTGCTTAAAACTTGATACATGAGATCTCTAAGTACATCGCGGCACAAATATGTTGCAGATCATTATGTATAATATATATACACAATGATTTTCGTAAATATCTCGAAAATACGTAATAAATATGACGTTCATATTCAGCCCGTCAAATCAAATAAAGCGAAACAGGGGCAGAGAAGACAACGGTGGAGGCAACGGTATATTTACCAAATATGCTCCGTCACAAGTTTTCACATATTGTAATTGAGTCAACAATGATTATAAGCGATGAAATGAAATTATCGAGCATTCACGATTATTATTGTGGTTATCTGTAGCACTTACAGATATTTTTAACTAATTATTATTTTGGGCAAAGAAGACAACTGCATTCCTTTTGGTAATAACATTTAGGGTACCTGTTGAAGGGTTTTAGGTAACTATTGTATTTACAATTATGTACAATTATATACAATTGGTGCGAGGATGAAGGATTTGGAAGGTAATGGGTAAGGTGAGGGAAGGTTGTGCGTTTCGTCTTAGAGTCGCTGCCTAGACTCATCAGTGGGGCTGATGGCAGCGACCCCTTACTCGAGACGCTTGTTGTCATAACTACTCGCTAGGATGGACGGCCTCCCCCATCATAGCGGTGTTTTCTGCACTCTGCTTAACATGGAAGATCGTTAGACTTTGACGCTAGGTGCACAGCCACTTGCGGCTTGTACGAATCAGTGTCCGACAGTTGTACTCGAGGCGCTATAGGCCGCTACAATGTTTTGAATTATATAATTTAATTAATAATTGCCTTAAGTAATAATTAATTTTAATGATTAATTTATAATTAATATACGATTTATTTGAAATCGCCATGTCCCGAAACTTATTCAATGAAATATATCGTAATTAATTATCTCTTGGAGTTTTCGGTACGTGCAATAAATATTTGCCTAATTTTCGTAGCTATTAAGATTGTCATAAGTGAAAAATCTTCTGCGAATTTCTTTTTAATATTACCAACTTTTAGCAATATTATCATAATCATGTTACTTGTAATTATTGCAAATAACAACACTCTCTTTATATGGTATTGAATAATAATAACTTGTTATTCACAAGTCTAGGAAATATTCGTCAAGGATGAATTTCTTCAATATTCACGATATTTTCTTCTACGTATGTAAATAAATTCAAATAATTTATTTATAAAAAATTAATTTAAATCATATGCATTTAAATGATAATGAAACATCAAATCATTAAAAATATTCATGGTAGATACTTTTTGTATAGAAATTGATGTTACATACTTTGGACTATGAAATGAAGGAGAAGAAATAAGAAATGGAGAGAATATTATTTGACGCGCCATGTTGTACATGGTCTGTACTTGTATGATTTTTCTTATTGCCTTCTCTTAATTTAACATTGACCATCAATCTCTCATGTATCATGATGATTGTACCATTGTGTTCAAGTATTCAGTGACATTTATATTATCAATCGTATATGTAATAAACTTCAGGAATATCAAACTTCTGATTTAAAATATTGTAGTGCCTTTCGCAAAGTTGAATCAATTAAATCCTATGCGAATGTTCACTACTTAAACCTATATCTTACGCTGTCAAAGGCCAAGCCATAACTTCTGTTCTAGAGAAAGATATCAACGTTAAGGTATGCTCTCGTGTAAAATAAAACAAATCCTTAAAGTATAAGGAAGCACTGTGATATATTTCTGGAATTTCATATAGATGTCAATAACATTTACAATATTTAAGCAGATACAAACAAATTCAAATATGCCAGGACAGAACAAACTATCGCTCATTCAAGTTATTTCCAAAAATCGAAAAAACCATCTACTGAAGAAGGAGTGACTAACTAGGATGCAAATAGGAACAATGATATTATCATCAACACCTTCCATACGTTGACGTAGTTAATACGGGTCTGTATACCACAATATATTTGTCATTTTATAGGCTATGAATTAATTTCGAAACTTGTCTAAATGAATCTTGCGACAAATAATTTTTGATCTGTTTCGTCTTATCAAAATTGTTTCCATTTGCATTTTTGTAGCTTACATGCATAAATATGCTGATTTCACTTTAGTAGTAGCAGTAGTAGTAGTAGTAGTAGTAGTAGTAGTAGTAGTAGTAATAGTGGTGGTGATACTGCTAGTGAAACTGGTAGTGGTAATGATAGTGGGGTGGTGCTGTCAATAGAAGTGTGCAAAGAAATACCATGCAGATCATGATTTCAAAACTCAGCAGAAACGCGTTGCAAGAACTGCTACCGTAACAGCACATCTTATATTTTTCTTCGCTCTGTGGATACATTGGAAATAACAGGTAAGTGAAGATCGTGGATTTCGTGCTCAAACTTTGATACCATATGCTACTGCTCCTAGGAGAAACGTTACACTAATACATGTCCGGAAACTGTTTCTTTCCGAAAGACAGACTTTCTTTCTCTACATGAAAATTTCAGTAGAATATCTACCGGATGCAAAATTTCAATTGTATATAACTTGTTTCCTTTCCTTGTGGCAACAGAATATAGTTTGCTTCTTTCATTCAAGGTGAACAACGTTACATGAAACAACCAGATTTGAAAAATTTTTGTTAACGAAAATTTAAATAAAAAATCTGTTATAATAAATCTTCAAAATAATGTCGATATCATGCAATTATGTGATAGTCGTTGAATGTACACCATAGTTTCGGTTTATACGTCTTTTCTTTCCTTGCCTGATATATTAAAGTTACACCGATGGTTGAGCGAAGTTGATACGATGCAGACAGAAATTATACTGTAGGAAAATACAGATAAGAGTACGTATCAATTAATGCAATTTGCACAAAGTAATGACATCAGAGATGTTTTGAAGCAAGTAGTGGGACAGTAATGTTACTCCCGAACCATAAAGAAGAATTCTTTGTAGAAATTTGAAGGACAGGAATTACAAAGAAAACCCTGATTTCTTTAAAGAATATTATTTTCTTTTGTTTCCATAAACATAATCATTTTTGTATCTCTTTTTACATAGAGAGTATCCATTGTAAAATGAAGGTATTTGGCATACGAAGACGAACAATAATTGGAAATTAAAATAATAACAATATTAGTAAGAAATTACCCACTTTCTCTATTAGTATTAAAAGGCCTTTCTACTAGAGAACAATGAATAATTTTATACAATATTATACAACAATTATACAATAATTATACAACTTTCATAGAAATGGATTTCTCATTTACTGAGTAAGTAGATTTGTTTCTTTTGTTTGGGGAACTTCAACAGCACAATTCAATAAAAACATATGCGTTCTTAGCTGGAATCGGATGCTTCAATGATGCAGTAATACATCGTTGGTCTCACTCAGAAAAATCATTGGTCTCATAGCCTATTCTGTACACAACTATTCTTGTCTACAATGTTTCAACAACAAAGATATTCGAGATCATAAAAATTATGTTATTTACACTGTACAGAGAAATCTAAAACCTGTATTCTTCGCTTTTCAATTTTCTGATTCATGTTTTTATTATGCAATTAAGTTGTTGCGGCTGAAGATCTTACAACATAAATACAGTAAACGTAAGAATTAATAGAAACTCTGTCAGTGAGAAACTGAATAAGGAGAATTCCATCGAAGCATTCTATGATAATATTGCGATCTCGGTGACAGGAGCAACAGGATTCGTTATGTGCGTGTCCAAGCATCGTCATTATTTTTATCCTTATTCGACCGAAGAGAAACCAAACGATAGAACAACGATTTAAAAAGCTCATAAATGTTGCCGTTCGTAAATAATGCTGTCACTTCTTTTAGTATTTTAATCTTCTGAAAGTCAAATTGATTACTTTTACTTTATTCTTCATACGGTAATTTCGTTAAATAAGCTTACAATTAATATATGATCTCAAGAACTGAACCTTCTATGAGCTCATTTATCCTACGTTGTAGTAGCGTTTAAAGCGAACTAAGTCTGGATCCATTTGTAATTTTGAAAAAATGAGAATGAAGAAGACAGGACGAGTATAAAACCTCGCTTATTAGTGTTAAGAAATTTTTACATTTGTTATTACACTACAATATAGTTACAATTTTTGCGATCCATTTTAGTAGAGAGAATCTTTTTGCTTTCAAAGCACAATTGGAGAGTACGTGCAAGAATGTATAGAAACGTTTACTAAACTAAACCGACCTGTTAGATCCTATGATTTCTATATAAAAACGCTATGTATAAAGAAAATCTGTTATGGAATGGTACCAATGTAAAAATACTGATGGTCGTTGTCACAACATGATAAAAACAGTGTCGCAAATTTCTAATTTCGTAGGTATAATCATTAATGACCAAAAATCGATTATGGGACTGTATGTAAGATACTTGCGAAGAATGTAACTATCTGTATCATGAATTAATATCTTAACTACATTATTATATATTTTCATTATATATCAGTTAACATTAAGGATAGTACAGATTTATTTTCTCATAGATTATACTGCTTCCATTCATATGGATTCACGCTAGAAGAATCGTGTCTTTCTAAAGACAAAAATTTGGACTTGTTATAATAAAAATTTTTATCAACAATTCCAAATTTTTGTCTTTAAAAAGTATTTTCTCTGGTATTTCACTTAAAAGCAAGGAATATCGGAGAATGAATCTATCTGAACTATTTCTAGTGTTAACTTAAATACTGTAACGATAATATATAATGATATTTCAAAGATATTAATTTACAGTACAAATAATGACATTTTTTGCAAATATCTTACATACATATCTTACATAACCGTAATCGGTTTTTGGTCATTGTTATTTACACTGATGAAGTTGTTAGAATTCGGCGATGCTGTTTTCATAGTTACGAAAACAACCACTGATATTTTTACGTTGGTAGCATCCCATAACGAATTATTCTTTTATATATGGTTCTCTGATATAAAAACCTCAGAATCTAACAGTTGGTTTAATTTACTAAACGGTTTTATATACATTCTTGAATGTATTTCTATAATGCTTGAAAGCAAGAGATTCTATCTGCCAGTATGGATCGCAATAATGCTAATAATATTGCAGATAGTACAAATGTTTCGGGATATCATTATAAACACTTCTGCACATTACTATGTACAAATTGTTCAGGTTGAATGCAATGCAACTTTCTACTATCTCAAACTTTATACGCTCGTGTATCTCAGATAGTTCATGTTTTTTATCAATTTTGTTAGACAACCTTCTGTCTGAAAAACATGTAAATAATATCGGGAAAAACTCGTACCAAAACTAAATTATGTATGCAAAATCCACCGCAGAAATTAATGTAATTATTGACTGCTGTCCCTCTTACTTTTTCATTAGAGTCGCTATAGAAAGATTGTAAAATTACGCAGGATGCAATAACCAAATGTTTAAAAACATTTTCTATTTCGATCTATCGCTTCGATGCATTGTTAGAGTCATCTTCACACAAAGGTTTATGTTTGCTTCGTCATTCTTGAAGTAATATTCTCTAAGTAAACATAATCTAGAATTAAATGAAATTGCTCATGGCTCGAATAATACATCACATACATGTAATTTCGTGAGTTATCGAATCTTTTCATTCTGTTATTTAGAATCGTATTTATAAATGTAATGAACAACTTGTAACATGGTGTACATGTAAATAGACAATACTAGTTATGTTACTCAAAGTTGAAACATTATAACAAGCTCATGAAATAACAAATCGAGAAATACAGTCTATATAATAATAAATTGGTGTAACTTGAAATGATCAGTAAAATAGTATATAAATAATACAGTTGAAATTATAAATAGATAAATTTACAAATTAATAAATAAATTTGACATATAAATACGTAATTGTTAGTTACTGTGGCCTGCACGTGATCCATAGAATGCAGTGGCACCATATTTCCATTTTGAAATATTTCGCTGCTGCAATTCTGTTGGAATGAAAGAGAACATAATTACTGACTGTTATTATTTGATATTGAATAGTATAATTCAAATTCGATTTCATTGAATTCATTTGTATTTTTTCCCAATACTAAGTGTAATTGTATTTGTATTTTCTCCTCAAAAGCCGAAAGTAATAGAAAAGGTAAAAGAAAATTTATTATATATTTAGTGTCCGAAATTCTATAAGAGATATCTTCACCGATTGAATTTTGAAACGTAAAAAAAAAATGTAAAAATTGTTGAACCATGACATAGAAGAATGTACTACAACAGCACATTAATAAATTTAACCAGTGCTCAAAATTACCAAAATCTAAAAATTTAATAGGTGCTGAATGGGAAGTACGAATTAATTTAGTTTTAAGCATATACTTTTTGGTATATTTATTCAATACAGTGTAGTATATTACATTCCTTATAACCCAATTATTTTATTATACAATACTCTAGTGCAGACTAAATACTCAAGGGATTAATGTTTGAACACCATAGTATTTATGCTTTCTTCTAAATGCTTCCTTAGTATTATAAGGAGACACATTCTCGTTATGTATTTCATTTATTGTTTGAATTTATAGAAAAATTACGTCTATCTATATCATTGTTAGTCATAGATGAAACATGAATCTATCACAGAATTAAACGTAATGGATAGATTTGCGGCCATGGAAAGCACGTTCTAATATCGTCTGATACAATTGAAAGAAAAACCACTTCGCTCGGAGGATAAATTTATTAGAATAAAACTATGATTTTAGAGGCGCCAAAAACTATTTCGACTGTTTAACCAATTTAGAATTAATTGGATTATTCCTATTAACACACGCACCTTTCCTGATGATGTAGGTTTCCTTTCTTCTATGGTACATTTAATACTGCTATGGTCTCTCTGGTTGCGAGCCTGTGTTACACTAATTTGCTTCTCAGTGCTAGTCGTTTCAACTATGGAATGGTTGATTGATCGGAGGATTGACGGTGATTGTTGCAATCGTTTCAAGTCGTCGATTAGTTACAAATCCAGCAACCATATCGTCAACGATCACGAAAACACGAGCAAATTTTACTTTCTGAGCAGCTGTTTTCTGGATTTACGTATCTGAGATTTTCTTCTTGCATACTTGTAGGCTCCATCGAAGAATATTGTCGACTTAGAATACATTAATATAAATTATTAATATATGTCGACTTAGAATACATTAATATAAGTGAACAAAATCTACATAAATATTAATAACTAAAGTATGCTTTTCTTTCATTATACTTTTCGCAATGTAAGTTCGTTAACACACTATTAAAAGTTTGAATGCAGATTTACTCAATAGCTTATTTGTTTTAATGGATATAACCGCAAACGACTTCACGAGGCTCCATTACTCGCGTAGAACACCTGTTACAATAAATAAATACTATAATGTTATTATTTTATATTATATTATGTATTATGTTACTATACTATACTATGTACTATGCTATACATATAATGTATTATATCATTCACTGTTGCAAAGGATCGTTTGAATTTCAAATACAGGCTGCCATATTCAAGTAACGAAACTAAAATTTCATACGATCTATAATTAACATTAACTACTATACTCAAATCAACACTACACTCTTATGCATGGTTGTATTTGACTCTATTGTTGTAAATTCCAATGTATGTTTTTTTTATTGTTAAACGAAATTACGTCGAAAAATAAATATTTCATGCAGTATACATGCATATATGCATGTGGTGTATAATACCTTCAGTTGATTGTTCATATTCTAGCTAAAATTTATATTTGTTGGTTGTAATATCTGTAGTTGAGTGTATCTTCCTCGTATGTCGTCATCCTTTCTAAAACGTTTTCATCTTTTGTTCGCAAGACATTGTGTTTAATAACAATTTCGAGAAAGCTGAAAATATTTTTGGAACCCATTAGCTAGCATTAGCAGAACTATCCAGTATTGTAAAAAATTAGTCATTCAGCGAAAGCCATCCTTTTTTCCCTTTGTGTCAAATTTAATATATAAGACAAATCCATCTCATATAAACAAGTAATCATTATACAATAAAATATAATAAATCATTACGCAATACATGTACCAAGATGTTATTGACAGTTATTGACTCAATAACAATTGTTGGCAGCGAAAAATGATGCTATGCATTTATGATTGCTTAATTTCCGTTTTTTTTGTGGCCATAAAAAGCATGAATTTGCCTAAATAGTAATTGACGCTTATAAATTGTTATAGATGAGAAATCACGTGCGAATATATTTTTAATATATTACTGGTCTATAATGATACCAACGCAATTGTGTTATGAGAGGGAAAAATATTACAAATAATAACTCTCTCCTTAACCAACTTTCTATCTGAATAGCAATAACATGCTATTAGTACGTCTAAGAATTATTGGTCGAAATTGAATTCCTTTAACCCCTTGACATACGAATTAAATAAAATTCGATATGACGAAAAACATGATATTTGTTTTTCATTTTAATATTTGTGCACATTTAACAATGATCATTTTTATAATATCTCGCGTTAGTGCTGCAAAATGTCGCAAGCACAATACTTCTAAGAAAAATTAATAAAAAATGATAAAAGAACAAATTAATAATTCAGTAGTTCCTACGAATCGAACGACGTCTCTCAGACGTTATTCTATGTCAAGGGGTTAATATTCATATTTTCTTCTGCGATTTACGTAAATACATTCAAATGATTTGTTTCCAAAAAATTAATTAAAATGATAATTAATATGGTACGATGAATAAATCAGAGACCACTAAATATTTTTGAAGAATAATTTATTTCTGCTAAAATTGATCTTTCGTATTTCTGACGGCAAAATGGATTAATTGACATTTGAATATTGTCATGCAGTGGTCTACATTTTCAAGATTTTTGCCTTTTCGCTGTCTTAACTTTGACCTCCAAATGATCGTCACCTGAATTATGGCTAACGTCACATTTAATAGCTGTATTTTCATTTTGACGTGTGCGAAACGTTAATGTTTTATTAATAACTGTAATGGCGGAGTCTTCTGTTGTATCACTTTCATTTATTTGGAAGATATTTGGAAGTATGTATGTATTGCATATTGGTGTACAGTTACATGACCCTTCTTGACTGTAGTGATAAAGACTTTAAAAGTAACAGCAAATGACTTAGATATTTTTTCCTGTCTTCCTGATACATAGCTTTCTTAAAATATGAGAGTATTGAAAATTTGTCATTTCAGTTTTTAGAAATGATGCTTTGGAACAAAGTCACATGTTACTCTCTTAAATTATATCTTCGTTATGTTCGGAATACTTGGAAAGATATTGAAGGATGATGACTTTGAGTTAGCGTATTCACGAATTTTCTATCTACTTGAACATCGTGAATTGTTATTGATTTGTATTTAAAATTCTAAAGGTATATCTTATTGTATTAGGTCTTACTATGTTTTATGCTGAAAAATGATACTTTTGACAATCATATCATATACTGCAAGCAAAATTATGGCTTTGCTACTTGGATTCGCGTAGGATTTAGTTAATTCAGATGAAATGTTGCTAATTTTATTACTATTTGTGGTATTAGTTAACGAAGTATTAACTTCCCTATTTTATCTATTCGACAGTCTCTCGTCGAATGCGTAGCAAACGAGTGAACTGTAAGACGATACCTATCCACCAAGTTATATTTCGCATATGAAAGCGAAACGCTATAAACATAATTGAACGCGAAAATGAACGTGTGACTGATTAATTAAACATGTGAAGATCAATGTTATCAAAAAGTAGATTTAAGAATAAGTAGACATTTTTCGAATATATGCTTCTTATTTTTTTGTTTAAAAAGCAATTTATCTTTCAAATAAATTCTGTTCCGAAGATATTCTGTGATTTTTAATATGCTCGTCGTTACATTCAATTTAATTTTTCATTAAAAAATTATTTGAATTTTTCGTAGAAGAAGAACAGAATGTCCTAAGAAATTCAGTAATAATACAAAAAGTATAACAAATCAGTTATATTTTTTGTGAAGAAGAAAATTTTACGCATTCATTTATTTAATTTGGCAAATCTACAAAAATAGCCTTAAAACTTCAGAAAATCGTATAATACGTGTTATAGATTAAAAATTTTTTTTCCAACGTACAAAGTTCAAAAGAGTACAATTAAATACATTCCGAAAACATAATTTTATATTCCAATTAATCGTCTTCGACTGTTCTGAATGAAAGTACATCACTGCAGATCCATTTCAAACAAATGTTTGAAATTAAATGTCCTACTGTAAGATTGTGCATGTTTATATACATAGATAAAATGTAATCAAGAATTAATTTTATAATTGAACAAGCAACATATATGCAAAATGTGTGACAAATACATAAAAAACATGTACATATTTACAAAATATAAGTTATTAGTTACTTGTAATGAAATTGCGTTTTATTTCGACCATAGTCGAGCGAGTTGAAGAACCGAGTCGTGAGAGTCGTGAGAGAGCATTCAGAGAGAGCTGTTAAAAGTGTCAATTGTACTGCTAAGAGAGTTTATTTGAGTTGTTAATTCGTGTTGATTGAATGTTATTTATCTTGTTTAATTACTTGTCGTTCTATAGTCATTACTCCTATTAAATAAACATTATTATTTATACTATATCCCCACAACAATATGAATATAACAACATTCCAACCAACTAATGTACTTTCAGATTTGAAAGTAGTTATGCATCACTAAAAATTTATTATACCGAAAACACTTTTACGCGTGTTACTGTGTACTCAGTTTGAATTAGTATAAGAAATCTGAATAGTATTCGTCTAGTATTATACTTACAATTGGTGGTTTAAAATCTATGGAAGGAAGTTATTTCACAATAGAAGTTCGAAACTGTACTCAAAAGCAGACATTGTCGTTGAATACGAGTCCTAAACTAATTCTGAATCGACTTTCGACTTTCCAAAATTTTCGGGAAACTCCAAATTTTTTTAATCCCCGTAATAGTTTCAGGACCTGTTCGGATGATTCCTGATAGTCATAACTCTATTAGCCACCAATAATTTTATTTCAACAGTCTGATAATTGAGTGCTTGGTCGTTTGTAGATATTTGAAGAACAATTGATTAATACGATACAAATGCTTGTCCTTGTACATGTATATGTTTCACACCTCAAAGGTCATTTAAATAAATATCTAATGAATAGACGCTGTTAATGATACTCGAAATGTTGTGTAGAACATGTCGCGCTCACTGTAACTGATAAAATTTTAGACAAAAATTTAAATTCAGTTGTTCATGTAATAGTGTTCGTATCTATTCGCGGAAAATAAAATTTAACAGAAAAATAAACTTCAATAAGAAAACATTATATAATACAACAGATGTTTGTTTATAAACAGGTATCAATGACTAACCAAGACGTCTCAAGTGAGTTGTGTGAACTGCCCACGAACAACGCTAAATCGACAACGACAATTAATAACGGAAACTAAATGAGACACAACGTATAAAAGAAGAGAAAGCTATGAATGAAATAGCTTCACAAATTATTGGAAATTTAATAGCACCTTGCTAGAGACTTTGTTAACTCTTGATTCGTGGTTTCTATGAGATTTTTATTCCACCTGACGAATAGAATATGATGCTGCAGCAAAAAATTTGTTCTCCAAGTTCGGGGTCAAAGCCATTCTTTATCTTAAGAAATCTTCAGTGATTCAAAAATGTGGGATTACGTTATGGTAGTCATGACACTTTTTTTGTATACACTTTATACTTGTAACATATACTAATCGTATGTGTATGCCCTTATACCTTTACTTGCACATCTAATATAGATTCAACGATAATAATAACTACAAGCATATACAGGGTGTTTCATAACATGTGGGAGCCACTTCGGAAGCTGATTTCACGCCTAAAAACAATGAAAAAATGTCATATAAATACATGTCCTATCTGTCTTCGTTTATGGGATGTAATGTATAACCCTGTATACTTGTGTAACATACTTCACTGCCTGTTTATAATTCTTTAATTTTTGATCGTATTCACATTTTTAATTTTTTTTTGTGATCGTAACTGCTCAAGTCTTACATTACGTTTCGTTTGGAATACATAAAAGAACATATAAAATCATCATCAGTAAAACGTAAAACAACAAACACAATGGAAACTGTAAACTTGGAAACATGTGGAGATATGTAATACATTCAATCGTTCTACACCTAGAAGAATATGATTGTTGTGAAAAAACTAAACGTGTGCATAGTTATCGCCTCATTCGCGTAGTAAAAGTAAAAATGAACAGATGAAATCCAGATTGTGATTGAAAAATTAACCCGTTCTGTGCAAATAAAAATCAAACAAAACTCAGAGAACACGAATGAATCGAGAAATCGGTTCCAAGATCAAATAATTTTATATCATCTCATGCAATTTACGTATACCTTTGTTACACTCAATTAACACATGGAGTTCAAGATATTCTTTCTCCGCATCGTTTAGAATTAGTAACTGACCACAAGACAAATGTGAAATTCATCTTTCACCACTTATCTACATCTTCGGATTTAACAGTGCATCATTCTTCCCAGTACAACTTTACACCGTTGAACGCAATGATACATTTGCAATAATATGACATCTGCCATTCTAACTGTCAAACGAAATTTATTTGTATATTAAAATCGAATATGAAATGAATCAGG
Organism: Tetragonisca angustula; assembly: GCA_036937485.2. Taxonomy (NCBI): domain Eukaryota; kingdom Metazoa; phylum Arthropoda; class Insecta; order Hymenoptera; family Apidae; genus Tetragonisca; species Tetragonisca angustula. The sequence goes on along the minus strand of JAWNGG020000247.1, from coordinate 207,007 downwards.
CAAGTTCAAGGACATATTGTTTCTAAATACAAACATCGGATAACAGATCTACGGATGAATATCTACTGGGTAAGAAAGTAGAGCCAATAACGTTATCACAAACGATACCACCATATATATAAATTTATGGAATACGAAGTAATTCTTAAACTTACCTAAATGAATCCTATGATTCAGCAATTCTTTATCTGTTTCGTTTCAGTAAAATGATATTTATATGTATACTTGTAACAGACATACATAAATATGCTGATTACCATCTTGGTAATCCTAACTACCAATTGTTCTATGTTGACACGCGTGTTAACCGTTATAGGACGTGTTTAGTTCCGCGAGTGCTGATTACACGCAGTGTTAACCGTTGTGATTTCGTGTTGTCTCCGTCGCATCCCAATTCGATTGGGCGCGGCAAACGTATTTCTACATACTCACTCGAAAGATAAAGTGTACAGGAATCTGTTTCATAAAACAATGGATAAAGTTAACGCACCTCAAGACATGTCTTCTCCAGCATTTTCATACGTTAGTGTTACTCAAACAGAAAATTTCCCCATGAAGGAACATGCTATTGTTCTTGATGCATACAAGGATACTACCATAAAGATTATATTTTGGAAGTTGGGAAGGCTCTGAACCCAATATTCGATTTGCTTCAAAAATTGCGAATAAGAGGATATGTATGTACCTCGCAGGCAAAACTTTTTTGTTGACAAAAGTCCGGTAATTCAAACATACTGATCAAAGACCGATTGATTATTATGAAAACTAATTATGAAAACCAAGCGAATTATTTTCTCTAACGTCTATCCTATTATGCCTCATAATGTTATATTGGATGCATTCAAGCAAATGGGAATTCACTTATCTTCATCATAACAGTAGAATTCACAGAAACAGGAGTCACACACATACTCAGCTTCCGCAGGCAGGTTTACATTCATCTGGACGATGTAAACGAACTTCTAGAAAGTCTACAAGTAACCTATGATGATACTTCCTACTGGATTTTCATTTCAACAACTTAAAATGTTTCCAATGTAGGAGTGAAGGACATCTGGCGAAGCATTTTCCCAACTTTATTAATGACTCGCAGCAACAAATTAAGAGCTCTTCACTACCGATCCAAGTGATAGATACAAACAACGAGGATTCATTTCCTCCTTTGAGTACTGAAAAGCAACAGTCCCTAAATGAGGAGTATAAGGGTCCCGCTTGAAACAAAATCTCCAATAAAAGATCACTCTCTACAAGCTCTAACAGTAGTTCTCAGGCCCCACGGAAATGGAGAAAAATGTAACTCCTACCACGATGGATGCAAGCTTCCCCTCAAACAGGGAGGCCACTTTTTTTGTGGCCCCTACAAGGCAAGCTATCATTCCACTCAAGAAGCAGAAGAAAGAAGGAACTAAGGCTGATCAGGCTGACCCAAAAATTATAGATTTGGCACTTGAACCTGTGAAACATCTTTTTGTTAAAAATCCGAGCATATATATTATAAAATTCAAACAGTATAAAGATCTGCTAACTAAAGCCAAAGGTAATCCGGGCATCGTTTAATTGGCACAATCCTACGCAAATGACTTTACTTCGCTAATCAAAATGCTGCATGAAACCCAGCTTGTCAAACAGATCGATTATATATAGAATTTCACGAATAATTAAAAAACTTGAACTTCATGGCAACTGGAAGAAAAGGACTATGGAGATGATTCCTTCTCATTTCAGGATCCAAACGACTCGGATTTAATTCTATTAACTCTAGTTAATCATAACACACTTATCCACATTGACTTTAAACAAAATAGTTTATCTAATATAGATATCTAATATAATCTAGTTCTCTGCTCTCCAGCCATTTGTGATTTAATTAAATTCAATATACTTGAGGATTCCTGGGTATCAGACCATTTTCCTTTAACTTTTCCGAAAAATTTTGGTCGATAAAACACCTTATATCCAAAAACAACGGCAATTTACCTCCAACAAAACTAACTGGACCCAATGTTATACCTTGATGAAACACTTTCGAAATTTCTAGACCCTTCATATGATTCACTCGATACCATCGGCAAATACAATTTTTTTGTAAATGTTATAACGGAAACTATTTTCAACTGCACCCCTTCTCCGAAAACTGCTAGTGTCAGACAGCACAGAGAACCCAGTTCCATGGTGGAATGATGAGTGTACTAAGTTCATACGTCTTAGGAAAGCTGCACTTAAAAAGTGGAGATAGTCACGCAATATAGCTGATTATATCGAATATAAGAAACGTATAGCTTCAGCGAAAAAGTATATAAAGAAATGTAAAGTTGACAATTATAGAAAATTTGCAGAAAGTATCAACTTCGAAACCGATGTAACATATATCTAGAAGAAATGCAGGATTCTAAAAAATAAACGGGCCAATGTCAAATTCAATGAAGACTACTCAGACCGATTAAATAAAATTGAAGATGCAATTATCAAACTTAGTCCTCCTTGGGTTCCCACTAAACCATCTTTTGTCTTTCCAGAACTATACGCTAATGAAAGTTTCTCAGTTCGCCTTTTTACCTTCATGTATTTACTCTGGCCCTTAATACTTGTGACCTCAAGGCCTCCCCAGGCCCTGACAAAATTGAATGCATTCTAAGTGTCAAATTGCCTCTCTCAACCAAACTGATGACTACTTGATCTGCTCAATGAGATCTATTCGCTCAGTATATATCCACCAGCGTGGAAGGAAACTCTTACGTTTTTCATTAATAAGAAGGATGGTAATGGAATTCGACCCATCTTGTCTTTGTAAGATATTAGAAAAAATGAATAAGTCAAGGCTATGGTAGTTAGAAACCTGTGATCTTCTCCCATTTTCTCAGGCTGGTTTTCGATCCCGAAGATCCTGTGCTGATAACATTGCAATGCTAACCATGTCCATGAAGGAGGCATTTTCAATGAGCAAAAACATATAGGCTTGCTTTCTTGATGTCAAGGGAGCGTTTGATAATGTTAACATTGATATTCTAATGAAAAAGCTCAGTGCTATGGGATGCCCACACAATATTGTTAATCTGGTAAGCTTTCTAACGCACGAACGTATGTTTGGCGTCAGCGACTCCTACAATATCACAAAAAAAGTATTCAAGGGCCTGCCCTAAGGTGGAATCCTCTCCTATATCTTATTTACGTCAATGATATTACAGCCGGCCTAAATTTTTCTATCCAGATTTCACAGTTCGCGGATGGCATAGCTATTTACTGTTCAGTCATAATAGTAATAGTAAAAGTAAAAGAACTTTAGAAAAAATCATTACTACCTTAGGTGCCAATCTTGATTACCTTGGGCTATTTTTAGTACCTGAAAAGACCATCCTCATTCACTTCAATCAAAGAGATCCGTTAAGGTAACCTGCTCGATTAAAATTGATAATTATTCTATGAGATCTAGTGACCATGTTCAATTTTTGGGAATGTTTTTCGATTACCAGCTTAAATTCAATATGCCTATTGATTATGTCCGCAATAAGTGCTCAAAAAGACTAAACATTCTTGAACTTATTAGTGGCATAAAATGGGGAGCTGAACCTTCGACACTCATTTCTTTATACAAAAGCCTCATTCGCTCTTATATCGATTCCAGTTTCTTTGTTTACGCTCCTAAAACTAAAAACCTAATGTTAAAGTTGGAGAGAATTCAATACACAGCTCTAAGAATTGCTTTAGGATACCGTAGTAGCACTCCCACCGATATTATATTGGGCGATTCCAGATTGTGTATGCTGCAGCACAGAACCAAATATCTATGCAACAGATTCATAATGAAAAATCTCTCTAACAGCAGATCAACTTTGTATAACTGGGTTAACAGTCTCCACAATTCTACTATGTGGAGTAATCTAGTGCATAAATCTCACAACATACTTCTTAGTCAAATTCATATTCTAGTGCATGAAACACAATTGCTTAAAACCAAAATAGCTACTCACCCTTTTTATATGAATTTACACTTTTCAACAATATCCCTTGAAACCGAAATGGGTTATCTTCTCAAAAATGCTGCGGACCCTAACTCCATTTCTTTTTTTACTGATGGCAGTAAGGATGAAGTGTCTGGTAGAGTAGCAGCAGCCTGCTACTGACCGGACTTAAATTCCTTCTCACTGTTGGTCTTAGATAGTTATTCCCATCTTCTCAGCTGAATGTATTGCATTACAAAATGCTACTAAAATGGCCCTTGAGTCCTCTCGTAATAACGTTTTTATATATTCAGACAACTTATCTGCCCTGCAAGCTTTAATTAAGAGCTCAGTCACTATCAATGCTAACCACCCATTTATTGTCGATATTAGAGGGTATATTAACAGCTACTCTTCAGGCAATAGATAACTATTTTTTTACTGGACTACCTCTCATATTGGTATTACTTTTAACGAAAAAGCGGACAGTTTAGCTAAAGAAGCGCCATGTACCAATGTCTCGCCAGACATATTTGTTTCATTCTCTGATCTTTCCCATAACTTTGAAAAGCAGGCTAAGGAATCTGAATTTAAAGGTAACAAATTTCTCAGAAGCTATTACCATCCTTCTGCTAAACCATGGTTCTCATGTAGAAAACAACCCAGAGACTTTATTTGCTGGACGAACAGACTCTGAGCAGATCACATGCAATTAGCTGCTTCCCTTTTCAAAATTAACTTAGTTTGTAGCGGCTAGCAGATGTCGGAGAAAAGACGTTTTCTCAGACAAGAAGTTAGGAGAATTTACGACTCACGTGTCGCCTGCGCTATTGAATTGAGAAGGGCAAGTTTAGTTTTTACAGTGCGTAAGACCAGACGTCCGCACTTATAGTTTTTAGAAATTCGCCCACAATAACATCTCTGCGAAGTGTCGTAAACTCTAGGATTTCTAAGGGCCACCCAGATCAACATCTGGAAAACACTTGGAGAAAGTGAGGCCCAGAGGAAACCCTGCTACACCGCCACAATTTTGGGAAATCGGTCTCGGCGAAATTGCAGCCCCACTCTCGGAAAAAGCGCGTCACAAACAATTTCGTGACAACCTAACTGGCTAAAGCTCAAAATCGAGTCAGCCAATTAGGAATGTCCGGAACGGGGACCGAGTTTTCCTCGCAGCGAGAAAAGCGAGGAGCTCCCAGTCGAGTTCAGTCGAGTCGAGTCGAAAGTCAAAGTTCGAGTAAAAGCAAAAAAGGTTCAAGAAAATTCGGGCAAGTGACGCACGGATAGGCTCGCGACATGGGCATCAGTGAAGGGCTACATGTTCACCGCGTCTTCCGCGTCCTTCGCGTCTGAGTGTATGTCGCTAATAATAAAAGTCATACATACACCATACGCCAGTGTCGATTAATATTAACCACTATCCTCACACCACAAACATCCCCAAAGCATAAATATATCTCGCAGTATGAACATTTTATAAATGCCATATTTTTACAGGAACATTTTGCGTTTCTTACATCGTTGTTCGACATTGTGTTTTGCACTGAAATTGTCAATGATACTTTAAATAAATTAATAATTAGGGACATTATAAAAATGTAGAACATAGTATTCTCCATTTAAAAAAAAAAACGGAAAAATAAAAGAAAAAAAAAGAAAACAGGGATAATACAAAAATATTCCTCCCTTCCGAGGATTCGACCCCTAAAAACCATTCGGGTACGAACCTACTATACCACCAGCTTCGCAATTGTGTTGCTTACTAAAACTTTAAAAAAGAAGTTATATACCTCCGATAAAGGAATAAAATATTAAATATCTCTGTAAATGTTGAGTATTGACACAAATGGCTGGACATGGTTAAATTACAGTTGCTTTAGAATCGATGCACAAAATTTCATTAAAATCGACTTCCCAGCTGTGACCTCTCCTTGTTAACGTCGAAAGATCGCTAGACTTCGGCAGAGCCACTTGCGGCTTGTACAAGTCGCTGTTCGGGACTTGTACTTGAGGGACTATAGGTCACTACACATTTAAAAGAATGTCCAACAGAAATATAAACCATATTGTGATTCAGAACGCAAGAATGTTTAATGTCCTCGCACTAATACATACGTTAAAGGGCGAAAACGTTTACCATAAATACCAATGTCACAGTTTTGTAGCGGCTGGCACATGTTCGAAAAAGTTATTTTTCTAGAACGAGAAAGTTAGGAGTTACGCATCGACGAAATTACTCAATTGAAAAGGCTAAGTTCTATTTTTTTCAGTAGAACAATATTGTCCGCACTTGAGTTTTAGTAAAAGACTAGAATAGTATTTAATTAGGGCTATTATAAGGTTATAAAGGTTATATATTATAACTCTATTATAAGGTTATTATATATTTTAAGCAGAACGAGAGGTCTACGAGACAACACATCAGCGTATAAAAGTGAAGCTCGGAAGAAATTCCACTGCGTCACCATAAATTAAGAGAAAGTCGTCTCCAACGAAACTGCATCCGTGAAAAATCCGCCCTTGAAAAAGCACATTACGAGAGCGAGGAATAGGCCATGCAAAAACGACATAGCCAATTGAGAATGTCTAGAAGAACCGAGACTTTGAAAGCCGTGAAAGGCGGTGAAAGCCGCGAAGAGAAGGAATAGTCAGTCCAGAAATAGTTTTAGTCTAGAGTTAATTAACTTATTGTTTATTGACTTATAACAATATGTAAGTATATGTCAAGTCATACAATGCAAATTAATATTTTTATCTAAAAAAAAATATCAATCAATTCTCAAACTTTTATTAAGCCATATTATTTCTTTAACTATAGCTATAGTTAGAGACATCTAACGTCTAATGCTAAAAAATTGTAACACAATTGTAACATCTCGATAAATCAATTTAATTTTTTCACAAACTTTCAAATCTACATTTGCATTTACATGCAAGTAAACGAAATATTGAAATATCTTATCGATAAAATGATCGCATAGATACTGTCGTAGCAAGTATGCATTTGATAATTCATTATTACTAGATGAATAGATTATCTTTAGTAGCGATGGTGGGACGGTGTCATATAGCACACAAATGCTTCAAGATGCTATAGGTAATATTACTTCAATTCTTAAAGAAACAAACTATAAAACACAGTAGTAAGAAATCACTTTTTGGACATTGTCTGAAAATAATTAGAAGTAAGTGAAGATTGTGAATTTCTGTGCATTGCATGTTTAGTTGTGTCTTCAATTAACTCTTTAGTGATTGAAGCTACAATAGCTTAAAATTAGTTCCTGAATTCTCATACACTCAATCTTAATTTTGGGTAATTATGTAAATGATCTTTTCGAATTTTATTTATTTTAATGGATACAGTTTTCTATTGAATGTTTTATTAGGATATTAAAAGAAAAACCAATCAAAGGATACTGAAAAGATAAACAATTTTTATAAAAAAAAATGCATTTCTAATGACTTTAAGGACCCTGGCTTTCGATTTGTGGAACTGAAACAATTAAAGCAGTTACCTTAATGTGTTTAAGGGAAAAAATGTAAAGTGTAGATTATTCTTAATATCCGTCATAGTGAAACAGTGTAAATGCGTCAAAATACAGTATTAGGTAATACTTCAGTATTTCGAAAAAACTCAGTACAGTGAAGAACCTGTTATCGTGAAATCGCATCTTACTTCTTTGTTTTTCTTTTGCTAAAAGATATTTGTGTGGGAATAATAACAGAAAAATGAAAATCGTGGACTTTTTGACATTGTATGTATAGTTGTATTTTTAATTAACTATCAGTTAATATAACTGGGATTGCAATACTTTAAAATAAGCTGTTGAATTCTATTGTGTTTAATTTTGATTTTGTTCTTGGCTGGAATAACTCAATAGTTACTTTAAATAAATAGTTATCCTAAAATAGTCATCGTATAAAGCGTTTGAGGAAAAAACTATAAGGTATATGTAATTAGCTTACTTTGTGTTTTGCCCTTTACCCAGTAGAAATGGACAACTATCCTTATTGAATGAGATGCAAAATATAAATTAAAAATAGCGCATGATATCGTATTCACTTCTAAGCAACTGATAAGTTTCAATTAAATGATCAATCAATTATGGTTGAACTGCATATATTTTATGTATCTTTTATTCCTTATTTATTTTATTTCTGTGACGGAAATACTTAATTCTTGTTCAAATATGCACATAGGAATTAACAATCATAAAATGCTGATAGAATCGCGATACGTAACTTTTTCATATTTACTTGTACGTACCTACATGTACTCGCAAAAGCTTAAAATATCTCGATCAATAATTCAGTTAAATGTGAACTTGCAAAATACTGCATTTGGAAGAGATCAACCATGAGAAAAATATTTCTCTCTCAATCTTATTTTTTCAAAAAGTTCAAATCTTATTTTAATTTTATTTTTTAAGAAAAGTTAAAACATATAACTGCACCTAAATATCTCTACCAAAGCATGAAAAAATCGTCAATATTTCGTCAATTTCGCGAAAAAGAAGTGATTTCAATATTCAATGCCACGGTGCATTTAGATATGTAAAGATTTTTGTAATATCCATAAACATGTATGTATTTGCAAAACTTTCGAAAGAAGGAGATTTGTATCCTGTATATCTTTGCAGAGTACATTTAAAAGGACATTCCATTTAAAATTTAACATTAGCTATGGGTATAATACTTTGAATTTTATTTTACATAGATATCATTAAGATTTAATTAGATTAAATATCAGTTTGACCAGTATTAAGATAAGATGAGTTAATATTTTTATTTAAGATGAGCAATATTTTTAATCCGACCGTCGGCGATAGGCAATCAGTTGCCTGTGAAATATTATTGAAAATATCAAACCAAATCTATTGATGTCGGACTTTAAGTGCACGATTCTATAAATATTGCTATGACGTCATCGGCTTCAACTGTTGATGGCAATAATTATTCATTTGAAAGGAACCTTTAATCGTATCAGTGATACATACCGACATTGCCGATATAAATACGCATATGAGATGCAAATTTGGGAATGAAATATAAATATAAACTAAATATAAACACTTCTACTATTTAGTAGTTAAGTTACTCTCTTACCATCAGATATTCAATGTACATATACATAAAACCGTACTCAGCTGCGAGAGATTTCGAGTCATTATTCATATATTACTTTTGTGGTCAATCTAGTGTCGTGTGTTTCTACAAGTGCACTGTTGTAAGTAAAACGGAAGTAAAATTAAGACGTCGAGCTAGTATTTTATGAAAAAAAAAAGAATTTAATTGCAATATAACATAAACACAATATGTTTTAATATATGACATATAAAATTTTATGAGAAAATTATAAACATTTCCAGAGGAGAAGTTATACACTGCTTGAACATGTGCTCATTCAATACAGAGAAACATGATGGGATACTTTGAAATCTTGTGCGGCGCTATCGCATTACTTTTGGCTTTTTATAATTATTCAGCATCAGCCTTCGATTTTTGGAAACGATGCGAAGTTTCAGTGTTCCTCCTTGGGAATGCCTTAGACAACTTCACTTCACGACTTTCAATGCCAATATATGTGCGAAATCTTTATGATAAGTACAAAAACGAGCAAATGTTTGGAATCTATATCTGAAGATCGACTATCCTTGTTCTCAGAGATTTAGAATTAATCAAGGATTTCTCAATATTCTTGGATCGAGGAATGATCATTTACGAAAGGGTATGTCACATTACATTCCAAATTTTATTAAGTAATTAAACTGGAAACTCTATACCTACATCTTTATGAGAAATACAAACACAAATAAAAGAACACTATTTTAAGCTACATAAATTAAAACTTTAGCAAGAGCTGAATAATATTAATATACTGAAGCTATTTCGAAATATCATGAGATCAATGCAAAATGAGAATCATTAAAAAATAAAACAAATAATGAAAAATTTCATTCGATGAAATTAAAGTAGTAAATTGTCAGTATTGCAATGCGTAAAATTGTAGTTTATTTCGAATATTTAAATTGAATGCCAATTTAGTTAATCTCTTTTTAGTGTTCAAAATCAAAAACGAATCAAATTTCAAATTTCTGCTCAATTGTTCGTTTATTATTTACACACGTGTGCTGTTAATTTTAGACAAATATTGCATTTGAAATGATCTCTAAAGCATAACATCTACTGTGTTCAGCCCATCATCTCTGTGTGGAGATGCTTTATCTGATAACATAGGTCAAACAACCATAGATTCATAGATCACTCTACACAGATATATTTAAAATCGAAATAAATTTTTATTTGATGCAAACGAATTTTTTAGTCTGAACGAATTTTTAAACATATTTTTTTTCCTTTCCACTTAAAAAAAACAAGTACTTTATTTAAATTGTTGCTTGTATACCATTTACAGACAGAGCCATTATTAATGAATCTTTTTAACCTGGAAGCAAAAAGATGGCATGTACTGAGATCGATGCTCACTCCGATGTTTACACTCAGCAAATTAAAAGAAATGTTTGATTTGATCCTTGAATGTGCAAATCATTTCGAAAGATATCTGAACCAATTGACAGCGAAGTACGAGATCGTCGATTTCAGCGCCGCCACAGCAAAATACATGACTGACGTAATTGGTTCTTGTATGTTTGGAAGCGAGACAAAATCAATGTCGGACAAAAACAACGGACAAAAACAACGACGTTCATAAATTCGGCAGAGAAATCTTCGCGATGAATTTCGAGAATGTTATGCGGTTTAAAATACGACTATACGCGTCGACACTGTACAACTGGCTCGGTTACATTATATCTGAAAAACGATTTACTACGTCCTTTAGTTCGTTACTAATACTATGAAGTACAGGAGAAAGCATAACATATGCAGACCTGACTTCATCCATATACTTATATGTAGGAATCTCGGCTGTGTCACCAATTTTAGATATCCCGGACGAGATCCCAATTTATAGAAATTTTATGAAATGATGGTTGTTTATTTGGAATTAATTTGGAGTAAATAAGATTGGTTTATTAATATTAAATAACGAATAACGACATACACTGAGTTCTTAATTCTCACAACTCTCGATACACTCTGTTCTCTTTCTCGCAACTCTTATTCTGTTCTCTTATACATCTCGACTTCTCGACACTCGCTCTCTGACTTCTCGATACGCACTCCCTGACTTCTCTACACGCACCCCCTTTCTTCTGCACAAAATTCATCACTCGTACACACATACACACATGCAGGCAAACGCATCTACACTCTTAATCTTAGACGTTAGGCCTGAAGAGCTGGCCATAAACAGTCTCGAGGCCCAGGCCTAACTTCGTTTATTGTTTCTGTAATACGACTCGGGACACCTGCAGTCGAGCATCAGGGAGTCTTGGACCCTTTTCCCAGAACTGCCTATCTCACATATATATTGAAGGAACATCCAGAAAAAATGGTCGATATTAGTATTGGTATTTATGTTAAACCGTATAAACAGTTTTAACGTATTCTAGAAAAGTACAATTATGTTATATTTAGACTGCGGAATTTACTAATTCTTCAATTTATCAATTTTTATTAACATGGTTAACGATATGAAACATAAGTAGGAATCTTTTATTTATATTATACGTGTATAATAAACAAATTATTTTATATATTTTATATATTTTTGCACATTACATTCATTTTTCAACTTTCTGTAAACGTATACAAATCCGCAGTCTAATTATATTACGATATATAGAAAGAAAGATAATAGGAACACAGACAGTATGACCATCTTTATGACTACATTTATGTAGAAGATACATACTAAAAGCACATAAAGTTTATGGTAATAAAGCATATAGATGCATGAAAAATATACTGAAAAGATGGATAATATTTGTGTTGATTAATGTTGAATTTAAATTTATAATTTACAAGACTGAATTGTATCTGATAAAAATCACTTTGACAAAAAACAATTTGTTTGAATTAGCAACAAATTTAATCATGATAATGTTTGTGGAAGATTGGAATAAATTACATATATACATAAAAATATGAAACTACAATATTATGATATTAATTATGAGAACTATATCAGAATGTTAATGTTTATACGATTCCCCAATGTGAATTTAGATTAACATGTTTCGGAGAACACTACTTAACATAAATTTAGCACTTGGAGAAGATTACAGGCATTTTCTATTCTATCTAAGCAATTCTTTAATTCATAAATTATTTTAGAGGAGATTTGTTATTGAAGAAATTGCAACTGTCTCAAGACTTTTCAAATTCCAACATTGGTAATTCTTTCAAATTCGAGCAGCGATGATACTTAAATTTTAATGATACCAGAAATTATAAAATTATTATTTGAGTATTACGAAAATGAATAAGAGATACGCATCAATCTAATATATCATAAGATATGAACATCTTTATATTCGCTAATACGAATATTATGTTACATAATCTTGTTGCATGTAATCTGACTTATGTGAAAATGAACAATTAACTTATACACAATCTACTATAGTAACTAAATAAAACAGATGAAAGAGATGTAAAAGAAATGTTCAATTATAACATGCGCAATGTGCAATCAAATAAAATTAAAAAATTAGAATTTATATATTTGTCTATCAAGGGAAATATTTCATGCTTTGCAGAATTGATAGATACATTGTTAACTGCGCAAACTTACATTTTCTTGGCTGCTGGCTTCGAAACGTCATCGACGACAATGACTAATACACTCTACGAACTTGCACTCAATCAAGAAATTCAGGACAAGTTGTGCCAAGAGATTAGAGAACACTTGGCGAAATATAATGGAGAGCTGAAATACGAATGTATCGAAGACATGGAATACTTGGATAAAGTACTTAAAGACATGTTTGGTTTTACTTTGAAAAAAAGAATAGACGACAAAGATGAAACGTAACAGGAGATGGTCCTTAATTTATTTCTGCAGAGACGTTGAGGAAGTATCCAAGAAAAGCGACTCGTCCTCACACTTTTAGGAATACAAACGTTACTGTACCAAAACGTTTAGTGGTATTTATTCCTATATTGGCGATACATCATGATTCTGATATTTATCCAAATCCAAGTCGAAGTATTCGACCCAGAGAATTTCAGCAAAGCTGCTGTTCGAGCTCGAAATTCGATGTCTTACATACCATTTGGCGATGGACCAAGAAATTGGTATATGTTCATTTACATTATTTACATCGTCTGCAAAAATGAAATTTTTCTTGCAACGAATCAGTTGTTTCTGATAGATCTCCACGCACTAATTTGAAATTCAAATTTTGGGAAGGTAATGTATGCAAATTTTTTGACAAATTCTGAGCTATATAAACGTTCTAATAATAATACACACTTCTAATATCAATAGTGATTTCATTTCCTAGTGTATATTGGTACATTATCTGTAGAAAATGAACATATCTTGTATAGCTAAAAAATATGCTGAAATTAACAATGAAATGTTAAACCGGGTATATTGTATAATATAATACAGTGACGTATGTTATAAGGAATCGATAGTAATATGTATATATATGTTATATTTTAAACATTTATAGATGTTTTAATAATCACTAGCTACTTATATATCAAATACGAGGCACAAGGAATATGAGGGGATGGAAATTAAGATTTTAATTTTTTAGTTTGATATTGGTCATATAGTCGGATATTGGACATCCAGGAATGATCGTTCGCTGTTATGAAAATAAAAGAAGTGGATTTTTATTGAATAATATTAGAATATTGTCAAGGTCACTCATTAATAATTCGCATAACTTTTAGTCCTTGGTGCACGTTTTGCAGTTTATGAAACTAAAGTGCGCATAATTACGATTATTCTTAATCAAAGATAGATATTTGTGAACTACGATTCCTTTTGAATATGATCCATCTATTTAATACTTACTTTAAAATAAGAAATTTATTTAAAACTAACGAAATTGGAAAAATAATCGAATTCAAAATTTAAATTTAATAATAAATTTTTTCTAAACGTTTTTATATTCCTTGACATACAATTAGAATTAATTAACAATTTGTTGCAAAAATATAATATAGCACTGTAAGACAGGAAAAAACAATTAGTAATGTAAATAAAGTAATATAAATTAACTGTAACAGTTTCAAGATTTTTTTGTGATATTAAAAAATATATCTTTCCCTTTTTTACCAGCTTTCGGATCTCGATAATGTATTAAAAACATCCTATGTTATTGTACTTATATTAATTATTTTCAAAAGTACCATTATTTTCGGAGCATTTTTGATTAAAATTTTTAATGTATTCGAAGTTTTTATTGAACAATAAGTACGATGAAATTGGATTATTGTGGATAAGGATGCTTTGAATTTTTGTCATTCAATCGTAATGCTCAAAGTTCAATGGAATGGAAAGAACGAAAAGAAAAGTTTTAAGGAACATTTATTAATGATAATAATGTTTATTCATATAAGGAACGTTTCGTAAAGCTGTCCTATTACCATTTTCAAAATAATATCATTTGTGATAATGATAACGAACATATTTATGCATGCCTGCTATAGATATACAAACAAAAGAATTGGCAATTACGCTTTCGTCAGGAAAAACGAAACTTGCCTGTGTCTCTTCAACTCGCATTTTTTTTATCGTTACGTACAATAACGAAGACAATTCGGTGTCTTCTCTGTAATGTTTTCAAGTGTTGTTTAAAATTTTAAACTAATAACTTATAATAATCTTGAACAATGTACTTAAGGGAAATAACTTTGACTTATTAAATCAAATAATTAATTTAATTGTTTAATCGTAATATAAAAGCTGTGAAAATTATTAAATAATGTTTAGGAATATTGTGAAAATAAAATAATTTAATTGTTTTAAATGAATTATTCAAACTATAAAACAATGCATTTCAATGATATTTTTGTATATTATTTAACAATTTTAACTGTTTACTTATAACAATTGAATCAGTGACTGAATTCCCAGGCATTATTTCATAGTTTGAATAATTCACTTTTAATAATTAAATTATTTTATTTTCAATAATGTAAAAGATAATTACTTAGTACACATAATTTTTGCTCTTTGAAACAATAAATAAACGAATTTTTATAAGTTACGCGATAATGTTGAAGCGATGATCACCGTTCAAATTAATTTTTGACTATACAACTTTTTTCTACAAAAATTTTTATTTGACCCATCAATTTAGTAATACAATTTAATACATCAATGCACTTGTGACTTAAAAATCATGAAAGTGTAAATTTAGTTTTAGCTAATAAAATCTTAATAAATTATTATATTTAACATTCATGACATATTCATGCATGTGTAACTTTTCAATACAAATGTGAAAACTATTAAATTATTGATTAGTATAATAGAAAAACTGTTTTTCGAAAATAATACAAGAAACATCAACTATTCCGTATCAATGAAGACCAAAACATCAGATTAACCTTGAGCGGTAAGAAGACCTATTGCCAATTAAACTTCCGTTGTTTACACATCGACCAAAATTTAGGAATGAATTTGAAAATAACACTCAATGTTATTCTAATTGTTTAAACATGGTCTAATATTTCTAATAATTTATTTGTAACAATTAAACAATAAATTCTCTTCTATAATATTTCTAGGTATTATTTTAAATTTTTAATTAATCATTTAGAGTAATCGACTTACTAATAGATTTCTAAAAAATTTTAATTAACTGTTTCGCATTATTTATTACCAAAAGATCGGATTAATATCGATTGATACGAAGACAAGAGCTCATTACAAATTGAATTTTCGTCGCGTACGCATTAAATTTTAGAAGTGAATTTTTAAATGATATTTGTGAATATTCTAGTTGTTTAAACATTATCCAATATTTAAGAAATGTTGAAAACGTTGAGAGTGAATGTGATAATAGTGTTAAAAGTAAGTTAAAAGATTGTGAACTGTGTTCAAACGCATATTGTTGAAGAGAGTTTGAGAAGAAGAAGCATCAGCAGATGTATTCAGGAAGTTCGAAGGCATCGAACATAATCAAATCCAACGCAACCAAATCTTCATTTACTTAATTCTGACTTCAACGATCGGTAGTTGTATGGTTTGGTTTCTTTGGTGTTGGGTTAATACTTGATCATGATTATTTAAACTTGAATACGAGTTCAATTGTCATGATCTGTATCGTAGTCGTACAAGATACAGTTTAATAGTTACCATTCTTTAGTAATCACCGTAATATACGTTACATCACCGCATGTACATAAGTAATATTAGTCTAACAATACTGTTACTATTTAAATATTATTAGATACTTTCATTATATCTCTTTGAATCTATAATTAGGAAAATAATTTAGTTTTTTACTATTAATTTGTCAGACAAGAATATTTATTCAATATCTTAAGTTAGTCATTAGATTGATTAAACAATTATGCCTTATTTTACGAATATCTTTTCTCTTTCTAACAAATTATTTAAATTCGATACAAGTGTAAATCGTGACTCGTGTAACAAATATATAAAACAGTACTGTTTTACAGTACACGATAATAAGACCTGTGCGTAGTCACCTTCACGTGGTGAGTCTTCGTAAATGATATCGTTTTTCAAACTTCAATTTTTGTAAAACTATATGAAGCTTAGACCTATGCAATTTAGAGTCCAGTTTAGATTGTGCAAATTTTTTTCTTTTCTTTATTTCACGGTCTAAACTGGACTGTAGGAACAATTAGTTGATAAGCAAACTATTAGAACTCGAAACGGTGGCATCGAGAGACGTCGAGTGACGTCGTAGGATCTCGCATGAACATCGTGGGATGTGCGCGTTTTAACTTCAAGTTGCGTGCGTCTAGTTTCAGTTAAACATAAGATAGTTAATATCTGTAAATTCACACTAAATACATACTATAGAATGATATGCTTATCGCTATAAAATATGTGAAACAACTTTTATCTTTTCTTTAGACATGTGAAATATTTTAACCCTCCGCGTACCGCAGCGAAGGGAACCCTGCAAGAGTCACTGCTGATTCACACCGATACTTCACTAACACATAGCGGCTGAAGCTCGAGATTCCCACCAATACTGTAGAAGCACAGTTATGGTTGTTTGAGCTCTAGATGTTAACACAATGTAATAGATTGATAAATTATAAAAAAATTATATGTATTGCGAAATATTGCATTCATTACATATAATTTTTTGGATTTTTGTTGAGTGGGCATTACAAACATTTCTTTTGCATGAATCGCATACAGGCGAGTATCTGTTATTACTTCCTATACAGAAACAGCACCTAGCACGCTTATTGTAATAAAAGGATGATTGTATGGTGGATTGTATTGTACTAACTATACAAATATTGCATGTATGATACGAGTTTAGGAGATGTGTACTGCTTCTCTCCTCATGAAAGACTGACTGACTATTGCTAAGAGACTAAATGTTGACACGTTTTGGTGCCAGCCAAGGATCCCTTTTTCTAGGCTTGGCTTTGTTTCTCCCCTTACCGAAATGGGAGAATAGCAGGACATCTGGAAAATCTCGGCAAGGTCGAGCTGTGGTGGGGGTGGTGTCATTTTTCGCCTCACACAAATATGTAGCTTCTCACTGTGTGCGTAATCGTTTTCAAAACGACGCGGTACGACGAGTCACCAGTGACTCAAGCACGATACCCGTAGGGTTAAACCAATTATGACTTGGTTATAATGATTTTCAATTTAAACTTTAATTTGTATTTTAATATATTGTGCTTTGGTTTATTTTTCATCGGTTTTCTCTTAAAATTTTTTTTACTGTTCATTTGCACAATGATAAGTGTTGTATCGCGGTGTGTCAAGGGGTATGAACACGATTCACGTTGTATTTGAAACGGATAGCAACCGTGTGTGAAGTATCATGAAAGAAGAAAGATACGATTCCGATAGATGATCGGAGATCGTGATGAGTGGATCGTATATTTATAGATGATAGTAGCATGACAACAAATAACAATAATAATAACAAGACAACAAATATTAAACAAGACGAGTAACCCAAATTAACGACTCAAGTAAACTCTTTTAATAACACAATTAACTCTTTTAGACAACACACTCGACTCTTTTAACAGCTCTCGCTCTAAATCTAAAGTATGCAACTGTACGAGTACCTACTCTACCCTCACATATTTAATATTTATTGCGGAATTGTATCAACAAATATAATTTGATTAATAGAGTGTCCCAAGAAATTCGTTTATTTAGGCATACAATAAAAATAATATTGTCGTATTTAAAAAGTATAAAAGAGTACATACATGATACGAAAATTTAAATATTGAGAGCAAGGAAATATATTTCGAAAATATATTTATTGCATTGATTTATTCTAATAAGTTGTATTAATAACAGAAATTACAATATCAGTTGTTGCACTTGCACCAAGTGTTTTGTGCTCACATTCACTCTCAATATCACGGTATGAAAAACAGAACCACAATTAAAATTATAAAATATTTTACTCTTCGTTTTGAATATAATTCGATGAACTGTTTTGTCTTCTAAATTGGGATCAGCTGAAAGATATCCACATGGAATGTTACATAAAAACACCAATGAACGATGTATTATATTATCCATTTTGCATACTGACTAACAGATTTGTTTATAACATTTCGAATGTATTTCTTCATGTTTTGTCTGTATTCAACATGGATAACTTTTTAATACTTCCGAGTTTTCTACTGTTTATCGAACAATGAGCAACCGCGCGTTGGAACAATGATTTTTACAATAAACCCTGTTTCATTTACAATAATTATATTCAAAAATGGAATTTTTTGATAATGAAAATTAACAAACATCGCAATCAGCTAGTTATAGCGCTTGACTACTTTGACACAAGAATCTGTGGACTTTCCGCAGATGTAACATTAATGAAATGGTGACGAAGATGAAAACGTTGGGACACAGCAGCATCGAGAAATTAAATCTACAAAACATGGACTGGAAGAAGTATGTCACGAATTAGTAAATAGCAATGAAAAAATTCATTTTAAAAGAAAACTCTGAATCTAGGTTTAGTTTATTAAACATTTTTATACATTCTTATATATATTATTTTTTTTTTTAAATCAATTATTTTATGTCGCATCAACTTCATGAATTATTAGCGACAACGGAAGGAGGGATTTTTTATATGTTGTTGTAGATCTTGGTGTGTTTCAGATAATGTATCAGGCTTGATGATGTTGCACTGTCCATTAGGTTCTCTTTTAGGGCAGTCTTGACTCTGAGTTGTTTTCTTAACAGTAGGTATACTTTGCATTGTAGTATGAGGTGGTCTATTGTTAGGGTCGTCCTGCACCGTTCGCAGAGTGGTTGGTCTTCTTTGGTGAGTATGTATTTGTGTGTTATTTTCGTATCTCCGATTATTATTCTTGACATTACGATTTGGTTACGTCTTTTTAGAGTAAGTGGTACTACGTTCTTGTAGAAGATATTTTTGATGGTTAGCGGTTGTGGTTTCACTAAGGCTTTCCATTCGTGGATCCAGTGGTGTTTGATTTTTTGCTTTAGGTGAACAAGTAGAAAATCGAGTGGTAGGTTCGTGCTGTGGTAGAGGATTGTCGAATTCGCTGCTTCCTTAGCAGCTTTGTCCGCTCTCTCGTTCATTTTAATTCCTGTGTGGGATGGGACCCATATTACTGTAATTGAGTTATTTACTCTTATTGATTCGATGTAGGCGTTTTGGCATTCGTTGATATGTGGATGGTTGTATTGTTTGTCCACTGGTATAGAATTAAGGCGATAGTATTTGTGGAGTCACCGAAGATGGCGAATTTTCTATTGTGATATTTAGATGTGGTTTCGAAAGCATGTCGTTAAGTTCAGCGGTCAGGATGGACGTGTTTTGGTGGAGCTTGACCTTTGGTTGAATGTTCGAAGACGATCGAGTAGCCGGTACCGCTTTGGGTTTTTGAGCCATCTGTACAGATTTGTGTATGATCTTGGTATCTCTGGGATAGCTCCAAGAACAAGGATTTAAATGTGTTGGTTTATATTTTGTCATGTTTGCGTAAATCGGTGTCGGTTGTGATTATAGGGACAGTCCACGGCTGAAAATTGGGTATATTTCTTGGGGTTGCCATGGTGATTTTGGTGTTATTTGTTAAGGTCGTGTTCATATTGGGAAATTCTATTATATAATGGTACTGCGGTTTTCTTCATCGGGTGTGTGATGATAGCTGCGTTCTGTCGAGAGGTGTTTATGAATACAGAATTCTGAGGGATGCTAGAGATTTTAGCAGCGAACTTGATGCTTAGATATATTCTTCTAATTCTTAGAGGGATTTCCATTGCTTCGCTCAGTCAATAATTGTGCTGGTTGGGAATACTCCCACTGCTATCGTAATTGCATGGTGGTATATAGGGTCGAACTTTTTGAGGGTTTGATGACTTGCAAAGTTGTACACGGTAGATCCATAGTATATCATAGCTCTTACTATTGTTCTGTTTGTTAGTAGCAGGGTGATCATATTTGCACCCTAGTTGTTTGCTGCAATTAGTTTTAGGATGTTGAGACGTTGGTAGCATTCCGATCTAAGTTTGTTTACATGCGGTTTTCACGTTAGTTAGGGAATTCGTTGAGGCTTAGATGAATGTTGGTGTGGTGTCTACGTTTGCTGAACGTTATCACTACCGATTTAGAGTTCTCGAACTTGAATCCAGTATTCAGTGACCACTACTGTTCTGTAGTAAAGTTTGGGCGGTGAGTAGGTTTCTTCCTTTGCATATTATAGTGAGGTCACCAGCGAATAATAATCCTTTGACCGGGTTAGACATACTTGTCATCACATCATTTATGGCTATAGGCTAACGCTTAGGACTGATCCTTGTGGTACGCCGTTTTCTATGAATCTTGATGAAGAGAGATGATTTGCGATTCTAACTTGGGTGGTTCTTGTATGGAGGAAGTTTTTGATGAAGTTCCATTTGTAGGATTTTTAGTATTCGGTGTCTTCATACCATATCGTATGCCTTTTCTGTGCCAAGACATACAGCGGTTAGTTGTTGTTAGTTAGATTCTAACTTGGATGGTTCTTGTATGGAGGAAGTTTTTGATGAAGTTGCATTTGTAGGATTTTTAGTATTCGGTGTCTTCATACCATATCGTATGCCTTTTCTGTGCCAAGACATACAGCGGTTAGTTGCTGTTAGTTGGCAAAGGCTTCCTGTATCTCGGTTTCTAAGGTTGATTAAGTGATCGTAGGTGGGATGGAAATGCCGAAAGCCGCTTTGAAATTTGGTGTTCAAGTGATGCTTCTCGAGGTACCATCGTAGGCGATGGTTTATTATCTTTTCCATTAGCTTACACATTGTGTTCGTCAATGAAATTGGTCGACAACTATTGGGATTTTTACCTGATTTTAGGATAGGAATTCTTATTGCTTTGTTCCATATTTCTGGAAAGACATTGTGATTCCATATGCAGTTAAATATTGAGAGTAGGTAGTTTATAGTGTTTTGTAACAGTTATAGAATACCGTCGGGTCCAGGGCAGGTATTACCACATCTACTTAAGGCGTACATTAGTTCTTGGACGGAGACAGGTTCGTTAAGAGACGCTGTTGACTGTGGGTCACATTTGCCAATGATGGTGGTTTGGCCTCGGTTTCCAGTTTGTACTTCTGGAATTCTTTTGAACGGTTGTTGTTGCTAGAGGTTTGCTCGAAAGTGGATACTAGTATTAGTATATACTATATTAGTATATACTATAAGTATATACTAGTATATAGTACTGTTTTCTTCTTTTAGGGCAAGGATTGTGTGGTATGTTGTGTTTTGTTTCCTTTGATTGACCAGATCTTTCTCCATACTTCTGTGGTTGGAGTGGATGAGTTAAGGGATGAAACATAACTTAACCATGACTGTTTCTTGCTGTTTTTAATGATTTTCCGGGATAATGCTCTGTACTTTTTGAAGTTAATGTGGTTTTCTTGAGATATTTGTTGTATCGATTGTAGGCGTGCTTATAGTGTTTGAACGCTTCAGAACACTGTTCATTCCACCGTGGAGTGATTTTGGATTTTGAGTTACTCGAGGTAGTTTTGGTTTTGGAAATGGCCAAGTCAGCGACTTCTGTAATGATGCATATGAAATTGACGAGGGCGGTGTTTATTGAGGACGGTTGGATCGGGGTTGATTCAGTATAATGGGAGATGGAAAATGATACAGACTCGCGGTAAGTTGTCCAAGCAGCTATTTCAGTTTAGGGGATTTGTAGGTGTTATGGCAGTAGCAAGTATGGTATATGATCTTGATCGGGAAGTGGTCACTATAGAATAGATTACTTTTCACATTCCAAGATATGTTTCGAGCGATTCTCGGATTGCAAAGAGTTATGTCTATTGCACTAAGGCAGGCGGATGCGGTCGTGAAGTGGGTTGCTTTGTTGGTGTTTAAAAGATTTAGGTTTGTTTCGTTTATTAGTTTGGCTATGGTAACTCCTCTTGTGTCTGTTTTGTGGGATCTTCACAAAATATTATGGCTATTGAAGTCTTCCGTAATGACGAATGGTTTTGGTGGTTGGCCAAAAATTCGAGTAAGTAGCATAACTCTTGTAGCCATAACTTCAAGGTTGGATGTGATCGCAATTTCTCGATTGTGGATGGTGTCCTACATGAGTATTCCGCCACTAACATGGTCAGGAATGATTTTGATGAAAGCATTGTAGTTTTTGTGTTTGTCACAGCTTAATCCTTTAAAGTTCGTTTCCTGTAAGCAAATGATTTCCGGTTGCTCCTTATCTATTAGTGATTGTAAGTATTCCAATGAGCTATAGAATCAGTTTAGATTCCACTGAATAATTTTAATTGGAACATTTTGAATTTTAATTGATGATTGGAAAGATATTTTGGAGAATCGTTTTCGCTGTCCGAGAACCAAATTGGGGAATGAACGGTAGTTGAAGAGTCGTTTTTCGCAGCTATAGTGGTTTGTCGGTCTTGTGTTCGTTTTTCAGCTAGTCGTCGTATTCTATTTTTTGGGCTTCTGTCTTTGAGTAAGTGGTGGATTGTTCGATCATGTGGAGCAAAGCTTTTTTGTGTCATCAAAGGTTGGGTTTACCGGTTTTGGTATTTCATCAAGTTTTTCGATGAACCTGGTTAGCGATTGGCTACGCTTAGGACTTTTATGATGGTGTTAGGCGTTGATTCCTTGATATTGCCAGTGGGGGTGGTCGTGGGATTAGTCGGAGATAGGAAAGTGTATTTGTTTCCGTCTTTTGAGCAGGAATCTGTAGACACAGATAGTCTTCTATAGTTGGGAAATTCGTCTGTTTCAGGTAGGGTTTTCCAATGGTAGTTGGTGGGTTCGATTTCAGTTATGTTTGAAATATTGGGAAAAATATTTGTGTTGTTTGCTGTATTTGTGTATTCGTGCGTTCTGTCTTGTGTCTGTTTGTTTTTAGGTTTCGTTGTTTTTACCTGGTTTGTTGCTGTGGGTTGGGGTGGATTGCTGCAATCTTTGGCGACGTGGCCTTCTTGTGTGCATAGAAAGCAGTTGGGTTTATCCGTAGACGCGAAGATCCTGTACTGTGTATCATCGTGATTTATTAAAAAGGATTGGAGAATTTTTGGGAGATCGTCTGGGTTGATAAAGACCTGATTTCTAGAACTCATCATGAGTAAAGCCTTTCTCCTGTATACCTGCTTGAAGGTGCGTTAGTTTGGATGTCATTCGAATGTTGATGTTTGTGAGGTGTTTTTCTATGTATTCGTGTGATATAGACGGTGAGATATTCGAAAGTATTAATCTCTGGAATGGATTCATTAGCGCTCTGGCTGTAGTATGTACGTTATTCATAGTTATTGTTCTATGGATAGTTACGAAGTCTTGTGCTGTGGTCTTTCTGTCAAGATAAATGCAGATCGTTGGAGATTCAGGAAGCGAAACGGATAGCCTCGGAGCCAGTGACTTTGGCGACCGCCTCTTTCATTGTTGTGTTGTCAACAGTGTCGATTGGGATTGCTTGCTCTTCAGTTGGAAAAGAATTGATCATTGTAACAGTAGCATAGGATTTTGCTTGTGTAGTCGAAACATTTGATGGGTTTATGGTAGATTGATTGTTGGTATCTATATGTAGAGGCCTCGTTGATGGTGCACACTCTCTGACTCATGGTGTGTCGGATATCGGGAATCTACCCATACTATGACGCACGCTATCACAGCACTTCATTGTTGTACTCTGTCTATGATCGGCACTCGCGAGCAAGGTGAACACGTCTGTTCGGTTTGAACGCTCGAGAGCAACTCTGACATATATTCTTATTATGCTTCGAAAGTAATAAAATTCTATTTATCAATAATGCTAACTCTACTTCAGGTGGTACAAATGTTTTTTGGGTGAGGATATTATCACTTCAGCATACTATTAAGCATACTTACAAATAGGCTCAGGTCCAATGCAATGTTGATGGTTTTTAACCTCAAACTTTCCGCGATGTACCTCAGCTATCTTGTTTTATTCATCAATATTTTCAAACAGAATTGTAAACGTACAAAATGTACTAAAAAGAAAAGTCAAAATTGAACAAAGTATGCAGAAACCATCACAGAAACAATGTAAATTATTGACTGCTATCCCTCTCGTTATATTCAGTTTCGAAAGATCGTAAAGTTATGTCGGATCGAAAAATCAAATGTTAATAATTATATATATTTTAACAATATTTATTGAAGTACGATATTCATCTTGGTTATATAGACCTGAGGAGGACAGCAGGATTGATTATTTTGTCTAAAACAAGTATCAGTTGTGTCGACAATAATACAATTTTCTCATGTAAATCTCACTGAGAGCTTTTCAAATAAATTAAACAGTTCAAATTTGACATGTAACTTATAGAATCAGCTATATATGCAAGAAACGAATATAACTACCAACTTTCATAAATAAATGTCATTTCCTGTCTTAAATAAATTTTAATATTTCGATCATCTCCTTTGAAATGAATTTTTTGGACATTTTAATTTTATTCTAAAAGTTATTTCGTATTTGATCATTTTCAACTCGTACAGGAATTCAACTAATTCAAAAGCAGGATAAACATAAAAGAGGAAATAAATTGTAGTTTTTATACAACTGTTATATAATTTTGTTTGGTTTTTAATTTTAAGCGAGAAGCTTTCATTTTACAGATTAAATGAAAACAACTTTGTGACATTTTTCTGATAGTAAAAGGAGGATATCATTTGCCCTTAGATATTCGTGTTGTAAGTACAAAAATTACAGTCATAATACCCTCTCTTCTTTTTATTATTTATTTACGTAAGAACAGGGTACCATAAAGGCGATTATCGCAATGGTACTTGCTAATGCTTCTTCCGCATTTCTTGCTGCGTTGCATCAGTGTTGGTTGGTATCACACTTCCGACATCACACGATTTCGAAATATTCGAAACCCAAAACATAGGAAATGCAATGCTCGATTGGATGTTGCATAATTTATGTATATCGCTAACATTAATTCTACATACCGTATCTCTGCAATTTATCCTTAGTTACGAAATTAACGTAACATTTCTTGCAGTTGTGCAGTAAAGATTTGTTGCGGGAATTGCAGTTCAAAAAATTACAAAAGTTAATAAAAAATAATAATGTATTATTTGTAATATTCTCACAATTCTTGTATTAATCAATATACTTTTATTACTTTTGTGTATTAAATGAATATTCAAATTCGACTTTCTCGAAAATGAGGCGTCACATGGAGAAATTTCATTTTCTCCTTCTTGACTTATTTTTGCTTGTAGAATTATTGCCGAATTTGTTGTGTGTTGTATACACTACTACTTGTAGGAGATCCCAATATATGCAGTCTTTTATATTATTAGATAATCTTAAGCTTTGGGTCTACTTTAATCAGTTGATCAAAATCCGTATAATTAATACCTGGTAAGGTGTGCATTAATCGTAGAATTATTAACTTTAACTTTATTGCTTCTGTGGAGGGTGACATGCCATGCGGCGCTTATTATCATTTTGACCACGTAATCAACAGGTACTAAATCCAATCATTTGCTTCCTTTAACTAGCGGTGTTCTCGCAATACCTTTGCCAATTAGCATAAAAACCTGAAATATTAAATTGATTTAAAAATGTTTCCTGATTTTTAGAAATACTTAATTGATGATTGAACTATTGCTATTGTTGGACATTGTTCGTTCTACCAGATTTTTGCTGAACATATACGTTGAGACAAATTTTTAGAATTTCTCCTTTTACTAGATCGATCGATTTTTGGTCTCCTGTTTCACAGATATTGATCACTGTAGAAAGTTTGAAACTTGTGCTCCGAAATCATTAATGACAAGTGAGCGTAATTAATGCACAGTCATGGATCTTTATACATCAATGGAAAAGTTGAAAAATAGATTGTATATTCTTACCTGTAAACTATTTCCTCGATCTCCAGTATGTTAACATTACTATACGCTGTACTCACATACGGTGTAATCACGTGCTTAAGTTCTTTGTACAATTCCATAATACGAGCAGTGCCTTTTGTATTGACACTAACAGCGACATTCAAAATTTCGTTGAATCTTACCGTGCTCGCGACAAGAAATACATGTTCACATTTTCTAACAATAAAGTCCTATCTCCTGATGAAAGGCCTAAATCTGACAGACTCACATCTCCTTCTAGGGAATGAACTTTATTCACAACTGAGGGATGGACTGCTTTTACACTATCATAAATCTGAAGAAGAATAAATGTAAGTTCAATTCCAAGAATGTAAATTGTTTGTTTTTTTCGTTCATCAATTTTTAATTTTTCGTATATCTTTTTAAATTTTGGTCATCATATCTACTTTACTAGAAAAATTTATTCGTTTTATTCGATTCATTTTCATTTATTTACATTTTATTTAATTTATTTTCGCTTTATTCTCTGAAGATAAGCATTTTATCGTTTTTTCCACTTTTCGTAATATTTATTTTTTATTTTGATATAAGTATTAAAATAAACAATATTCTGAAATCCGTAATACAAAACAATTGTATTTTAACACTGCCTTGTAAGAAATCTGTTCTTTGCAGAGGAAGCGAGCAAAATAAATATCCATCAGCGTTAACCTGCCATCATGTCAAAGAGGTTAGTTTTTGTTTTATTTCAAGAAGCATCGATTCCAGATTAACATGAAATTTTGTGAGAATGACACGAAGAAGGAGAGGATTCCTGGTACAAAACTTCAGCTCCGGAATTTAATAGTTACAAATATTTTTTCGGAGGAATGTATCGAAAATTAACCTAGATGGCTACTAACAATAAAAGTAACGAGTATGAACAATGTCATTCGTTGTCTAAGAGTAATCGTCGACGACTACTACAGCGAAAATAACTGATTGATAACGAATGTATATGCAATAATCAATATACTTTACCGAAAAATTTTTATTAATATCTTTACATTCTTCAATAATTTTTCGATAGTATCTTTAGATTTTTCAATAATTTTTTAGTAGTGTAACGATATGTCTAATATTTTCTTAACACAAGTAATCAAAGTTTTATATAATACTTGTTCTGACTTTGACACTCTCGTTTCCTCAAAATTACATATGAATTAATGAATTTGAGATGCCGCTAACAATGTATGTTATTTTTCTTCTTTAGTTTTGCAAATCGTTTGGCTTGTTCCTTTTCAGTCTTCTGTGGTGAGTGATTTAGATTCTTGACAGATTCGTTGAGGTGATTTAGTAATCGTTTATGTGTGTTGTAGCGAATTTTCCTATCTGTTCGGGCACAACGGTGTGTGTGATATCCCTGAAGTGTCTATAGTTCTCTCGTTTGGTTTTTTTACTTTCATCGGAGAGAGGTTTCAAATAATGGATGCAAATATAGGTTATACTTATATTTAACACTTATATTTAACAACTATGCAAGATTGAGTGATGACTGTGTGACTGATGCTGTGTACTGTATGAGATAAGCTGCCTGAGATGATTTTTTTTTTTTCTTTTTAGTTGGCTGGTTGTTTTAGTGGTGCCAGTCACTGGAGTTTCTCTATAGCCCTGTCACCTGCATTTAAATTGAAAAGTTTGGGTGTTAGTGTTTTCCTGGTGGGGTTTGTTTTAGTATGATTAGTATGCGTGTGGGGTAGTAGGAAAAAATTTTCAAAAAACCTGCAGTTCGTGAAAAAACGAAGATGGTGTGAGTGTTGTTGTGTGTTGTCTTATTAGTCTAGTGCGTGCTTTGGTAATCTTGTCTTTATCTTGAGTGGTGTATGTGCAGTTTCGTTGTTACCGGTGTTTCTGATGAATGGATTTGGGTGATTTGTGTTATATGACTTGATGAATGATTTCTTAATGTATTCGTTGATGGTAGGAATGTTTGCTATTGCATGTAGCGTTATGATGGGAGTACCCTATAGTTTGTCTAAGATTATTCGTAGGAACTTGTTTTTTATTTTTTGTATTTTGTTTTTATGTGTGTATGCTGCAGCTGTCTATACTTGATGTCCATATATTATAACAGGTCTGACACGGGTTTTGTATAAATTTAGTTTTATGTTGGTTTTTAATTTACTGTTTCTGGATATTAGGGGTATCAGTCTGTGGAGCTGACTAAGCTAGGTTGGCTCGTTTTGTTATAGCAGCTGCCCATGTGATACTAGAATCGAGGATGATTCCGAGGTATTTTACGATGCGTGTCCATAGGATGTTATGGTCTGCGATTTTGATAGTTTCGAGAGTTTTGTTTCTTTTATTTGAGAATGCGATCGCTTGTGTTTTGGTGGGGCTTATTTTTAGTTTCCAGTTTGTGAAATATTTTTGTAGTTGGTCTATGTGGTTCTGCATGTATATTGTAGCTAGTGAGGAACTCCAGGATGATGCGTATATTGCGGTATCATCTGCGAAAATGGCTATATGGATTTTGTTTGTCTATGGAAGATCGTTTATACAGATCGTGAAGAGTAGTGGTCCTAAGGTCGATCCTTGTGGTACACCCGCTATGATTTCTTTGTGGGTGGCTTTGGTTCCATTTATAGAGACATAAAATCTCCGGTTGGTTAGCTCATTTTTGATCATGTTGATCAGATTTGAGGGAAGTTTAATACCTTGTAATTTTGTTAATAAGGCTTTATGCGATACGGAATCGAAGGCTTTATTTAGGTCCAAGAGTATGAATTGTGTGGTGCGGTTTTTGTTCTTTTCGATTATAATGTGCTCGGTGACACACTGGAGCTGTTGGATAGCGAAGTGATTAGTTTGAAATTCAAATTGTTGCGGGTTGATTAGACTTGATTGTTGGATATATTTTTGTCTTTGTTGTTGTATGATAATTTCAAGAATTTTGCCAAATGTGTCTAGTAAACTGATGGGCCTATAACTTGTTATATTGGTTTCAGGTTTGCCGGGTTTAGGTATGGATATGATTTTAGCGATTTTCCAGGAAAAATATGTAATTTGTAGGCAGGCTTTTTAAATATAGAAAAGTTGGACTATCGGTTTCCTCGGGAGGTTTTTGAGTTTGTCGGTTGTTATATTGTCAGGTCCTGGTGCTTTATTATTAGGGAGGTGTTTAATAATGTTGCGAATTGTGCTACGAGAGGAGTGGACTTGGGTAGATGGCAGAGTTTGGATTTGGTTTGTGAGGATTGTTTTATGATCTCTGAGTTTTTCTAATGGAGAGTACTGTTTGTAGGCTGTCATGCGAATGTCGTGGAAGCTTCGCGCTAATCCTTCTGCTATTTCTTCATCTGTGTATAGCTGTTGGTTGTGTATGCTGTCTTGTAGAATAGGGATTTTGGTTTTTGAGCCGCCGGTGATTTTGTAGGTGGTCCATAGAGTGTTGTCGGTGAGTTGAATGTTGGCTAATTTGTCCTGCCATGATTTGCTTTTTGTGTATGTTATTATATTTTGGATCTTAGTGGTAAGAATGCCTCTGAAAAATTTGTAGAAGTGGGGTTTCCTGGTTTTTGGTACTTCCTTTTCATTTTATTTCTGTCTTTAATTGTTTCTAGGAGGAGTGGATTGGTGTTGGGGGTTCTGTTTGATGTCGGTGTTGTTTGAGTTGCATTTTTGTATGCATTTTTTATATGTTGTGTCAATGCTTCGGTTTCTGCGTCTATTTGCGTTTTTTAGGTGTGGGTTTATGGTAGTATTGTTGCAGAGTTTATTGAACTTCTTCCAGTCGGTGTGTTTTATCAATTGAGATTTTGTAGTTTTCCTGTACGGTTTAATTGTTAATTTTACTGGTAGGTGATTGGAGGTGAGATCGTCAATAGTTTGACGATTGCAGAAGTATGGTATATCGGCGAGGAAGATGTCTGTGTTTGATGGAGTACAGTTTGGTTTTTTGTGCGTATAATTTGGACTATGTAGTGTACTGATTTGGTAGTTTTTTTAAGTCTGCGTGGTTTTTAATTTTGGATCCGTTTGCGTTCCTAGTTATATTGTTCCATACGGAGTGTTTCGCATTGAAATCACCACCAATGATAAAATGGCCTACTTGATGTGGAGGAATGATGTGGTCTAGATCTATTTTGGTTATACTGATTTTAGGAGAGGCGTATGCGGCACCTATCGTTAGTGGGGGTGTGGTTTTAAGTTTTATTTTGACGGTACCTATGTTCGGTAAGGTTTGTTGCGGAGTATCTTCGACGGGGATGTTTTTATGAGTTGCTATTAAAACGCCTCCGCTTGGTTTATAATGGGGGGTTTCGTCTTTTCTGTATACGTTGTAATTTCTGAGTCTGATTTTGTCTGAGGGTGTGAGCCATGTTTCGGTTACTACTGCTATGTCGGTGTTTTGGATGTCAAGAAAATTTTGTAACTCAGCGGTTTTGTTTTTCACGCTGCTGGCGTTCCATAAGATAATGTTTAGAGACTTATTATGGATCATACTCTAGTTCTTTGACTATTAATATAGTGGCTTTGACTCTGTCTAAGTTATTTATGCATTTGGTGTAATGTTTTTGAATGAGATTGATAATTCTTAGAAACAGGTCTAAATCTGATGACTTTAATTGTTCTATACTTTCTCCTAGGTCGTTATTTGATGTTTGTTCGTTAGTTTGGCTGCTTTGGGGGGAATTTGCGGAGCTAATATCTTGGCATATGTTAGGCCGGGTTTGATTTTTTGTGTTGGTCGTTGGGTTGGGTAATAGTATGAAAACGTTACTGGAGGGTAGGCTTGAGAAATGGTGTTGTTGAGTATGGGTGGATATTGGTTGGTTTTGGTGAATCTGTAGTTTATTTGTGATCGTGTATTTTTTGTTTAGGAAGGCTAATAGAGCGTGGCACTTGGAACAGTTGGCGGGATGGACTCCTTTACAGTTTGCACACGTTGTGGGTGTACCCCTGGTTTTTATACAGTATCTTGTACCATGAACACCAGCATATTTCACGCATACTGGTTTTTTGTTGCAATTAGCTGACGTATGGCCGTGTTGGCAGCGGAAACATTGGACTATTGGTTTGTGGGTTTCATATTTTTCCCAGTAGATTTTAATATGTTCGATGTATCAAATGTGGTTTATTTGTGCTCGGGTTGTCCCTGGCACAAATGTGAATCGATAAATTGAGTATTTAGTGTGGGTTGGCATTTCTATACATGAGACTGCTTTTAGGACTTGGCTTACTATACTTTCGCATATTCTATCTATTGGGAGCCGAATAAATCATTTTAAAATTACAGTGGTTGTTTTGTCTGAGCTGATTGTGTATATATGGTATTCCATGTTATCTGTTTTACATATTTCCTTAAATTCATTGAAGTCGGTTATGTTAGTGAACATTATTTATAGTTTGTTGGAGACGAATTTTATTTGGAATGAGTTTTTATATTTATTTTTCAGTGCGTCCAATAGTTTAATGTGATTTATATATCCATGTATGTATGTCAGTGGTGGTTTCAGGTTGGTGCGTTTGGCGTTTGTTGGGCTTGTGTTTGAGGTGTTTCCTGTTTGTGGTTTAGCGTGAATTTTATCGTTTTCTGAATCTGTTACTATGCAGTCAGAGAAAATGCTGAACCTGTTTTTGGTGTAAATATCTGGATTTATGATGTCCATACATTCTACTCTGTTGATTTGGGTCACGGGGTGAACTGAGAGTGAAGTGGATCTTGTACTTGTGGATATGATTTTTATTTGCTCTTCTTTCAGTTTCCGTTTTCCTATCCATGTATTAGTTTTTCCTGCGATTTCGCTAGCCTGATTTTTGGGTACTTGTTTGTTCAGGTTACCTTGAACAGGAAGGCTTTCTCTGGTAGATGGGTCCAATTAATTAAGTTAACTATATTTTTGCGTCGCGATTTATTAAACAAATAATTTTAAAAACACGATGAAAGTATAATGAAGATGTTGCATTTAATAAATGACACACAGAATGATACATCTTTACTTCATCTACTGAACTCTTATCGACTGGATGAACTCGACTTGAACTCAATCTCAATCTCATGCGTTCCTCTTCAACGTAACCGCCATGTTCCTTCCTGCCTGAAATGATTTGTGTGCGCAGTGCCTGGAGCTGGTTAGCACTATAACCTGCATATACAGTGAAAGATAATGCGGGGATGCGCACGAGCGTTGTTGGGCAGGGTTACTTAAGGTAAGTTACGCAGGAGAAGTTTCAAAAAACCTGCTGGTTCCTTGAGTGGAGGGAAGGAATTGTGTGAAGAGTCGGTCTAGCTACAGGTGGATTGTAAGGGGAGCTTAATTCTCATTTTGAGGGGGATGTCCTCGAATCGGTAGTTCCCTATGCTGCGAATGAGAGGATTGTGATGTTTATTGTTGTAGGCCCGGGGTAATGTTTTCTGAATGTATTGTTTGATGGTTGGTATGTTAGCAAGCTGATTAAGCAGGGGTATTGGGATGTCTCGTTTTTTGTCTAGTATATTGCATTATTTTGAATGATTTGGGCTCTATTGATGTAAGTCTTAGCCGCAGATGCCCAGACTTGGTAGCCGTACGTGATGATAGGCCTTACACAGATCATGTAGAGAAGGAGTTTGATGGGAAGCTTGAGTTTGCGGTTTTTTGCTAAGAGAGAGTAGAGTCTGGTGATATCGAGGCTGGATAGGCGAGGTTTGATCTTATTTGAGTGGCTTTGGCCCAGGAGAATCTACTGTCTAGGGTGATGCCGAAGTATTTGACTGTTTTTTCCCCTTGGTCACAGTAGCCGTCAACTAGTATGTTATTGTTAAGTTGGGATTTCTTTCGACAGAACGTGATGGCCTGGGTTTTTCTGGGGTTCATCTTGGGTTCATCTTCATTATTGAGTATTCTACAATGAGATCTATGTGCGTTTGTATATATTTAGTGGCTTGATCCAGGATGATGCGTAGACTGCGGTGTCGGCATAAACGGCTAGGTGTGTGCTACTAGTAGTGGGAATGTCATTAATAAAGATGTTAAATAAGGTGAATCCTAATATTGATCCTCGCGGGACGCCGGCGTCGACGTAGTGAGTTTCGAATTTGGACTCTTTAATGGCGATAACGATTCTCCTGTTGTCAATGTAGCTTCTAATGAGGTTGAGGATGGGTTTTGGCGGACCCTGTAGCTGCTGTATGCAAGAGTGGTTGTGCCGGAAGCCGAATTGTTGAGGGATAACGATGTTTAGGTCTTGGAGGTGCTTTAGGAGGTGGATGATTTTTTCGAGCAGCTTGCCTATGGTGCTGAGAAAACTGATGGGTCTGTAGCTGTAGCTGTGGGTGGAGGTACGCAGTTTGCTGGGCTTAGGGATGGATTTTAGCGATTTTCCAAGATGCTGAGAAATATGCTGGTTGGATGCACGCTTTGAATATGTAGTGGAGTATGGTTTTCCTGGGGAGGTTTTTTAATTGTGCAGCTGTAATATTGTCCGGGCCAGGGGCTTTATTGTTGAAAAGCTTCGTAATTAGTTTTTGGATAAGTCGTGGGGAAACGGGAATATTATAGCAGTTAAGGGGGTTGTTGTCGGGGAAGGAAGGAGTTGCGTTGAGAGTGGAGTTCTGGATACTGGGGTAAAGTGTGGCAAGAGCGTCGGCTTTTTCTTTATCAGCATACAGGATGGAGTTAGTAGAGGGGTCGTTGAGAGGGGGGATGCCGGGATTTTTCCGCCCTGTAAGTTTGTAAGTTTGCCAGAGGGTATGTTCGGGTTTTTGAATTGCAGCAATTCTTTTTTGCCAGTAGGTGTTACGGGTTTCTATTATCCTTTGTCTGATGAGATTCGAGAGTATGTTCCGGTGTAGTTTGTGCAGGGGTTGTCCTGTCTTCTGGTATTTTCGCCTGTGTCTGTTTCTCAGTGCGATTAGTTGTTGCAGTTGGGAGTCCGGGTCAGCGGGTCTACTAGTTGGGTTAGGTTGATTTTGGTGGCTTTACGGTGGGCAAGGTGTATGTTTCGCTGAAGAGTTTCTATTTGCGTTCAATTGCCTCTGTGCCTGTGATGTGCGGTTCGAGAGGGATGGAGTTACAGATTTTTCGGAATAAGGGCCACCCTGTGATATGGGTAGGGGTTGTACGTCTTAGTACGCGGCTGGTACGTGTAGTTAGTATTACCGGGAGATAGTTTGAGGAGAGGTTTGTATGGTGAGTTCAAACGGAATGTTGGTGAGGAAGATGTCGAGTAGGTAGGGGAGTGGAGGACCTGATATTTTTCGGATTCGTAGTGTCTTTTGAGGGTGACGCCGTTTGCGTTTCGGTACGGGCTGCTTTGGGTTGTTCCAAAATTGGTGCTTTGCGTTTAAGTCCTCCCCTGTGATGTAGTGAGATCTTCAGCCGCAACAACTGTAATTGCATAGTAAAAACATGAATCAGATAACTGAAAAACGAAGAAAACAAGTCTTTTACTTCAGATTTCTGTTCAGCATGAACAACATAATTTCGTTAGACTCGAATATCTTTGTTGTTGTAATATTGCAGAGAAAAATTGTTCTGTACAGAATAGGCTACAAAATGAAACCAATAATTTTTATGCGACATGATTGAATCATAAATATAGAATTGAGTAGCATAATTTAATAGTGAATTACTACAATATTGAAACATTCGATTCCAACTTAGGAACGCTTGTGTCTTTATTGAATTCTGTTGAAGTTCCTCAAACAAAAGGAACAAACCTACTTACTCAGTAAATGAGTATTTCATTTCTACGATAACTTGTTCTTAAAATTATCGATTGTTCTCTATTAGAAAGATCTTCTGATACTAATGGAAGAAGCGAGTAATTTCTTACTGACAATGTCATTATTTACATTTCTTGTCTTTGTATGGCCTATACCTATATTTTGCAATGGATCAGTGTAAAGAAAAGTCGGTCAAAAATGTTCATGATTATAGAAATTAACTTTTTTTTTAATGAAGTAAGAAAAAAAATTAATATTCTTTAAAGAAATTAAAAAAGAAATTAATATTCCTTAAAGAATTCAGCGTTATATTCATAAATTATATTCATAATTTCCTCGTACAAAGAATTTGTCTTTTTGGTTGTGGAACAACTACAGTGTCATTACGTGCTTCGCTCAAAGAATCTCTGATGTCATTACTTTGAGTAAACTGCATTAAACGTACTCTTATCTGTATTTTCCTAACAATTTCTGACTATATCAGTTTACCGTTAAACAATGAAAAAACAAATAAAAAGAATGGTGTAACTGTGAATAAAGTAGGCAAAAAAAAACTGTGTAACTATCGTTAAAAAAATGTTGTATGAAGCGAGTCCAACATGTATATTCAACAACTGATAAAAAAAGGATATTGCATGACAACGATATTATTTTCAACAGTTACTATATCAGAGTCTGATTCAAATATAAACTGAACATCTTTTGTTGACAAAGACTTTACAAATCTGGTGGTTGTTCTCTGTGACGTTCACCTTGAATACAGGTTATCAAGGAAAGGAACAGTCAAACTATAGGTATTCTGCTGCCACAAGAAAAGGTAAAAGATCGTGTAGAATTCATAACTCTGCTTGAAATTTTGCATTTAAAAGTTATTTTACTGAATTTTTAATGTAAAGGAAAGAGGTCTGTTTCACGAGAAGGAACATTTTCCGGAATTGTATTACTATGAAACCTTTTTCCTTTCTCAGGAACAGTAGAATGTAACATCAATGTTTAATCATAAAATCCACGATCCTCACTTACCTGTTATTTCCAAGGGACAAAGAAGAAAAAAGAAATAGATGTGCTTTTAGGGTAGTACTTCTTACAACGTGTTACCTCTGCGCCATAAAATCATGTTCTTGACGCTTCTCCTGTGTACATTCATATCGATAACACCACCTCACTATCATTACCACTACCAGTAACACTAGCGGTACCACCAACGCTATTACTAATATTACCAAGGTGAAATCGGCATATTTATGCATTTAAGCTATTAAAATGCAAATAACAAGAATATTGATGATGAAACGAAACAGAACAAAATTAATTCATATTCCATAAAATGACATGTATACTGTGGTATCCAGACCAGTATTAACTATGTCAACGTATGGATGGTGTTGATGATAGTGTCATTCTTCCTATTTTCATCCAAGTGAGTTACTACTTCATCAGCAGGTTTTGCTATTTTTGGAAATAATTTAAATGGACAAGAGCTTCTTCTGGTCTGGCATATTTGAATCTGCTTGAACAATTGTAAACGTTATTGACATCTATATGAAATTCTAGAAATATATCGCCATGCTTCCTTATACTTTAATCATTTATTATATGTGGCATTACACGAGCGCGTACTTTAATATTCTTCAGCAGCAGAAGTTGTGGCATAGTCCTTGGTAGCGTAAGATTCAGATTTAGTAATATTCGCATAAGATTTAAGTGATTCAACTTTGCAAATGGCACTACACTACTTGAAATACAGTTATCGTTGAAGTTCATTATATATGTATGTGATTGATAATATAAATAAGATACTGAATAGTTGAACACAACGGTACAATCGTTGTGATACTTGAGCATTGAAGATCAATGTTAAATTAAGATAGAAAAAAGACAAAAATCATATAAATATAGACTACAACATGGCGCGTCAAATAATATTCTCTCCATTTCGTATTTCTTCTTTCTATTTTACAGTCCAAAGTATGCAAGATAGATAAATTTTTATGCAATAACTTCTACTTTGAAAATATTTAATGATCTCCCGTTTCTTTCCTTAGCGTATCATTTAAATTAATTTTTTATAAATAAATCATTTGAATTTATTTACATAAGTCGTAGAAGAAAATATCGTGAATACCGAAGAAGTTTAACCTTGATGAATAGTTTCTAGACTTGTTAATGATAAGTTAGTATTATTCAATACCAGATAAAAAGAGTTTTATTATTTGCAATAACTGCAAGTAATAACTCGATTACGATAATATTACTACAAGTTGATAATATTAAAAAAAAATTGGCACGAGGTTTTCCACTTATGACAATCTTAGTAGCTACGGAAATTAAGCTAATACTTCTTGGACGTACCGAATACTCTAGGAGATAAATAATTACAATATTCCTTATAGGGTAAGTTTCGGGACACGACGAATTTAAATAAATCGTATATTAATTTCATATTAATTATTAAAGTTAACTCGTGTATTAACTGTAATTTAATTGTTAATTCTAAATAAATCATTAATTATAGTAATTATAAGATAAATCATATAATGAAAAAAATGAATACAATTGTCTTTTTTGCCTAAAATAATAATTAGTTAAAAATATCTATAAGTGCTGTATTTAATTAACTACAACAATAATCAGAAATGCTTGATAATTTTCGGTACTCGCGATCATTATTGAATCAATAACAGTATGTGAAAACATGTGAATGAGCCATCATATTTCGTAGATATACCACCGTTTCGTCCACCGTTGTCTTCTCCGCCCTTGTTTCGCTTTATTTGATTTGACGGGCTGAATATGAACGTCGAAAATCATTGTGTATATATTCATTGTGGATATAATGATCTGTTACATATTTCTGCCGCGATCTGCTCAGAGATTTCATATGTCATGTTTTAAACACAAAAAGATACGTGCTAGTTTCACCGGCCGGAGATTTATGAAACTAACTGACTTTTTCGTTGTGCCACATACTTCTGCTATAACTTTCAAGAAAATTTTCCATGCTTTCAGAATTATCATTACACACAAAATGATATTTTGTGAATAAAGGATGGAAACGCTTTAAGAAGAAAAATGGTGTTGAATGGACCAAACCAGAGCGATAATATTGGCTCAGTGCTGATACTAGTTAGTAATAGTTCACTTAAAAGTGGAGTGTAAATTGGTAGTCATAAGGGCAAAATTCGTCGTCTATGCTTCTTCCTCTTCCATTTGACGATGATGATAACTAAAATTATATAAAGACATGCTGGGAAGAAGCATGAGACACTCATTCATTCATTCAACTCTACTAAAGATTTTGTACGTGACACGTCAACTTGCAATAAACTTTTATGAAATGAAGTGTTATTCCATTACGCGGAATCCAACAGTGATACCTGAGAGACACACTCCTGCAACTGTATTTGAAACACACAGTCAAGTGACCTCCATAAAGCAACTTTTGTTTTATTATATATGTATATACATATATAATAAAAAACATATACATACATACATACATACATACAAACATATATATATATATATATATATATATATATATTCTT
The DNA here is from genome assembly GCA_036937485.2 of Tetragonisca angustula. Taxonomy (NCBI): domain Eukaryota; kingdom Metazoa; phylum Arthropoda; class Insecta; order Hymenoptera; family Apidae; genus Tetragonisca; species Tetragonisca angustula. The sequence continues at coordinate 168,409 of JAWNGG020000247.1, read as the reverse complement.
ATAATATTCTTATGTTGTTAGTATCTTTTTATCAGTGTATGTGGTATTAATAAATTAGTATTTTAACATCTGTTGTATTTGAACATTTGTTGCGTATGTGACAAACTCATCAAGTGTATATCCAAATTGGCCCTTTCGTCTCATCGTTAGGGATTTTTTGCACTTTCAATAATTTTTGCATTCTGATTTCAAAACCGATAGAACAGCATATCATATGTGTGGGATGGGGAATTCTGGGAAAGGGCCCGGAATTTTCTTTAGTACTCAACAATCGTTACCTGCTGAGTGTCTTCTGCAATTATAGCGAAAGCTAGGCCTGGAACCTGGAAATGTTTGTTTTAGCCAGTTTTAGTCTAGAACTTAAAATATTAGGGTATGGTTGTGTTTGCGAGCGTGAGTGTAGGAGTGACGAAGATTTCGGGCAGACAAATCGTGAAGGAGTTAGATAGAGAATACGGGACGTTTGAGAGTGAAGTTATAGAGAGTTGCTAGATAGTGTTGGACTTTAACCTTTTCTTACCGTAATATTCTATTTCTATGGATTCTCATTTTAATAAACATTCTAGTTCTATGTAATCACACAAAATAAAATATCGTATATTACATTTCTACGTACATATACTAAAAGATTCGAATATAAGAGTATAATAACAATAAAGTTCAACCGCATACTTTGACGTAGGTTGTGGACAAATACATTTTATTTACAACAAATTTAACATATTGTTTTAACCATATTTTTCGCAATTAAGTCAAATAGTACGTACAGATTTCATTAGAAAATTAAAAAAGTTATAAAAAATAAAAAAAAATTTTTAAATAAAATTTTTACTAGAAAATTAAACAAGTTGTGAAAAAATAAAAACATAATATAATAATGAAAGGAGTAATTGAGTTCATTGTGCATTAAAATGTGAAAAGTTGATGTAGATTAATTATATTAATGAAAATATTAATTTAAATTAATGTAAATATTTTACGTTTTAACGTGTATTGAATACGTTTATTTCTTTTTGTAACGTATTGTTTTGAAGGAATGATTTACATGAATTTGTCGCATGCGTTATGAATTTTTTTATCTGAAATGCGTAATAAATATGACATCTATATTCAGCACGTCAAATATTCTTTCTCAAAACAAGAAATCTCCATCTCATATTTTAAACTTCAGAAGGCATAACATTTTAAATAAATGTTGTAAATGAAGAATACATTAAAGGATACACGAGTCCCTTATGTTAAAGTCCTTGTCACTGCAAACAAGTTAAACTGTTTCCTATATGAACAAGAGAGACCATATACCTTCGAAATAAGTGATGAAAGATGCAATGAAAAGTGTCTCACTACACTATTGATCAAACGTGAATGTTTTGCATACATTTTCAGAACACGAAATCAGTATACAAAGAAATTACCATGGAAATCTATCTAGCAGAAATAAACAGTCATTAATCAGGACAAAGACTACTCTCATCAAAAACTTAAAGCAGCTCAATAAATTCCGAAGAAATGGAAATACCAGTTGTTGATATCTCTAGTGATTTCGACGTCCATATGACAGCGCAAATGTGTGGAGGAATCAATTTACCTTTTGATATCACGGAATGAATCCGGAACCGTACCGAAATCTAGTTTCACGGCTAGTGCACAGTATTTTGCCATAATCAAAATCTTGGTAACCGAAACGTCGATTAACTCTTGATATGATTGTTAAAGAAATATTAAGAATATGTCTAGGACTAGAATAATGCTTAACTGCCCGCGAGCCTATTTTACGGGATTTAGCTATAGCCAATCACGTTCAAGGATAAGCTGGTAATTTATTGCGGCTAACGTACTCCATTCAAGGACCCACGTTGACTGATGTTGAGTACTTACAATAAACAAACCCGAGGGTCAACGACCGATGTTGACAACAGTAAATGCTCCCGGCACAATAACCACCATGCAGTGTAGTAGACGTTACGAATTGTCAGTACAGAAAATGGCCAGTAGAGAATCACTTTTCCGCGGAAAATCTAAGACTAAATTTCTTTATACTGACAAGAAATTCTGAATTTTCGTTTGTCTATCATATTTCCGTGAAATTAGTATGCATTAAAACTACATTCGATTTATTCGAATGGCATTAACATTGTTCGTTATACCAAATAAGCTATGTTATATTCACGTGAATCCAGATCCATGTGAATGGCAACATATATATATATATATATATATATATGGTAGAGTAATGGATAATATTGATAATTGATGATTGATCAATTCAAGATCGTTAAATTAAAAGGGAAGAATCATAGATACAAGGCTACGATATGAGAGAGGAATCATCGATACATTGACTAGGATGTGACATGACTTAAATATTAATAAAAGTAATTTTCTCATTACTTCTTTCTCTTATTTTGTTGTCCAAACGGAAAATCAATTTTCAAGCAAATAAATTCTTATCCGAAGATCTTTAGTGACCTTCGATTTATTTTTCGTTACATTCAAACTAATTTTCTGTAAACAAATTATTTGAATTTACGTAAGTCGCACAAGTGGGGATTAAAGAAATTCAATTTTGAAAAATAACTATTAGATTTACTAATGAGAAGTTATTACTATTCACTAGATAAGAAGTTGATTAATAACAAAGTTGTTATTTGCAATAACTACAAATAATACAATGGCTATGATTATGTTACAAGTTGGTATATAAATATTAAAAGAAAATTCGCAGAAAACATGTCTCGTATAGAAATCTATGTGTTAACACTCAACAGAGGGAAACCATGGATTTAGGTTATCAGGTTAACTTTCTAAGGCCGGTCACGTAAATTTACATAAAAAATATTGGATATAAAGATAAAAACCATTAAGAACCACCATGCAGTGTAATAGACTTTACGAATGTCAGTACAGGAAGTGGCCAGTAGAGAATCGTTGTTCGCGAAAAATCTAAGACTAAATTTCTTTATACTGACAAGAAATTCTGAAATTTCATTTGTCTATCATATTTTCGGGAAATTAATATGCATGAAAACTATAGTCGATCCATTCAAATGGCATTAGCATCGTTCGTTATACCAGAGCAATGTTATATTGATACATGTGAATAACAACATATATATACATGGTAGAATAATGGATAACATTGACAATCGATGATTGACCAATTAAAGATTGTTAAATTTAAAGAGAGGAATCATAGATACATAGGCTACGATATAGGAGAGGAATCATCGATGCATGGACTACGATGTGATGGACTACATGATTTAAATATTAATAAACGTAATTTTCCCATCACTTCTTTCTCTTATTTTGTTGTCCAAAGTACGGAAGATCAATTTTCATGCAAATAAATTCTTATCTGTAAATCTTTAGTGAACTCCGATTTATTTTTCGTTACATCCAAACTAAGTTTTTATAAAGAAATCATTTGAATAAATTTACATAAGTCGCAGAAGTGGGCAATAAAGAAATTCAATTTTGAAGAATAATTATTAGATTTAGTAATGAAAAGTTATTACTATTCATTACTAGATAAGAAGTTGGTTAAGAACAAAGTTGCTATTTACAATAACTACAAATAATACAGTGGCGATAATACTGCTACAAGTTGGTAATATTGAAATGAAATTCGCAGGAAATTTTTTTTCAATAAATACCTATGAGTTGACACTCAGCAGACAAAACCCATGGACGTTTTATCATATTAACTTTCAAAGACCGGTCACGTAAATATATGTAAAAAATATTAGGTACGAAGATAAATAACCTGTAAAAACAATTATTAAGAATGATACTATTTTAATGAACTTGCAACGTTTTAAAATGTTGTACGTAGTAGTGTGCGGGATTTTCGGGTCGAGACGGGAAACCGAAAGAATCCGGGATTCCCGAAAATGTTCGGGATCACAAAAATGTCGGAATTCCCGAGAATGTTTGGGATTCCTGAAAATTTCAAGAAGCCGAATGCACGCAGTTTTAATATTCATTTTGTTCTATATCATCATAGTTTTTAAAGAAACTCGCACATGTTTAAATGCTGTCCCGATTTTCGGGAAAAATTTCTACCCCGTCCCGACCCGACATTTTCGAGATTCCGCACACCACTACTACCGTACCGTACCGACCTCGGGATTCGGGAATTTTCGGGATCCCGCACACCTCTAGTTGTACGTACTTTTCTTTAATTCCCTCAAGAATGCCAATGAGTTGGAGAAAGATAAGAAAAGAACTCTGCCCGTTAAGAGTTGTTAACTATCATTTAGGCAGATTCACGGTTTTTTATGGACACAAAGAATACCGAAATTAAACAAAGGTTCGTTTCACCTGTTATATGCTGCAAAAGATAATTTACTTTCGTAGCGTGCCGATCTGAATCCACGTATTACAAGTTGATTAAATCGGTAGCTTTCAACGTAGGTGGAAATCAGCTAGTTCAAGTAAAATTTGATTAGTGTAAGACTGAATAAGTAAGATAGTAAGTTGCACGTAAGAGTGTTGTGAGAAGACTGGCGCGTTGAGTATGCTGGATGTAGACATTCGCTTGAACTCTTGAAGGCTATTGAAAACTATTTTTTTTCTCTCTTTGGCCTGTATTTTCTTCGTGCAGTGCATTGGAATAGTGTTACTCTATTACCTGCATTTAACACGAGAGGCTTTATTTATTATTTCTTAATTGATAATTTTGTTCGTTTTTTGTGGATGTTTGTTGCTAAATAGTGGTTGGTGATGGATTGAAGTAGACTCTCATTCGAGGTTAATTACGTTTATTTGGCGAAGTTACACGCGAGCGAGTTGAACGCGGAAGACGCGGTGAACATGTAGACTTATGGCTGATGGTCACGTCGCGAGTATATCTGTCCGTCCGTAAAACTGTATATCGATCAGTCACGTCTCACTGTCAACCTAGAGTTTACGACACTTCGCAAAAATGCTATTGTGGCCGAATTTCTAAAACTGTAAGTGCGGACGTCTGGTCTTATGCACTGTAAAAACTAAACTTGGCCTTCGCAATTCAATAGTGTAGGCGACACGCGAGTCGCAAATTCTCCTAACTTTTTGTCTGAGAAAACGTCTTTTCTCCGACATCTGCTAGCCGCTACAGTTTAGTTTAATTTGTGTTTAGGGTAACAGGAAAATTTTCAAAAAACCTGTTTTTTTGGTTGAGTTCCTCTTGTGTGCGGTGCGTTATTCTGCAAGCGTAAGTTTGGATAGTTTGGCTTTTATTTTAAGTGGCATGTTGTTAATGCCATAGTTTCCGGTGTTTCTAATTATTGGGTTTTGGTGTTTGGTATTGTAAGCTGCTTCCACTGAGTTCCTGATTTATTCCTGGATGGTCCGTATGTTGGCTGCGTGGTGTAATTCTCTGATTGGTGTGTCTTGTGTTTTATTCAGGATAATGCGGAGAAACTTCATTTGTATTTTGTATCTTGTTGATGTGAGTTTTGGCTGTTGCCGCCCAGATTTGGTATCCGTGCGTAATAATTTGCTTGACACATATTTCGTATAGGTTGAGTTTGATGGCTATTTTTAGTGCGCTGTTTCTGGAGAGTAGATGGTAGAGCTTCTATAGGGCGGGATAGGCTCGGTTCGTTCCGTTTGCTATCGTCGTGGCCCAGATTATTTTTGAGTCTAGGATGACTCCAAGATATTTAACTGTAGGGGTCCATGGCATATAATGTTACGATATCCTATGGTATCCGTGTTGCATTTTAGTGATTTGTTTACAATATTCTGAATATATTTCTACTTTGAATATTTTTCTGCCTGCTTTCGTCATGGATATCTTTTTAAACTTCAGGGTGAGAAACCAATGTAAGTATTCTGTTTATCGAACAGGGATAGACGATCGATCCCAAAAAACAATTCACGTTAGAAGAAAATATTTTACGAAAATTGTATTTCAGAATGATGAAAATGAACAAATATTTGAATCAGATTCTTATGATATTAGCACACAAATGCTTGGACTTTCCATAGAGACCGTGTTTATAAGATGGCGGAGGTTATAAAAGTATTGAAAGACAGCGATAAAGTGAATTTAGATTCATGAAATGTGGATTGGAAAAAGTATATTATAAATTACCAAATGAAAATTGTAAAATTCTTGGTACACAGAAACTATATAATTATAGTATTAATATTTTTGTACATTTGAGTAATGATATTATCCTTTATTTCAGATTCTATTGGCTACATAAAATAACTCAAATATTTGGTGCAGTTGTTTTTTTAGCTATGGTATTATATGTCATATGCTGACTGTTTCAGTGATATTTATTTAAATTTAGAACACAATAAATAAAATTTTACGAACAAATTTATCAATTTAATTTAAGACGACATGCTCACTTTTCCTTGCATGTTTCTTTTGTATATAGAATAGCTTAATATGTACAGTTATATAAGTCGAAGTTTAGTCATTAAGACAATATTCACCTGAGTGCGTGGTACATTGTGCTACGTGATGGACGTGTACACATCATTAGAGAAACTGATTGATGAGTGTCCAAGATATTGGAACTCTTTCATTCATTTCTGTAACAAGCATGGTACATTAAATAAATAAGACAAAAATATCCACTTTTGGTACGTAAATAAATTTTATTCGATTATTTCATACGTTTTCGTATTATTTATACGTTTCTCATGGAAACCCTTTTGTGTAGGTTACATATATCTAGGACAGTGTCAATCAAATCTGTCGTCGGTGAATTGTTCTTGGTGATTTTCTTTATAAGTATAGAACGAAAATTACCGTGTGTTTTTGGATATTTTGGTACCTATGATAGTGAAAAGAATCTCAGAACTGGATGTTGTGGATTATTCGGTTTGTTTGAAATCCGAATTGTTTCTCCAACAATCTCCAACAATTTCCAATAATCTGGTAGCACATCCGTGGTTGTGATTATCTACGTAAGAGAAAAATTAAGCAGAGAATAAAAAAGACGCCATCACCGGCAGTTCCGTTACTAACGGGCACCAACTATTTAGTATGGACCATGAAAATGGAGGCAATACTGAGTTTGCGGAAAATAATTAAGGCAATAAAAGAGGAAAAACTGGAAGAAAACGCACCGGAAAAGAGGAAAGTAGAATGGGAAACGAGGAATCAAGGTGCGGTAGCATATATAAGATTGTATTTATCGGATGAACAGGCATTGCAATTCGTCGCAGAGGATAACGCACGCAAACCTAGACGATAGGCTAGATAAGCTAAAGATAAAAAGGCATACATGGGTGCCGCAGAAGACCAGAGAATTAATGCAAGCAACAATCTCAAATTTCTACATATGAAAGAAAGGGAATCCGTTTGCGATTATATCGCACGAGCGCGTGGTTTTGTTAGCGACAAAATGTATATCGCTCGGGTTAGGGGAATAGAGGTGACATCACGATAGTTAGTATACTATACGGTGCAAAGTATAAACGACTACTACAAAGACATTCACGAGGTACCCAAGTTACAGAGAGAGAAATCACTCGAAGAAGTGTATGAGATACTGAAGAAACGGGAGAGATATAAAGGAAAGACAATCAACGCGAAGAGACTGATATGAGACAGCTGCTTGTGCCGTAAAAGAGCCAAACAACGAAGGTGCTACGCGCGCGGTAAACCCGGACATGTTGCGAACAAGTGCTGGTATAGAAGGAACGACAGAGGAATACACAGGATGGAGCCGAACCACTACAAAGGAAGCAAAAGAGAAGTTCCTAAATCACAAGGACGAAGGACGTCGAGCGAGGAAAATCGGCGAATAATACCGTAAGGAAAGCAGAACATGATTATCAAACGTACGCGTTTACTGTAAGTAACTGTATGAATAAAAGTAATATCCAAGATTCGTGTAATGTAGGGTTGTTATTAGATAGCGGTGCGTCTAACCACATGGTCAACGACGTGAAGTGGTTCATTAATGTTAAGTTTCAGGATAGCAACTTATATCAAGCGGGAGAAAACTCGAGGCAGCGTACAAAGGCGTAGGCACGGTCAAATTCAGAGTTGCGGAAGGAGATGCGAACAGGCCCGACACTGTTTCATTGAGCGATGTATTATGTGTATGTTACGTACCTATGTTGAGAGAAAACTTGCTGTCAACGACGACGCTCATGTTGAGAGGTTGCAGAACCGTACAAGAAAACGACACAATAACCGTATACAATAAAACGTTATGATAATGGTCAAGCTTAGTGGTAATCAAGTCAAATTAATTCGTAGCTGAGCCTCGCGATAATCCAAATTTGAAATGCGTATCGTATAACACAGATCAAGTAACGGATATAGAACACAAAATATGGTATAGTAGGTTGTAAACAACGAATATTTGAGTAAAATATGTGATAATATTAGCCGACGGTCGAATTCATAAAACATATGTTAGAAAAAACTTTACTTGTGACATCTGTAACCCAGGTAAAATTTAAAGACGACCTCGTAAAGAGATAACAAAAATTTTGAGCGAATCGTCTTTAGAATTAGTTTATTGCGACGTCTGTGGTCCTGTGCATCATTAAACGATTCGCGTTATATGTTGGTGATAGTCGTAGACTACTATTCGGGCATGTACTTTACATATTTTCTAAATCATAAGAACGAGGCATTGAAGAATTTTATACTATTCAAAGGAAAGTATGAACATTTAATTGACAAAAGGAGAAAACGCGCTAGAACTGATAATGGCCGGGAATTTGACAATACTGAATTCAATTTTTAGAACGCATTTCTCATGACTCGTGAGAAAACAATACCATACAATCTCGAAATGTTGCTATATAGTAGTAGTCTACTAACAAAATTTTGGGCGGAAACTGCTGCATTCAGGAAGTCACGTCAGCAATGTAACACCGCGAAGAAACAAAGATAGGATTCCATACAAGTTATTATTTTAGCGTTAAGCCTAACGTTAGTTATAAGCCTACGTATATTTGGGTGCAATGTCTATTACCATAACCCGAAAGAAAAACGGAATAAATTAGAATTATCCGAGAAAATAGGAATTGTGGTAGGTTACTCTCGAGAAAGACGGAGATATCGGATTTATGATCCAGAAAAAGAAATAGTCCTAGAAGAAAGATCAATTAAATTCAACGAGTCAGAGTTAGGTAACGATCTTATTAAAACTAATAATTGTGAAGAGACCTATAACCATAATTACAATAGTGTTATACTGAATGATGAAGAAGAAATCGGTACAAATGTAAATAGTGAATATATAGTATAGATGAGAGCTCAGATAGTGGCGGAACGTTTAAATGACGATTCTTATCAACAGGTAAATGAATTAGATATAGATGTTAGTAACAAAGTTGTTAGCGAGCAACCGGAAATGTCACGAAATGTTTGCGAGAGAGACCACGATGGTCAACTCGACAGATGATAGAACCACGTAGGGAATAGATCCACGTAGAATTGAGCAACTAGAAAAAGATGAGCGGGATAATACGCGTAGATCAGAAAGAATTAGAAACCAAGAAATAGAAACCAAGTCAATCTACTAGTAGAATGTTCTGAGATTCCAGAAACTTACTCAGAGGCAAACCTGAGCAAAGATTGGCCTAAATGGGAGAAAGCAATGAAAAATGAGCTAACTTCATTCGAGGGATATTCGGTTTTGGAATTAGTTAAGAGACCGAAAAACACAAAAATAGTCAAAAGCAAATGGGTACTAACAATAAAAAATGATAAAGAAAGTGACGATAGTGAATATAAGGCTGACCGTTGCAGCGGGGTATGATCAGATCAAATATAAGGACTACGAGGAATCCTACGCTCCTGTAATAACTATAGCAATATGCGCCGATGATTTTACACCAATATATAACAACAAGGAGGCATATCACGAAATACTGTCGCGACTCAAGAAAAGATTCGAAATAATAGAGACAACAAAATCCCTCAATTAAGAGGTTCGAGTCACAGATCTCGATATGTCACAAGCAGAGTATATTGAGACGCTGTTAGAAAAGTATATGCGTGAATGTAATCCCGTTATTACACCGATTGTACCAGGGGAACCAGATTGTTGGAAAAATAATTCGGATAAGCGCCACTTAAGAAATTATACCTTTGCACACAGCGTTTCTCTTTCTTTATTCATTACACCTTGGACACACACACCATACTACTCGTTCTTCTTCTATTTTTCCTAACTGCCAATACACAACATTCACATACCAATCTTGGTTACTACGCTCGTCGACATTCATAATGTATCAACCTAACAGGTTTCGATCCTATTTTAATTAATTACATTGACTAACTCTTCTGCATACATATAATTGTCGCTCAGTCTTAGGTTTCAAGATATTCGCAGAGATAGTTAAACTTCAACATTTGGATCAGATTTGGATTACAAATTTAGATAGAATGGGGGAATCGTAAATCACGATTTTTAATAATGAAATTAAAATAGATACCATTGAACTGCAAAATTAATTTGTTAAATAATACAAGATATGTAATATATTTTACACTTGATAATTGATAAATACTTTGAAAAATATATTCTGGTCTCCTCCGAATATCAATTCCTTATTCCGAGAAAAAGAAGAGAAAAAGGAAGAACAAACTTGAAAATTAGCTAAACAAAGTAATCAACACACTTAGCAGTAGTTCAAGTACAAATAACTTGGTATATAAAATTGTAATTTCGCTTAAGAGTCATAAAACTTTTGATAAGAAATTTTCAACATTCAAATTATTGCAATTTCGTGAAAAAGAATCATAATTACAACATTTAGCGCTGGTTCATCTCGAAGTGTGAAGTCTCTATTTTTACAACTCATAATTTACTTTTGGTTACAATATTATGTTTGTAACACCGCCTTCCAGCGAGTGGAAAAATGAACGCATTTCGTTTTAGAAATCTAACAAGCTTCTAGAATTGAGAAATATTCTTCGTGACAGAATCCATCATAAATTTAAAGATCGAAAATGCAAAATATAGCAACGTGACTTTACATCTCTGAGTTTGTGTTTGTAAAGAAAGCCTGCATAAAATTGACTTTCACAGCATGTGATATTCAAGTTCAATTCCCACTTATTTGTTACGACGAAAAAAATCTCTGAAAAACCACGGGTCGCAATTCAACCCTTCTCCTTCTCGAATTCACATCATCTATAATTTGCTGATATTTTGTACGTTTCAGATTCAAAGAAAATAACATCTACAGTCGCGTTTGTAGCAATTAGAAAAACTAAATATATTTCATTCTTTCTTTTCACTTGAAGGGATTGAAGAGTGTGTGTACTATGGTATCTACATATCTTATTTATTTACAATTATGGCGAGGATGGTGGAAGGATGTGGGATTTGGGTAAGGAATGGTAGAGTTGTGCGTTTCGTCTCAGAGTCGCTGCCTAGACTCATCATCAGTGGGGCTGATGGCAGCGACCCCTTAACCCCAGACGCTTGTTGTTATAACTAACTCGCTAGGCTGGACGGTAACCACCCATCCCTAGCGGTGTTCAGCACTCTGCTTGCTTAACATCGAAGACCGCTAGATTTCGACGCTAGGCGCACAGCCACTTACGGCTTGTACGCCTCGTACTCGAGGCGCTATAGACCGCTACACACTTTTCACAACTATTTAGCAGAAGCTTATAAAAAATCCGACTTTCCACATTTTGCCCAAGATGAACATTACATTTGTCTTAATTGCACAACGGATGGGTGAAATTGTCTTTTCGTTTTCATTATTAATATTTTTTTTTCAATTATTAGTACTAAAATACTTATTAGTACTAAAAGATAAATTTTTATTTCGGAAATATATTAGTGAACGCATATGTCAAAGAACATTTACGACAAACATCAACGACGACGTTTTGTAATACTTAGAACAGAAGAAAACATCCCGACTCCAATCCGATATAATAAAAAGTAGGTAAAAGGAAATAAATAAAACGGATAAAATAAAGAGAAGTAAATATATTCAATGCATATTGGAAATTATTTACGGTATATGCGATAAATTGACGTAAATTGATTGAAACAAATAAAACTGTATTACAAATGATATAATGTAAGAAAAAAGTTAGTGCATTAATTGAAAATTAAAGACTGAAAAATATACACCAATTTATGTTAGTATATTGAAAATTTTTCTTTTTTCGATACATAATGACTGGATTTATTCCTTTCAATAGTATTTGGACTTGATTGCAATGAATAATTTACATTAATTATCACATGTGATACAACGTTTACATTTACAACATATTAATGTAGATTAATGTGAAACTTTCATTCGCACTAAGATGCAATTTACCTGTTTTTATGCTATTCAGTATCAATAATTTTATTAATATTGTTTCACAATGTGCAAAATTTGTTATAAATAAGTAGTATTGGCACAGTATAATATCATATATGTATACATGTTAAAATATGCGGCTACTACCTTTGTCTCGCTACTACCTTTTGTCTCTCATGCACTTGACAGGCATGATAAGCATATTGAAAATACAAAGAATTACTAAAGCAGAGAAACTAACTGGATACATTTGATGGGTGTCCGACTGTGTATCTGTTGAATTTTACTAGTGAAAAATGCCTCATACACATTTTTTTTAATGCATTCCTTGATTTAAAAAATTTCTCATCAGTTGGATGCCATGTGGCTCAGAACCTTATGAATGTGTACCACCTTCCGCCGTTGAACGATATTTAGGATTATGATGGTTATTAACTTTATAGACGAATCTCGTTTGAATGGGTACTGTATCTTTTCTAAGCATCGATACGTATGTATTTCTGTACCTTCAACAACATTCGCTTTAATAATGGGTATCAGGGTGTTTCACCGTTTCTTAACGAGTTCGGCAAAATTGTAGAAATTGATAAGAAATTTGAGTAAAGAAATTGGAATCAATATAATCGTACTGATGGGAAATTAGGAATTACAAAGAATGGTGGACTATTCAGAAAATTTAAGAGACATATTCGTTTAAATTAAACGAAGTCTGAAAAATGTGAGAAATCATACGTTCCAACGTGTTACATGTCAAAAGTGAAGGAACATGTAAGAAAGTATAAGCAAGTTGTGTCAAGTTATGGCAGAATTCTTGAAAGAAACGAGCTGATGAATCCGTTTCTTATAGTTTCATTTGTTACGTTTTTAACCGAAGCAGAAAAAGTATCGTCAATGAACAAAATTACACACAACAAACGCTGAAAATGCTACTACAGCCAAAGAGACTATTAAACCAAACGCTTGAGCAATCCGATGTACCCAGTATAAGCTGAAATGGACAGAAATGTTACTAAATATAAGATATTATCATAATTACATCTATGTTACTTTCGTGTTAAGATATTTCGATACGTACAATGACAATCGTCGCGCTGCGTTCATAGATTTAGAGTTTTCTTTTAGAATGAATTTCTTCATTCCCACTTGGTAATTCGTGACATACTTCTTCCAATCCATACCTTGTAGATCTAATTTCACGATGTTGCCATCTTCCAACGTTTCCACCTTCCTCATCATTTCAGTAATGTTATATCTGTCGAAAGTCCATTCTCGCGTGTTAAAGTATTCAAGCGCCGCAAGCAGCTGATTGCGGTATTTGTAAATTTTCATCATCCTAAAATGCCATTGTAAATGAAACAGGGTTTATTGTAGAAGATATTGTTCTAACGGACGGTTGCTCGTTGTTCGTCAAACAATAGAATACTCACATTGGTTTTTTACCCCGAAATTTTAAAAAGGTATCCATGATGAATGCAGGCAAAACATGAAGAAATATATTCAAAACATTATACACATATCTGTTAGCCAACAATATGCAAGATGGATACCACAATACATCGTTCATTGGGGTTTTTGTGCAACATTTCATGTAGATATCTTTCAACTGACCCCATCTTAGAAAACAAAACGGTTGATCCAATTATATATTATATATTCAGAATTGAGAATGTTATCACAACGAATTAGTGAATTAATATGCAATTTCAATTATGCTTCTATTTTTCTAAACCAAGATATCGAGAACGGAAGTGAATGTGAGCACAAAATATTATATTTAGTGTAACAACTAATATTGTAACGAATTTGATATTTTCTATAATTAATACAATTTACAATTTTTGTACAAATACGGAATGAATCAATTCTATAAACACACATCCGAAAAATATTTCGTCATTCTCAATGTTTAAATATTCGTGTCATGTATGTGTTCCTATGTATTTTTTAAACACGATGATATTATTTCCACTGCATGCCCCAAATAAAGGAAACCTTTGAAACATTTCAAAAGTCAAATTATATTTATTAATATAATTATGCACTAAATATTACTTGAGAGGGGGCGCGTTGCTTGTACAGTTGTACACTTTAGTTTTAGTATCACAATGCAGAGTAACGTGCCATGCGGCACATATTATCGTATCGATCACGTAATCAACAGGTACTACGTCCAATCTTGCGTCTTTGTTAATTATCATTGCTCTTAAAATACCTTTGCCGATTTGTAGAAGGACACCTGTAACATGAAAATTGTTCTTTTATTTTTGGAAGAAGTAAGAACTGAAGAAATGGCTCATAGTAAAACTACTGATTCAATGATTTTGATCTTCACACGTATCATCAAGTTCATTCTCTTGACTAATTTCCGAGATGAATTTTACTTGTCGCTCCTTGCTTGCTAAAGAGTTAAAAACTATTATAAGTTTGAAACTATAGTTGTTTCGTGAATTAGGATTAGATTTAACATAAAAGCTGCAAGTTGAAAAGTTTATTTGATATTTATTGATATAAAATTGTGCAGAGCAAACGAACTACGATTAGTAATAATGAATACCACATCGAGGAGAGTTTCAACGGAAAAAATCGAAACAGAATTAATTATTGTGACTTTGGTGTTATACATAACACGTATGTTACATATTCAGTTGAAAAACCAAGAACAAACACGAAGCGAACAAGCAATGAGCAAAACCCGCATTCTAGCTGCTTTCATGACTTAAAAGCACGACTGACACCCCCTTCCCGAAATGAACATAGTCTAACGAACAAGTCCAATTTTAATGTAACCAGATTTAGCCCGACAGTAACACAAACCTAATTCCAATTCCACTAGAAATATGTTTAGTTTGGACTAAATTTGTAATGAGACAGTACAGAGACAGGAGATGGTACAGAGTCCCTCGGCTGTCTTCGTTTCTGTTTCATTATATCCATATCATGCTCAGATGAACTTTAATATTTCGCAGATAGTTTACAAGGAAATTTTGCATCTGACATGACGGAACAATACTTTTAAAAGTTGAACGTTTCCTTTCAAAAGTCCACCTTCCTACAGTTTGTTCTCAACCAGAAAATTTACATCGGAAGTCACTGACGTAATATTTTTACGATCAAACGTATATTTTGCAGCCTCTAATCCAAGGCGATTCAGAAGAAATAGAAGGCTGCAGTAAACGAGATTTGTTGATGCTCCTGTTGAAGCAAAATAATTGCAAATAATAAAATTTTGTCAGCGGCATTGAACTCTCTGAATATTAACAACATCGTCATTCATCTCAGGACATAGCAAAATATACAAAAAGAGACAATCTTCATCGCATAGCAAAATGTACAAAAAGAGACAATCGTTAAATCGTGGACCAATCTTTGGAAATTTAAATTTCTTAGTCCAGGTCATTTTGATACGAATGAGAGTGCTATAAATAAGAATAGAAGTTTATGACTGATCAGAAGTATGAAAAAATAGATAAACTTGAATTAATTAATGGTGCAAGAATGGTCGTTGAATAATAATAACTCATTGACAGAATAACGTTTGCAGCATGCCGAACGGAATCTACTTATTAGAGACGTTGATTTGATCGGTGGCTTGCTGCTTTCAACGTGAATGAAAGTCAATTGGTTTAAATAAAGGTAGATTAATAGGACTTCAATTCTATGACAATGGTAGGTTGATGGGATTTTAATTCACTCGTCAGAAGTGATTGAAGATATGATTGAATGATTTAATAATCTGACGAACATAAATTATACGAGTAAGGAATGTAAAGGCAAGTAAGTAAGATTGAATGACTAGGAGAGTAAGTTGATGCACGTAGGAATGCTGTGAGAAGACTGAGCACGCTGAGATGTAGGCGCTCGCTTATACTCTTGAAGGCTACTAACTGCTCTGCTGGATTACTAAAGACTACAGACTTTTCTTTGTGAGTTGGTCTTATATAGATGTGGATTCTATTGTGTTTTCTCCGGTTACGGCATTAAGGAGGTAAGCTAATTGAGTCAAGATGTGTCGTTGAGCGAGGTCGGTCACATAGTAATATTTAGTAATATTTAGTAATATTAAGTAATATTTAGAATTCCTTATGGCCCTAGGATGCGTCCCTCATATGCAATGTGTTTTATATTTATTTATGTCGAGTACAATTGCGATAAACTTACCGAGCCTTGGAATTGCGAGTCAAGTATGACTACAACAATGAAGTAGAAAGTAACGAAAAACATGAAAGTACGGCCACGGAGAATCCCTACGGGTAGTGGAGAAAATGATAAATTTGAAGGTTTTTGTTCTTGGCTCGATGAATTTATTTTTCGCATCACAGTTTGGCCCTCACTGTGTTCGGTAAGACCGACACAACAACGTTGATATTATTGCTGTTATCTATAGCGTATGCTTTATAATTATAATAAAAATGAGCAAAACGAGAAAGTAATCCATAAAGTAGATGCTGTAATTTGAAACGGATGTTTACAATCTTCAGTACGACGCGATGAATGCAACAAACGCAACGAATGAAGATTAAATGTGAATGAAAAGCTTGTGTAATAAAGCACTTTTAAGTGCAAAATTAACAGAATGAGAAAAACGTACATCCAAAACGAAATAAGTTGATATGATATTATGACAGGATGAAATTTAAAGCCAAAATCATATTTTTAAAAAATGTTCTCAGTCATTCTTCCACGTGTGTCGATTGTTCGCTGAATCAGAATAATCCGAGTTGTTTGTGATTACGCTGGTTAACCGAACGCTCTCTGTGTATTAATTTAACTATTAATAAACCAAAATAACTATTAATAATTATTTATAAAATATAAAAGTACCTGTAGCTCCATAGATATTGTCCACCCAATCAGGACATGGTTCCTCTAACGAAGCACCAATTATACTTGGTCGCACTATCGCAACTGGTAAACAATCCCCATTGTTGTCAACTACCTGTTCCGCCAAGTTTTTGGTAAACGCGTAGGTGTTTGGATAAATTTTTAGAATTCTTTCTTCCAACAGGTCGATTAATGTTTTGTCCTCTCTTTCACACATATCTATCACCGCAGAAGGTGCCAAACTCGTGCTGCAAAATCATTAATAACAAATACCATATTTGTGGAGTTGTAATCCTTATGAAGCTACTCATTTTTATACATTAATAGAAAATACAAAAAATAGTTTACGTGTAAACTTTTTCCTCTATCTCGGATAAATATGTATTGCTGTAAGCTGTGCTAACGTGAACGACGCTGATTACATGCTTTAATTCCTTGCACAGTTGGATTATGCGAGCAGTACCGTTTGTATTTGTATTAACAGCCACATTCAAAGATTCGTTGAATCTCACAGTGGCCGCTATGTTAACACTATATTAACATTCTCTATCAACATAATTCTGTTTTCTGGAGAAAGACCTAAATCTGGCAGACTCACGTCACCCTCTACAGGATGAAGTTTACTAAAAATTGAAGAACTGTGCTTTTCTTTGATGAATTCGAAAATCTGAAAAAGAATAAAATTTTCTAAACTATATTGCACAGTGCTCTATATTGACCCAAATTTCTTATTTTCGAATGTTTCTTTGTTCGCACTGATTTATCCAATCTAGTATATAAATTTATTGAATTTATTCGCTAAATTTCATTTCAATTATGCTTTTCTATTTATTCGTTTGTCTTATTTCAACTTCATTTTCCTCCAATGTACAACTTCCTAAATAAATCTTACTTTTATTTCGAGATACATATTTGCCTTCCACTTTGATTCAGTTAAAGACAAATATTATTTTAACATTTTCAAAAAATTTTTTAATAAAATGTAACTTTGATATTATAAATTTAATTGAGAAAGTACAGAATTTTAAGATCACTGTCTTCTGAAAAGTATGTTGTACCCTTATCGATGTGAAATGGGGAAATGGAGTATAAACGTAATGAAATTCAGAATCATTCAGAAGATGATCGTCGACTTATAAGAGGCTAAAATGTAAAAAACAGTGACAGTATTATTTACGGGATCATCTATGAGCTTTTTGAATCGTTGCTCTATTGTTTGATCCTTCTTTGGACGAATGAGGATAAAAATAATTGCGATGCTCGGACACACACGCATCAATTTCTCCAAAATTCCTTTGCCTATGAAACCCGTAGCTCCCGTTACTAAAATCGCAGTATCATCATAAAATGCCTTGATAAAATTCGCCTTGTTCAGTTTTTCACCCATAGTGTTTTATTAATTCTTGCGTTCATTGTATTTATGTTGCAAGACCTCCAGCCGCAACAACTGTAATTGCATAATAAAAACACGAATCAGATAATTGAAAAGCGAGGAACACAAGTCTTTTACTTTAGGTCTCTGTACATTGTAAACAGCATAATTTTTATAGCCTCGAATAACGTTCTAGACACAAAATTGTTTCTACAGAATAGACTATAAAATAACAGAAATAATTTTTCTGCAACATCATTGAACCATAAATATAGAATCGAGTAACATAACTTATTGTTGGTAGTGCATTGCTGCAACACTGAAACATTCGGTTCCAACTTAGGACGCTTGTGCTTTTATTGAATTCTGTTGAAGTTCCCCAAGCAAAAGAAACAAATCTTTTTACTCATTAAACGAGAATTTCATTTCTATGAGAAATTGTTCATAAAATTGTTCAATGTTCTCTATTAGAAAAATCTTTCAATACTAATGGAAAAAAATGTGTAATTTCTTTTGACCAATGTCATTATTTAGATTTCTTATTTTTAGCTTGGTATGTGAAATACGTACACTATACATACAATGGATGCTATTTGAAAAGAAGTGCAAAAATGTTCATATTTATGGAAATAATAGAAATTAGTATTCTTTAAAGAAATCAACGTTACGCTCATAATTTCTGTTCCTTATATAAAGAATTCTTCTAATTGGTTTGGGAACTACGCTACTGTGCCACTACTTGTTTCGCTCAAAACATCTCTGATGTCACCAATTTCTGTAACTTGCATTAATTGATTCGTACTCTATCTGTTACTCTATTTTCTTTTGTAGTACAATTTTTGTTTATCGGTTCACCATTGAATCATGGAAGAAATATATTAAAAAAAATGGTGTAACTGTGAATAGAGCAGGTAAAAATACTGTGTAACTGTGAATCGTTAAAAAAAAATGCTGTATAAAGCTAGACCAGCATGTTGATATATTCAACAGCTCATAAGAAAAGAATATTGAAGGACATCGACATTATTGCGAAGATTTATTATAACTCCACAGAGTGTGGAGGACTTGCAGAGGAACCGACGCAGCAGAGAGCAGAGAGCAAAAACCCGGAGCTGGTAAAGGAAACAGGCTGTTGTGTGCGTGTGCGTGTGCGTGCGTGCGTGCGTGCGTGCGTGCGTGCGTGTGCGTGTGTGTGTGTGTGTGTGTGTGGGGGATAGGCAGTTCTGGGAAACGGTCTAAGACTTTCTCTGGTGATGTTTCGACTGCAGATGTCCCGAGTCGTATTACATAAACAATAAAGAAAGTTAGGCCTGGGCCTCGAGACTGTTTATGACCAGCCTAACGTCTAAGACTAAGAGTATAGATGCGTTTGCGTGTATGTGTGTATGTGTGTACGAGTGACGAATTTTGTGCAGAAGAAAGGGAGTGCGTATCGAGAAGTCAGAGAGCGAGTGTCGAGAAGTCGAGATGTATAAGAGAACAGAATGAGAGTTGCGAGAAAGAAAGCAGAGTGTATCGAGAGTTGTGAGAATTAAGAACTGAGTGTATATCGTTATTCATTATTCAACATTAATAAACCAATCTTATTTATTCAATTCCAAACAACCATCATTTAATAAGATTCCTATAATATAAATTGGGATACCTAAAATTGGTGACTCAACCGAGATTCCTACATATATACATATACAAAGATTTTTCAAATCTGGTTGTTTCATGCAACGTTGTTGAATATAGAGCATCAAAGAAACAAGCGGTCAAACCATGGGTATTCTACTGCCACAAGAAAAGGACAAAAGTTATATACAATACATAATTCTGCTTGAAATTTTGCATCTGACAGTTATTTTACTGAATTTTTCATATAAAGGAAGGATGTCTGTCTCTCGGGAAGAAACATTTCCCGGACCTGTGTCAGTGTAACCTTCTTCTTTTCTTTGGAGCAGTAGGATATGGTAACTAAGTTTGATCAGAAAATCCACGATCTTCACTTACCTGTTATTTCCAATATGTAGAAAGAACAAAGAAAAAAATAAGATGTGCTATTACGGTAGCAGTTCTTGCAACGCGCTTTCTCTGAATTATGAAGTCATGTTCTGTATGCTACTCCTTTGCCACATTTATATTGACAGCACCACCCCACCATCATTATCACTACCAGTATCACTAGCAGTACCACCACCACTATTACTAATGAAATCAGCATATTTATGCATGTAAGCTACAAAAATGCAAACAGAAACAGTTTTGATGAGACGAAACAGATCAAAAAATTATTTGTCGCGAGATTTATTTAGTCAGATTTCAAAATTAATTCATACCTCATAAAATGACACATATATTGTTGTACATAGATCAGTATGTCAACGTATGGATGGTGTTGATGGTAGTGTCATTGTTTCTATTTTCATGCTAGTTACTTATTACTGCATCAGTAGACCGTTTTTTCGATCTCTGGAAACAATTTGAATTGGCGATAGTTGGTTCTGATCTGACCTATTTAAATTTATTTGTTTCTGCTTTAATATTGTAAGCGTTTTTAACATCTATATGAAATTCTAGAAACATATCTCTATGCTTTTTCATATTTTAAGGACTTATTATATTTCGTATTACACATGGCGCATACTTTAACAGTGATAACGTCTTCTGCAACAAAAGTTATTGCTTGGCCTTCGGTACCGTAGAATACAGATTCAGTTAGTAAACATTCGCATAGGATTTAAGTGATTCAACTTTGCGAATGGCACTACACTATTTTAAATACAAAAGTTATATTGTTGAAGTTCATTGCACATGCGATTGATAATATAAATGTCAATATAAATAGTTGAACACAACGGTACAATCATTATATAATACATGAGCGTTTCAAGGTCAACAAGTCAAACTAAGATAGAGAAAAGGCGAAAATCATGTAAATATAGACTACGACATGGCGCGTGAAATAATATTCTCTCTATTTCTTAATTCTTCTTCTTATTTTATAGTCCAAGGTACGTTACATCAATTTCTACGCAAATAACAACTACTTTGAAAATATTTAATGACCTCGCGTTTCCTACCATTTAAATTAATTTCTTATAAATAAATTATTTGAATTTATTTACATAAGTCGTGGAAGAAAATATCGTGAATATTGAAGAAGTTTAACTTTGACGAATAATTGCAAAACTTGTTAATAATAAGTTATTATTATTCAATACCAGATAAAGGGAGTTTCATTATTTGCAATAATTACAAGTAACACGATTATGATAATATTAGTACAAGTTGGTAATATTAAAAGAAAGTTCGTACGAGGTTTTTCACTTATGACAATCTTGATAGCTACGGAAATTAACTAAATATTTGTTGCACATACCGAATACTGTAGGAATAAATCGTATATTAATTCTTAAAATTAATTCGTATATTAACTGTAAATCAATTATTAAAATTATTAAAATTACTCGTTAATTTAAATTAATTATTAATTAAATTATACAATTCGAAACAGGGATCCTAAACGACACAACAAAAAGGAATGAAATTGTCTTTTTTACCTAATATAGTAACTAGTTAAAGTATGATAATTATCTACAAGTGCTATGTATAATTAACTACAATAATAATCATAAATGCCCGTTAATTTATTTTCGGCGCTCACGATCATTACAGAATCAATAAGAGTATGTGAAAACTTGTGATGGAGCTACCACATTTGGTAAATATATCGTAGCATCCACCGTTGTCTTCACCGTCGCCGCTTTATTTGATTTGACGAGTTGAATATGAACGTCATATCTATTATGTATTTCCGAGATATTCACCAAAATCATTGCGTACATATTGCATAATGACATATTTGTACCGTGATGTACTTAGAGATACCATGTGTCAAGTTTTAAACACAAAAAGATAGGTGCTGGTTTCATCGGCCGGTGATTTATGAAACTAACTAACTTTTCATTGTACTAGATACTTCTGCGATGACCTTCAAGAAAAATGAAAAATGTTTTCAGAATCACTGTTACAT
The DNA here is from genome assembly GCA_036937485.2 of Tetragonisca angustula. Classification (NCBI taxonomy): domain Eukaryota; kingdom Metazoa; phylum Arthropoda; class Insecta; order Hymenoptera; family Apidae; genus Tetragonisca; species Tetragonisca angustula. The sequence continues at coordinate 145,946 of JAWNGG020000247.1, read as the reverse complement.
CAGAATGTCATATTCTGTAAACGAAGAGCGAAAACGTATCAAGAATAGTAATGGCACCTGAAGAAGACACTCCTGCAACTGTACTCGAAACACACAGTCAAGTGATTTTCGTGACCAGCTTTTGTTCTATTATATATATATATATATTCTTATATTATTCTTATTAGTATCTCTTTATAAGTGTATATAATGTATGGCATCAATAAATCAGTATTTCAACATTTGTTGTATCCGAACATCTGTTGCGCATGTGACGAACTCATGAATTGTATATCCAATTAGCAATTCCGTCTTATTGTTAGTGACAATTTACATTTTAAATGACTTTTGCGACTTGGTTTCAAAACGGACAGAACGGCATATCATATTTACTAAAGTAACGACAAAGTTCAACCGCATATTTTAACATGTATTATGGAATAACACATTTTATGTCTACAACTTTACAAGTTTACCATATTATTTTAACCATAGTTTTTGCAAGTCAAGTCAAATAGCATATATTTATTTCATTAGAAAATTAAAAAAATTATAATGAAAAAATAGAAAAATAATATAATAAAAGAAAGAGTAAATCAAATCATTGTGTATTGAAAAGTGAAAAATTTAGATTAGTAGATTAATTATATTAATATAAATTAATGTGAATATTCTACGTTTCAACGTCTATTGAATACGTTTGTTCCTTTTTATAATATTATGCCTATTTTGAAGGAATAATTTACAGGAATTTACAGGAATTTATCGCGTTATGAATTTTTTGATCTGTAATATTCTCGGAAATACGTGATAGGTATGACATTCATATTCAGCACGTCAAATATTCTCTCTAAAAACAAGAAATCGCCACCTCATATTTTAAGCTTCGGATGGCATAACATTTTCAATAAATGTTGTAAATGAAGAATATATTACAGGATACCTGAGTTCTTTATGTTTGAGGCCCTTATCACTACAAACAAGTTAAACTGTTTCCTGTTTGAACAGGAGAGACCATATACCCGAACAATGCTCATGTAACTTCGAAATAAGTGATATAATAAAAGATGCGTCACTACAATCACGATTAATCAAACGTTAAGGTTTTGCACACATTTTCAAGACACGGAGTCAGCAAACAAAGAAATTATCACGGGAATCTATCTAGTAGTTACAATCAGTCATAATTCAGGCCAAATGTCACTCTCGGAAACTTCAACAAAATCTTTACGAAGCTCAATATATTCCGAAGAAATGAAAATACTGGCTGTTGAGGCCTCTAATAATGTTGACGAAATGTGTGGAGGAATCAATTTACGGAATGAATCCGGAATCGTAACGAAATCTAATTCCATGACTAGTGGACTGTATTTTACCATAACGAAAATCTTGATGGTTATGAAAGTGTCGATGTTCTCTTGATATGATTGCTGAAGAAGGACTAAGAATAAGCCTAAGACTAAGGAAATCCTTAATTGCCCGCGAGCCTGTTTGGAAGTTGTTTAATCGGCTATAGCCAATTACTATGAAGTAAAAGCCGGTAATTTATTGTCCTAACGTACCCCATCCAAGGATCGACTTTCTTGAGAACATAATAATAAATAAACAGTCCCGAGGGTCAGCGACTCTGAGCTTGATAACAGTAAACGCTCCGACACAATGATCATCATGCTGTGTAATAGACGTTACGAATTGTCAGTACAGAATCGTTGTTCGCGATAAATGTGAAACTACAAATTTCTTTATGCTGATAAGAAATTCTGAACTTTCTTTGTCTACCATATTTTTATGAAATATGCATTGAAGCTACATTCGATGTATTCGAATGGCATTAGCATTGTTTGTTATACCAAACAAGCAATAACCAAGTTACATTTGATGCATGTGAATGACAACATGTGTTCTGGACCAGAACATGCTAGTCCGACGAAGTAGGCGACAGTTACGACAGCCATAACTCACTCCAACATCTGGCAAGGAATTTATTGACGGTCAAAGTAATAAACATGCCGACTTTCCCAATTTCTCTGTCGTCCCTTTTAACCATCTGTCGTCCCATTGCGCCTTCGCCTGCAAGGCGGGACTGGGACATGGGAAGGATCGGCATGAGCAAACAATGGAAAGAACCTCTAGGAGACATCTTTACCCGAGGTATGGAGAGAGTTTGGTATTGCCGCTTATATAAGCATAGCACATCTCATCGTCTCGTATCACACATACGATTCAGAAATTCATTCATACACAGGATAGATACATACGACAGCGCATTGCAGTCAGCACGCACATATACATACGGTCATTCAAGTGTGACACATCCGAGCAGTCATCATTCAGAGTCACACGAGCCAACATCTCTCAGCTTACTGAGCAGAAAACAGTGCAGATCACACAAACGGAAGAAAACACAAAACCAACATGGAAGAGCCGCTCGCAAGCACATGGTCCACGGCCAAAAGGAAGACCACTGAGCGTGCTGAACCTCCCATGACCATACGAAGACGATCAAGATCAACGACACTACCGAGACCAACCGTAACAATTAAAACAGGTACGGAGAACCCCTCAAACTAGATTCAGCATCTTTGCTGACTGTCTCATACAAGACACCGACCCCAAGAACACAACACATAATAACCCAGAAACCGCAGCATCAGAAGATAACCAAACATCAACAAATAACACAAAACCCCCACCAATTTACAACCACGGCAACATAAACCATAGTAAACTACTCGAAGCTCTCAAAACAAGTTAAGGAAACCGCTTCCACATTAAGTACGTTTCTCAAAAGATTAAGGTTATGTTCCATAACCGACTTCAGCAACTTTAAAGAAATCTGCCTTAAAGAAAACATGCAGTTCCACACCTTTACAATAGCCACAGAGAAGATGCTCACGGTAGTAAAAAAAGGACTGATACAATTCAGCGAGAAATCAATCACGAACAATCTCAAAACCCAAGGGCTACAACCTCTGCATACAAATCCCGACACACAACAGGTACCCTATATATAGAATTACCTTTGCCCCAGGCACCACACTCGCTAAGGTCAACCAAGTTCGCTTCGTCGAGAACATCAAGATTTATTGGGAAAGGAACGAATCTAGAAAGCCCGCCATTCAGTGCTACCGCTGCCAGGCGCACGGTTATACTTCAACGAACTGCAACAAAAACGCAGTCTGCGTCAAATGCGCAGGACTACACAACACCAAAACTGACCAAGACTGTACAAAAATTCCCGAAGACACGCAAATTGTAAGGGCGCACACACAGCCAATTACACAAAATGCCCAGCTCTCCTCGCTTATCTAGCAAAGAGAAACGCGCACAGAACCCTCACACAAACAAACGCACACCCTCCAATGCACCCAGCCACCCACATCCCTTCCCCACATTACCCAAAACCAACAATCCATTCACCCTCACCCACATAAAAACCTCCCACATCAACCCACCTACGCCGACGCATTCTCATGACGAACAATACACCCTGAACTTCGTGTAACAATCCCCCAATTAACGGGAAACACTATAGGAAACGCGATAGAAGGACTCCGAGACACTGACCTAGACACATTCCTAAGAATAATAGAGATAATACAAATCCATTACTCCAAATTACTACCACCCTAGAAAAAGTCAAGGCCACAATCCAAATAGTAAAAGAACTCGAACCTGGACCTTAATAAAACCCTCAAGATCATGTTATGGAATGTAACCAGCATACAAAACAAAAAACCAGAACTCCAAAACTTCCTCATAGAGCATCAGGTCGACACAGTCATCATAACCGATTTCATCTACAGTACTACACATTCGCAGAAAAAATCGAACAGTCAACCCAGGTGAGCCCACACGTGGGGGAGTCATGATAGTCACAAGTAACAAAATATCCTTCGAAGATCACTCACAACCCACATCCACCGAAATAGAAAACATCGCCATAAAATCCAAAGGACACCCCCACATCATCATCACCGCAGTCTACGTACCGCCAAAGCACAAGACAACTCGATCAACTGACACACAAGCACAGCAACCACACATACATCACCGGCGGAGACTTCAACTCCAAACATCAAATATGGAGCAACCCAAGCAGAAATAGAAACGGAGTTGCCATCAAGAAACACGCCGAGCAAGAGCAATACCAAATCCTACACTCGCCCACATACCCGTACACACAGTCCAGATGCAATCCATCCAATCTCGACATATTCCTAATCAATATCCCATACGAACACGCCATCATTCAAACCATCGACGACCTCTCATCAAACCACATCCCAATAATGCCAACGATCAACACAAATCGGGTCGCAAAGAGGAACCGCTATACAAAACACACGGACTGGAAACAATACCAAAAAATCTGCAACTCATACCCCATCACGCAAAACATCACCACAAAAGAAGAAATCGACACACAGATATACGTACTACAGAGTAGCATACGACACACATACAAAAAGGCGACATCATTTCACAAAGAAGGCCACAAGCTGCCAAACCCTGAACCACTCTTACAACAGCTGATGAGAGACAAAAACAGACACCGACGTAAATTCCAAAAAACAGGACATCCCATACACAAACTACAACGCAGCCTGTTAGCTACCCTAATACAAAAGAAAATAAACGAAACAAGAAACTTCAAATGGCAAAGAAAACTACAACAAATCGACAAAACGGATCACACCCTCTGACAGACATATAAGATCACAGGACGTAAAAATATCCTCATACCCCTCCCCCTAGTTGAAGCGAGAAAAAGACACCGCGAACTACATCAACCTAGAAAAAGCCGAAGCCGTAGCCGAGCATTTTGCACGCACGCACAATGCTACCCAGTCACCTCTCCCAACACACCAAACAGTCTACCAAATCACTTGACCATTTACCCAAAAGAAACTGAACAACCTCCCCCCCCCCTCATCCACTACAACCTGACCCCACGCACAATCCACAATATCATCTCAAAACTCTCCAACAATAAAGCCCCAGGGCCAGATAAAATTACCACCCCAACGATAAAGAACCTATCTCAAAATACCATAGTACAGATATACTACATCTTCAAGGCATGCCTCCTGCTCTCCTACTTCCCAGAAACATGGAAAAGCGCCAAAATACACCCCATCCCAGAACCTGGCAAACCCACCAACAAAACCAACAGCTACAGACCCATTAGCCTGCTAAACACCCCCAGCAAAATACTAGAAAAAATCATACACCACCACCTACTCACCCACCTCAACCGCAACCAAATCATCATCCCTCAACAGTTTGGTTTTCGAGAAAAACACTCCTGCATTAATCAGCTGCAGAGAGTCACTGAACACGCAACAATGGAAGTTAACATAAACAGGACCACGCAAATGAGAAAGCTTTCGACACTGTCTAGCACGAAGCCCTCCTGCACAAACTACAAAACATACATACCCCAACCACATACATCATCAACCTACTCACCAGTTATCTTCAAGGAAGAAAAATCTACGTCACCATCAACGAAACCAGCTCCACAACTCACAACATACACGCAGGAGTACCGCAAGGCTATAATTATATAACAATACTAGGGCCAACCCCATTTTGCATCTACACAAATGACATGCCTACTACCCAAAACACCCAACTCGCCATGTATACTGACGACACAGCAATATACGCCACATCCTGGAACCCGGCCCAAGCCACGAAATACCTGCAGACTCACCTAAACCTGATCAGCACCTATACGCAAAAATGGAAACTCAGGATCAATACAAACAAAATGCAGGCAATCGCATTCGCCAGGAAACACTACCAAATCACTGAGAACGTTCATATCGACGGCCAAACCATCCCACGGTCAAGTACCTAGGTGTCACTCTAGATGCCAAGCTCACTTGGTTTAAAACTATAGAAAGAAGAACCAATCTAGCACACCCAGCAGTCGCTAAACTATACCCGCTAATTGCCAAGAACAGCCATCTCAAAAGATCCATCGAGATACAGTTATACCTAATGTGCAAAAGATCAATTATCACCTATGGACATCAAATCTGGGCTGCTGTAGCCAAATTCTACATAAATAAGGTTCAAGTCATACAGAACAAATTCCTCCGAATCATCTTAAACAGACACAGATGCACTCCAATTGCTCTTTTTCATCAACAAGCAAATATTCCCACCATTGCTCAATATATACAAAACTCACTCACCAGAACATACAACAATAACCACCCAAACCCCTCATCAGGAATACTGGCAGCTACCACATCAACGACATACCGCTCAACATCAGGGTCAGGCTCCCAAAACACGCTAACAACACATATAAACTAGCAGCCCTAACGTCAAAGACAAACTACTCAAGGAACCGCAGGTTTTTTGAAACTTTTTCTGCACTCCCCACGTCACCAGAAATCAGCATAACCAAACATCAATAAACATCCACAAACCACCTAATCAATTTTAATGCAGGTTACAGGGCACCCCAAGCCCGAGGCACTGCAGGCACAACAACTTCCAGGCTAACATAAAAAAATAAAATCATCTCGTATCAGTCAAGATCACTCATACAGATCATATCAGTCAACACACTCATACAGAGCGTCTCATGCAGCTAATCATACAGCAAACAATCATCATTCAATCTTATACTTTATTTGTTAAATATACGTGTTTACCATATATTTCGCATCCACTATTCGAAACCTCTCACCGACGGAACTAAAACACCAAACGAGAGAACTATCGGCACTTCATGGACATCACACCCAACGTTGTGCCCATACAACGTGTATACATGGTTGAATAATAATGAATGACACAGTGGTAATCGATCGTTTGAAGGTCGACATTAAATTAATAGCAAGGAATCATAGATACACGAGCTACGATATGAGAGTGGAAGCATAGATGCATACAGTAGGTCATAAAAATATTGGGACACCATCCGGAATGTTAACATTTATATTTTGGATAAATGTACAGCCAGCAACAAAAATGCGTTACATTATGTTGAAACATGGTATCCAGTTTGTACATACAAAGAAATGGTTCAATTTTTCACACCATATGATTGAGGAATAATACGAGATAAACTCAAACAATGCGAATTTTTATATCACAAAAATATTGGGACACTGTTTAAATTTCACTTAAGCGACATTCAATACTATGTTGGATATCCTTTCTGTTTAAGAACATGTTTGACAAGCCGATTTGGCATATTATGAATTATTTTTTGCAAAAAATCAGCTCCGATTTTCTTCTATTCTTCGGTCAAACGATGTTTTAATTCATCCCTTGTATTTATTGTTCTTTTGCGGATCCTAATTGAGTTCATCCCATAGATTTTCTATGGGGTTCAGGTCTGGGGATTGGGGAGGGGACCCTAGCACCTTAGAACTATTATTAAGCAAGAATTCCTGTACGATTCTAGCTTCGGATCATTGTCCTGATAGAAATTAAACCCCTCTCCAATCCCCATACTTCTGACACTTTTTTTCAAATTATTTTTCAGAATGCTTAAATACATATTTTTGTCCATAATGTCGTCTACAAATACCAATTCACCAACGCCAAAGCTTGATATGCACCCCCACACCATCACTGATTGGCCGCTGTTTCACAGTCGGTCGCAAACGTTTCGAATTCAGTTCTTCTGTTTCTTTTCTCCACACGCTTACTCTTTCGTCGTCATCATGTGTTGTGCTTAAAACTGATAATATAATAATATAATTAAAACTATAATATAATATTTAGTATATAATACGATGTACTGAATTTTTATTCTATGGTGACTGACCTGTGAGATCCACTAAGTTGTTGAGCCACACATGCTTACACGACAAATACGTGGTGCGACTAATGCGGGCTCTGATTGGTTATGGATTCTCAGACGCCCTCTATCTTGTTCAACATTTGCCACTTACATGTTGGACTCAATGTTTTAAGTTTAATAACGCGAGACATCAATCATGCCTAATTGTCGCAACGCTTTTGTAAATATGTACGTCTGCAAATTTGAGATTGACTCAGACCTTAAATATTCAACTTTTACATCCTGTGTTTGTACTTTATCTCTTACATAGTGATACCTTGTATCGATATGTTTGCTCCTGTTCGTACACGAATCGTGTTTGGACAATTCTATGGCACTCTGATTGTCACAGTAAATTAATACCGATTCTCTCATACTCGTAGCATCCATCATTTCTATTAACAATTCCTTTAGAAACATGACATTTTTAGTTACTTCCGACAGAGACATATATTTGGCTTCCATAGTTGACGCAACTTTTGCTTTTTGAAGCCAAATTGTTGGATCGCCTGCCAGCATGATCACGTTTCCCGTGTAAGATTTTCTGTCATCGGCAATGCCAGCCTAATCGGAGTCTGTATAGGCGACTAATTGCTTTACGCCTGTGGTATATACAATTTTGAAATCTCTCGTACCCTGTAAATGTCATAAAACGTGTTTAGCAGCCAACCAATGTGTTTTACCTGGGTTCGAACAGAAGCGACTCAGGACGCTGGCAGCATTAGCCAAATCCGCGTTGTATTAGTCAAGTAAAAAATTCCTCCAACCAATTCTTCATACGATATATTATCCATTTCATTAAGTTCAAGCTTGTTCCTTGGACTGTCATCTTTGGATAATTTTAGGCTGTCGTCCAATGGCCGGCTTAGCATCTTTCATGTTGTGTTTTGTCAATAACTCATCGATATATTTTGCTTGTGACAGCTCGAAGTTTCCATTTAATTCTTGTCTGACGATTTCTATATCTAGTATGCAGCTAACAAGCCCTAAATCAACTTTTGAATTTATCCTTTAATTTGATTTTTGCTTTAATTAGTTCATTAAGATTCTTTGACCCAATTATTATTTCATCCATGTAAATTAACTCTGTCCTCCCTTTTTCCGTGTATATATATGCAGGAGTTACATCTTCTGAAACCCGCGGATAGCAGAAAGGAGTTTATTTCATTATACCATTCGCGACCTGACTGTTTTAGACCATAGAGTGGGTTTTGCAATTTGCACATTAGTTTTTCTCTTCCAGGGGTGATGAAAGTTTCTGATTGGTGCATATGCACCTCATCATGTAGGTTTCCTTGAATATACACTGAGATGGCATTCGCTTGCATTTCTTCCATTACAGCTATGGCCAAAAATATTCTTATAGTTTCGTACCTCACTACAGGAGAGAAAACTTCTTTGTAGTCTATTCTTTTTTCTTGTTGACGCTTTATATTTATCCATCGTCCCATCCTGTTTCCTTTTCAATTTGAATACCCATTTATTAGTTGATATTTTCTTATTTTCCGGTCGTGAAGTTAATGTCCAAGTTCTATTTGCCATTAGTGTTTCATACTTCAATTTCATCGCTGCTAGTCACAAAGACTTATCTTCTCGATTCAGTGCTTCTGTTACATCCTTTGGATCCGTGTCGTACTGAAATAATGATGAATCAACCCCTTTTAAGAACGGCTATGAATAGATTTTTCTCGGACGACCAGGTGTTCCAATTTTGAGTTTCTTCGGTCGACCAGGACCTCTTTTCATTTCAAGCTTTTCTGTATGCAGCTCTGTTTCGATCGACGATTCATCAGTTTGGTCATTGTCCTTCAACAGTGATATATACATACGTAGGTTCATCAAACAACTCTACCGTAAATGGTAGATTTTCTAGTGGTTTATATGTCACGTCATCATGTTCTTTGATAGTTTCCATAAATCGAATATCCCTCGATTTAATTACAGTCCTCAAATTCGGTGTCCATAATCTGTAAGCCTTAGCCTCATTGCAATTGTAGCATCCCCTTTTGGTTACAGTTTCCTTTGTTGTCGTCCCTTTTTCGGTGCGATTACTCGACTTCCAAATATTCGCATACAGCCCACATATGGCTTTTTCGCAGTCCATTTTTGTTTTGGGGATTGTATCTTTTAATATTTTGGTCAAACATCGGTTTTTGATATATACGGCTGTGTTTATTGCTTCAGCCTACAAACTGTCTGGTAGGTTAGCTTGGAACGTGCCATCTCTACCAGCGTTCGATTCGCACGTTCTGCAGTCGTTTTGTTGCGGAGTGTATTCAACACTCAATTGTCGTGTTATTCCTTCACTTTCTAGAAATTCGGTGAAATCGTTCCCGAGGTATTCTTTCGCATTATCCGTCCGTAAACGTTTGATGCTGTATAGCCGATTTCCTTCTCAGCCCTTCTTTTGTAGTTTTTAAAGGCAATAACTCTGGGCACGTATTTGCCCAATCTAAAAGCAATTTGCAATTTTACATCACTTATGGAATGGTCGTTTATACGTACGTTCATTTTTACGCTACCTATTCCTTGTGATTTCACATGTTGTTCGGTAGCGATGTAGATTCCATCGCACTCATCTTCGTTTATTGATACCAACTTGCTTTTGTCATTACACATGTGCTTAGTGGCACCGTTGTCCAGGCACCACAATGTTATATTCGTACGTTTTGGTGTTCAAAGCAATGGCCGTCATTGCGTCTTCATTCTTGCTGTATGTTGAATTTCGCGATTTTTATATGCAAACTGAACTCTTGTGTCCAGGCTTCTCACAACTGAAACATTTTAGTATTGTTCTTTTTACGTCAATCTTATAATGTTCTTTTTTTGCGGTAGTGGCTCTGTGTTTGTTATACGGTTGTTTTCTCCTAGTGAATAGAGCATTATTATTATTATTTGTTTATTCCTTTGTTAGATTTCCAACACTTTCCGATTGCCTTGCTCCTTCTTCTATTAATTTAATTTTTAAATTTCCAACTGTCGAGATGTCGTCACGTGAGTCGATCGCCACGCAGAAATTTCCATACTCGGGCAGCGTGCCAAGCAACATTATCGACTTTAGATCTCCAGGTAACGTAACGCCCGTTTCTGCAAGTTGCTCGACTTTGTTTTCAAAATTAATTAAATGTTGCATCATAGTCACTGAGGCATTCTATATAGTTGCTTATATAACGTAGCTTTTCTTACCTTTTCTATTGATCTGAAGATTTTTTTCAAATTCTCCCATACCTCCCTAGAATCTCGGCTTTCCTTACGTGGCTCAGTTGATTTTTCGATGGGTTGAATAGAATAAACGCAAGTGTCCTCTTGCTCCATGGGACGCTGTTAGCTTCTGTTTTAATTTCACTTCTGTTTACCCATTCCCATAAATCATGGCATACCAAAACACCTTTCATGGTGAGTCGCCATGTTTCATAATTTTCGTTGGTTAATTTTTCAATGCTATGAACGCCACCAGAAATTGCCATAATTTCACTAATTACAACTTTTATTTTTGCACAACTTTGAAACCTGGGCCCATAACCTGTTGGGATTAAAACTAATAATATAATATATTGGCATAAAATACAATGTACTGAACGGTTATTATATGACGATTGATCTAGAAGATTCGCTATATCGTTGAGCCACACATGCTTATATAACAAATACGTAGTGCGACTAATGCGGGTCCTGATTGGTTATAGATTCTCACACCATGAATGTCAAATTTATTTTCATCTGCACACATTACAGTATCACACCATTCATTTTCTTTGGTGCATATTGATTCGCGTATTGTACTTTTTCCTTTCTGCTGATAGCGTTGATAAATGGTTTCCATCTGGCTATCCGTCCATAATATACTTCAGATGTTTTGAACGAATATAATTGGTATTTGTAGACAGTATGGACAAAAATATGTATTTAAGCATTCTGAAAAATAATTTGAAAAAAAGTGTCAGAAGTATGGGGATTGGAGAGGGGTTTAATTTCTATCAGGACAATGATCCGAAGCTAGAATCGTACAGGAATTCTTGCTTAATAATAGTTCTAAGGTGCTAGGGTCCCCTCCCCAATCCCCAGACCTGAACCCCATAGAAAATCTATGGGATGAACTCAATTAGGATCCGCAAAAGAACAATAAATACAAGGGATGAATTAAAACATCGTTTGACCGAAGAATAGAAGAAAATCGGAGCTGATTTTTTGCAAAAAATAATTCATAATATGCCAAATCGGCTTGTCAAACATGTTCTTAAACAGAAAGGATATCCAACATAGTATTGAATGTCGATTAGATTTTGCTTTATAAGTGAAATTTAAACAGTGTCCCAATATTTTTGTGACATAAAAATTCGCATTGTTTGAGTTTACCTCGTATTATTCCTCAATCATATGGTGTGAAAAATTGAACCATTACTTTGTATGTACAAACTGGATACCATGCTTCAACATAATGTAACGCATTTTTGTTGCTGGCTGTACATTTATCCAAAATATAAATGTTAAAATTCCGGATGGTGTCCCAATATTTTTATGACCTACTGTATGCATCTATGCTTCCACTCTCATATCGTAGCTCGTGTATCTATGATTCCTTGCTATTAATTTAATGTCGACTTCGGGTACGTACGTATATGTGACATGGAAATGGTATCCTGTGGTGCGGAAAATTCGTCGCACTTGAGACTATGAGACTACACTGATATTTATGAGGCCATTTAAGTGGCCTATGCCTTCGAATACTTGGAGCACAAATATTTTGGAGATTTAATACGGTGGCCTGGAATAGATCATATGTTACGACCGTAGGTTTCACATTAACAAAAAGTATTTTTATATCGAATTGTAGGCGGTACTGCTTATTTTTTCAATGTTCAACGCTCTTTACTCGATGCACTTTGTTTTTTGTACGCGTGCTCCATTTGTGTACAAAAATAATAAGATGTCGATACCTTAGAATGAAACGAAACAACAATTCATCAGATAGACACCATCATTATACATCGTGGTCAACACATGACCAGTGATAAATATTTCACTTTACGATAAATTCTTTGTATATAATGATCCGTAACATTTTGGATTTCCTTTATCCAACAAATAAAGTTAAAGTCAAGAAATGATTCAAAATAGTTTACTAAAAATAAATTTAAAAATAAAATATACATCTTTATACACGAAATATAATAAATGAAAGTAGTTTAATTGAAAGAAAAAAATTCTCCGAGAAAGAAGAATTGAACCGAAGAGTCAAATCGTATTGACATTGCCGTGGAGCCGCGGCCATTTTTATTATTTATTCTTTTATTTTGTGACAGAATGTTTATTCGTGCCAATGACTATGTAAGACAAGCTGTTAGACTTTCTATAAGGTTTACACGAGATGGAAAACAACACTTTACATTGTTTTGCAATATTTAATCTTTTATTCTCGGTACAGCGTATTCGAATTTCACAATGGTACATTCAAGGTGAATTCTGTTTATATATTTCTATTGTATGCATGGGTAGGTGTTTCAGTGTAATCCGTATTAGAGTATTGTCTCGCTCTACTAGATGGCGGCATTGTTATGTAGTGTGTTGTGATTATAATGATAATATTATAATACTACAAATAACTAAGAAGTTTTTAATTTTAATAACTTTTAATAAATTATAATAAATAATATTTAAATAACAATGGAGTTTATAACACAAATTGATAACTGTTTTCTCTGGTCGTTGATTAAGGAAAGAATGAATAACTAATTATAAAATAGGCTCTATATATACTTTTCTAATAAGTAAACATGGTAATAATATTTCCATAGTAATAATAAAATAAAATAACAATTTACGAATGTTCTTATGTTAAGAGTGTTTATATACAGTTGGCGATGTCGGTTTACAGGAAACGTACTTTACGGCAGAACGATTGTTTATTGTAGATGGCGCTGATTTTAATTTTGACGAGGTACATTATCCCCCTCCAAGTCACTCGATAAGAGTGAATAAACGATACAGGTGTCGTACTATACTATACTATATGTTTGATGTTGTTTTTCTTCAAGTAATTCTTCGTACGCTGGTTTCAATCGTTCTGTCGATGTAGTAGTTTCCTTGCCTTTATAATCTGTAAGAAATAAATTATCCGAAACATGCTTTAGTACCCGATATGGACCTTCATAAGATTGTTTCAAAGATTGTTTAACATGATCAATTCGTACGAAAACATGCGTTGTGTCGAAAATATTATTAAATACAAAATATGATCGTCCAGAGTGATGTTTCGTTGGTCTTGGACGTATAGTCTGCATATAATCTCTAAATTTAGTAATGTTAAAATTTGTATTATTTTCAGTATCAACGAAAAATTCTCCAGGTAATCTGAGGGGTATACCATATAACATTTCAGCTGCGGTTGTTTGTAAATCTTCTTTGTAACTATTCCTCAAACCAAGCATAACTGTTGGGAGTACTTCTAACCAATTTTTATTTTCTTGACAACGAATTGCCGTTTTCAGGGATCTATGCCAGCGTTCTATCATACCATTGAATGCCGGGTGATACACTGTAGTACGGATATGCCTGCATCCAATAAGTTTTGTTAATGCATTAAGTAATTGAGATTCAAATTGTACACCGCGATCCGTAGTAATAGTTGCTGGAGCACCCAATCTCGAAATTCAAGTGGCATAGAAACCTATTGCAACGTTTATATCATTTAACGGAATTACCTCAGGCCATCTAGAAAATCGATCGATCATAGTCAAGCAGTATCTGTAATCGTTGATCGTCGGTAACGGTCCTACAATGTCAATATGAACATGTTGAAAATGCTCCAGAACAACGATATGTTTCGGTGGATTTTTAATGTGTCTGCTTATCTTATTTCTTTGACAGCTTACACAACCCCTTGCCCAGTGTAAAATATCTTTATTCATTCCAGGCCATACAAATTTTTTTGAAATTAAATTTTTTGTAGATTTTCCACTAGGATGAACCAAGTTGTGCATGCTTTCCAGTGGCAAAAACGCCTTACATCGATTAGCGTTGACACACTGTTGCATTCATCCATACCATACATCAGTTTTTCAATGTAGTCTTTTTGGTGCAAATACACTTTTCCGTTTTCTTGTTCTATTTAGCATCACTCATTTTAGATCAATTTTGTTTTCTATTCTACTCATGTAACACTTTTCTATGTCTTTATCACTTGAGACAATCACCATATCATCAACGTGTATTCCGCATAAGAACTTTTGTCCTTCAGTTTTATAAAATATGCATAAGTCTTCCCGAGATTGACGCATTCCACTTTTCATCATCACTTCTGTTAGATACTCATTTCAGCATTTACCAGCCTGTTTCAAGCCGTAGATACTTTTCTTCAGATTGCAGCCTGTATTTTTTCCATATTCATATTCATATGCATCCATCATATAGATTTCATTCTTCAATTTTCCATCTAGGAATGCAGTTTTTACATCATACATCCTCACTTTTCTTCCTCTTTCAGCAGCAACACTCAGGAGCAATCTAATTGATTCTATTCTAGCAACAGGAGCAAAGGTTTCACCAGGACGTTGTGCACATCTTACAACCACCAAGCCTTGTATCGCGTTTCTCTTCTATCGGGGTTCCCTTTAATACTATAAATCCATTTGCTCTTTATTATCTTCCTATCCTCCGGGCGATACACTATATCCCATACTTCGTGTCTGTTTATTAGGGATGTGCGGGATCCCAAAAATTTGTGAATCCTGATATTCGTACGATACGGTAGTAGTGGTGTGCGAAATCCTGAAAATGTCGGGTCGGGACAGGATAGGAATTTTTCCCGGAAATCGGGACGGGTTCCCGAAAATGTTCGGGATCACAAAAGTGTCGGGATTCCCGAGAATGTTCGGGATTCCTGAAAATTTCAAGAAGCCGAATGCACGCAACATTCATTTTGTTGAATATCGTCATAGTTTTTAAACATTTGCGAGAATCGGAAAATATGGAGTCGAAGTGACAAGATGAGAATTGGATCAGGTCGTGATTCTAAAAAGATGCAATTCGCTGTACGTAGAAAAATAATTATACGGTTATAAAGTGCAGAGGACGGAATGAAAATAATAAACGAAGAAAATTTTGAAAATAGGGAGTATAAAATATTTAATTTTAATGTAAAACAACTAATTTTTCTACATTTTCGGAGAGTAATGTGTTAGTGGATCGAATGACAACGACACTGATTATTGATAAATTTAATATAATTTATGAAATACACATAATGTTCAACTCTCATCAATTCAATCTCTATCTCGTCTCTCATGCTTTGCGTCACTCATGCTTCGCGTCTCTCATTTCCGCGTCTGGGCATCTTGTCGATCACAACTGTTTTCCGTCACCATGCTCGCTCTCAGTTGTTCTCGCATATATCGTTCTCATTCGTTCTTTCTTCTGCCATGAAATATATCAAACACTCAGATTACACCACACCACAATCATATGCACACTCTCGGTATACTCATCCTTCTATACAAACATTATGTATATTCATTCTACAATATACAGTTATCTATGGCAACCACTACCACAGAAATGTACTTCTAGTTGTTGTCACAGTATTTCGTGCTGTGCAAAATAGCCGCTCACTTGTGGCTTGTGTTGCAGGAACGGACATCTATCGTACAGTTGCTTCCGATATTACAAGAAACATTTTATTGCTCGCCTTCCACCAGTTAATAATGTTGGTGTTCCTAGGTCCGAGACATTCGTGGAAATATATATTTAATTCAAAATCTCTTTTCTCAGAAAAAGATCTTGATGTACGTCTTTTATCGGTTTCTGATATTTTAAGTTTCTTGTCAAAAAATTTTAATAACTTGGATTTTGGTTCCGCTATAAAGAAAAGAGTAAAATCTATAGATAATATGCTAAATTTCAAGATTCAGATGTCATTTATTTGTAAACTTTAGAAGCTTACCATTATCGTCACATCTTCATTTAAACTTATTGTTGCTGCTTTCATCGTCTTCCTTTTCACTGCAATTTTATTCCTCAAGCAATCAATTGCTTCATTTCTTGATTCTGTATCGAGTAGTTTATTTTTGTATGTAGGGTCCAGGAGCATTGATACTATTAATATTTCATCTTTAACGATGTTTTTAATACGTGTCTGCACATATTAAGTAGCATAATATAATATATTATATTTCGTATTACTGTCAAAATTAAATTTTATTTCGGTAGGATAAAAAATAAAATTACTTTTAACTCGTTACCCAATTTTTGACAAATTTCATTTGCTGTTGTGGTTTTTGAAGTGTGCGCTTTCAATATATTTATCAAACCAGTAAATAAACACAGTGACAGTGGAGAGTAATTTTTCCCGCACATTAGTTCTTTTAAGGGTTCAAGTGAGCTTACTAATGCTTCCAGAAATTTCCACTCATTGGTTGTTAGATTGTTCGGCATATTATCGTCGCACAATATCACACCAAGCGGTTTTTGCAAAATGTTCATTTTCTTCATACTTCAAACAGTATGTGGGCAGAATTCCAGCGTGTGTTCATCTCTTGCAATAATTGCAAAGGTCTATTATTTGGACTCATTAAATTTTGAATTTGTTTAAATTCTTCCCTCGCGGATGTGGATTCAGCAAAAAATCCCACAATATATCGACATTTCTTGCTTATATCCGCATACAAAGCAATACTTTTTAATGCTGCCTTTATTGTCAGTTGCAAAGTACGTGCAAAGCACGGTATTTGTGTCCACATTTGACACATTTTTATCGCTTTGATGAAATTTCGCACATTGTCAGTAACGAAAATTAATGGTTTTTTATCAAACTTCCATGAAATTAAACAAGTCAATATTACTATCTTTAATGTATTCCTCAGTGTGGAAATCTTTTAAATTGGACAAATTGGTGTCATAAATTAAAATTTTTGTCCAAATAATGAATCGTCAGGGAAAGACAAGTCACTACCGCTCGTGAACTCCACCCATCAGCTGTAAATGCTAATATGTAATTTATAAATTTCGCAAAAATTAAGTTTCACAAAAATTCCATGACAAGTAACAGAATACGGGTATAATGGAAATTATAATATTTGAAACAATAAAAGCCGTACCTTTTCGAATATTTTCATATATTTGGTCATCAATTTGCTTTTTTAAACTTTCGTACATATTTGGGATTATTTCCCTTGAAAATGTTGTACGGCAAGGTATTTTATATTTTGGCTCTGCTACATTTAGCAGAGTTCGGAAATCAACGTCGTTAACGATGCTGTAGGGTTGGAGATCCAACAAAGAATTCGAAATAAAGAAAACGATTGCACGATGTACGTACAGTGACTGACTGTTCGTGTTTGGACGTAATTCTAATCAGCTTTAATTTTGAGGAGCCGAGAGCTGTGCAAGTTTTTCTATTCTCTTAGTAGAACTGATAGTTCACATAAGGTCTACTTGTGGGTGATGTCTCTTCGATGAAGTTGAGGACTTGTACGGATCAAATGATCCACTCATCTCACCTCCCCGCGATACTCTCTGGAACGTTGTGCTGGAACTTCGGTTCCGGGCGCACAGTGCGAGAGAGTGAGTGGTCGATGGACAGGAGGGCGGTTTCCCTGAAACAAAAAAATTTACTAATTAAGATTTACATGATGGGAAAAACAAAAAATAAAAATGTTATGGGTGCAGAAGGTGTAGGAGCCCCCAAGCTCGGCACAGCGGGAATGAACGAGCAGGTCTCCGCTGTGCCGTTATTGGACGGCTGAAAGAAAACTGCGTGTAGGGTGGACCTCAAGTCTCACACGCAGTTGGCGACTGGGATGAACAGCAAGAAGAGAACTAAGGAGGATATTGCAGAAAAAACAAACATGAAAGGTAAGACTAATAAAGCTTTGATTCTTACAGGTACACGGGAGTTCGGCGGCCCCAGTTCCGGTACGGAGGAAACCGGCTTCCCTCCGCAGCGTCATCGAACCATTCGCAGAGTAATAGCCCAGACTCAAGATGCTGTAAGGATTAGTGGAGCCATCCGAAAGATGCAGCTTAGTGAGGATTCCGATATCGATCCATATCGGCCGCTGAGAAGTTTTAGCTTAGCGAAGGGCAGGAAGATAATGATTTTCAGCTCATCCTCTGAGGACTCTGGGGAAGAAACCACGGATAGGGAAAGGCTTCACGGAGTCTCACGCTCGGGAGGGACAAGTTAGGGCTGGGAGGTTGAGGAAGGCTGAGCGACTCAATGGGTCGATCAATGAGAAGGAAATGGAGGTGTCTCGACCTGTCAAGAAGACCGAGTTCCGGATTCGTGATATTGACGATTCCGTCACGCCGGTTGAGATAGCGGCTGCGGTCGCTGCCTTCGGTAGGTGTGACGTCGTGTCGCTCAGGATCGTGGAGGTAAGATGTCGATCCCACAGGATGATGGGATCCGTCTGAGTACAGTGTCCTGTCCCTGCTGCCAAGAAGGTCATGGCAGTGGGAAGAATACTAGTCGGATGGGTCACGTCGAGACACTTGGCGTCTGCAGTGTTATCGCTGCATGGAGTTTGGACACGTCAGACAGGAGTGTAAGTCTGGAGTGGATCACTCCGGTTTGCACGGAAATGGGACGGCCGGCAAACTACCGTCTGGGCCGTCCGCGGACGAGGAGGAAAAGGACAACGCTCTAGAAGACCCGGCGACGGCGAACGCGTCGATCTCGTTGACCATACCGCGAGGATATTGCGCCAGCGGGGGAGATCGTGCAGAAGCAATCCACAGGAGCAGCCCGGGTCTCCTTCTTTTAGCGTGTCGAGGATGAATCACCGTGGAGGTTTGGGTTTTTGTCGGTAAAAATCCGACACTACCCGTTTCTCTC
Organism: Tetragonisca angustula; assembly: GCA_036937485.2. NCBI lineage: Eukaryota > Metazoa > Arthropoda > Insecta > Hymenoptera > Apidae > Tetragonisca > Tetragonisca angustula. The sequence continues at coordinate 126,324 of JAWNGG020000247.1, read as the reverse complement.
CCTTAAGAGAGCCGGATGTCTTTGAAAACTTCCTCCACGTAAAAAAACAGAAAAAAAGAGGGTTGGAGATCCAAAGCTATCAGGCCAGCAATGGTAGTTAAATCTTTTGATCTGTGTGAATTTGTGTCTAAATATGAAACACTATACGTTGATTCACTCTCTTTCTTTGCATCTATAATAGCAAATACATTCGAGTGCTTGGATTTCAAATGTAACAAGCCGCTTGTGCTACCATATTTTATTTTATACCCGCATGTACAGTGCTTGCATGTAGCTTTTTCTCCATCAATTCTTTCAAACTGTTCCCATACAAAGCTCTTTTTGTAGTTCTTTATTCTCTTCATTATTTACTCTTGTACCAACAACGTAGCTAGCACTATCACTATCACTTGACATTTTCTCACGTTTTACAATCTAGCAGTTTTCTTAACAAACACATGAAATATGGTTCAGTTAACCTGTTAGTTTCTTCACTGCCGTTTCTTCAGTAGTAGACTGTGTGAGCCTGCACGAATTTCTTTTCAGTTCAGTAATTGGAGGACGAAACGTTCAAGTCAAGTAAAGAATACGGTCGTCGAATAGTAGAGCTCTGTGTACAAAATATAAATCGACCGATACGTTTCTCAGTGCGTAAGTTCTTAGGATTTGGAATAATATTACAAGTCGAACTGTTGTTTGCTGTTGTTTGTTATGGAATTTTTGTGAAACTTCATTTTTGTGAAATTTATAGATAATGTGTTAGCATCTTCACCTGATGGATGGAATTCACGAGTAGTTAGATAAAATTTTAATCTGTGTCATCATATGCTCAATTTGTAACATTTAAAATAATCCCACATCGGAGAATATATAAAAGGTGCAATTTTCATCTTTTCATTTCGACTCCATATTTTCGGAATCTCGCACATCTTTAAAACCTATGATGATATTGAACAAAATGAATATTGAAACTGCGTGCATTCGGCTTCTTGAAATTTTCAGGAATCCCGATACTTTTGTGATTCCGAACATTTTCGGGAATTTTGATCTCTTTCGGGAATCACAGAAATTTCGGGATTCCGTCCCGATTTCCGGGAAAAGTTCGTTTCCGACGCGACATTTTCGGGATCTCGCACACCACTGCTGTTTATGCATTCTATCTCTTCATTCATTGCCTTTTTTCATTCTTTCCATTTCCCGGAATTTTTTACTTGTTCGACATTTATGGGTATTTCTTCGTCTGTTACAATCATCGCTGAGTCTTTATCCTTTATTCTTTTCGATCTTCTCAAGCTTTTTCTATTTCACTCTCACTTTTTTCTTCTAGTTGTTTATGTACCGTTACTTCACGTGTTGTTCCTTTTGGCCTTTCTGCCCTTTTCATTGTTGTTCCTCTTTGTACATTATCTTGCAAATTTTTATCTTTTCTTTTCTCATTTATTTTATCCATATGTGTACTGTCTTCTTTTGGAAACTCCTCAAGTATCCTTTCCTCGTCATTATCAGAATCACCTGATTCACTTACATTTCCTTCAATCCCATTTTCTCTCTCCAATTCTTTTTCTTCATTCTTATTGTCTAATCCAGTAAATAAAAAATCATTTCTTCTGTATCTCCTTTTCCCTTAATAATTCTATTCTATTCTTCTTCTCATCAAATTTTACATTACAAGCCCGTCGGATCTTGTTTTTCTGTGGACTCTAAGCTCTAAACGTATTCTTTGATCCATAACCAATAAATATACCTTTCATTGTCTTTGCATCAAACTTTCTTTTTGTTACCACAGCTCATAGTGTGTTCTTTCATCTACTGATGACTAGATTTTATTTCTTATGTTGGCTGCACACCGCTTCTGCTCAGAAATCCATTTGTATCTCACAGTCGCTGATCATTGACCTGGTCATCTCAATTATAAATCTATTTGTCTGGATATTCATGCTTGATGCCTTTGTTCTCTAACCATTCCCTTAGGTTATCACCACCATTATCCGATCGGATGGCCTTCATCTTCATGCCAGTTTCATTTTCTTTCTGTTTTATCAACTATTAATTCATCTTTTGCCTCACTCTTTTCGCACAACAATGCCACAAAAACAAATCTTTAATAGTCATCTATTATTGTCAAGATACAATTTTTAACTCCTTTCGTTGCTGGTCTCACTGGCTCGATGAGGTCCATATGCCATAAGTCCATTTTTTTCCGCTCTACCTTTTTTTAATCTGTGATGTGTCTTCTATCTAGCAGGTCTTTCATTCTATGCTTCATACTGTCTGTATCGTTCATTTATTCTTTCCATTTCTAAATCTAAGTTCTGATATGTCATTTCCTTCGTTAAATCTCTATTTACATGTCCTAACCTCCTGTGCTACATGTCATTGTCTTGGATGGCTTTCGCTTTGTCACTATTCACTGTATCGGTTTTTCCATAATAACCATTTCTCTCTCTCTCTCACAGCTCTCATTTGTATTCGGTTTTTATCATTATAAACAATCGCACCATCTCTTTCAAACTCCACTTTATATGCGTGGTCAGTGAATTTGGCTACCGACAATTGTGGTGTCCTGAGGTAAGATCAGAAACGTGAAGCACGTTGCTTAACCAAATTCTATTCTCTACATTTCTCTGTTTCATTACAATTTCCTATCCCATTGGAGTACCTCTTCTGTCCGCCAATGTTATTTCTTTGCTATCGCTTTCTAACCTATCGAAATATCTACATCACTCGACGTGTGACATATTGAGCCCGAATCTAGAAGCCAAACGGTATTTTCATATTGTTGCAGCTCTTTATGTTTCTGTCACTGTCGTGTTGCATCTCACACTTATGTACACTTTCATCTGCGAATGCACTCTCATTTATTTTCATCACACTCTCATCTACTGTCCGCATCGTTCATTCCCTTCTTCCTTGTCCACGATGTCCTCTTCCTCTTGCGTTGCCAGGATAATTACAGCAGGTATCAAAAAAGTATTCGTACATCTAGTTTTTTTGCAATAGCTTTATACAAACAAAAACTATTTCGATTTATAGTCTACTATGTACAAAGATAATGTGCAAATGAAGAATTTTTAATAATGCGTAACAAAAAAGCAATGCAAGAAATACAAGAATTTGAGAGCAAAAGAATATTCGTACAATTATAGTTGAAAGTTTATGATCTCTGTACTATATTGTAACTAATATTTAGTATGCATTTCTTTAGCTTTAATAGTGGCTTCTAGTCTTCTAGGCACAGATTCCAACTAGTTTCTGGGTTGTGTCCTTTGATATTTTTTGCCACTCTTCTAAAATTACTCGTTGTAGGTCAGATTGAAGCTCAGTATTGGGTGATCCAAAAATGTTGAATGTAGATTCATCCGCAAAGATAACACGTCTCCAAAATTCGATGGATTTATTTACGTAGGTTTTAGCGAAACCTAGACGCTTTTCTCTATTTGTATTATTAATTTACGGTTCTTTTCTCGCAGCTGTGCCATATATTTCAGCAGAGTGCAAAATTTTTTGTACGGTTTGGGAGCATACAATCTTCTCTGATGTTAACGCATATCGTTGCATAAAGTTTGAGCACTTACAAATGGATTTTTCGTCGCCTCTTTAATTATACTCCGACGCTCTCTAACTGTGAGTATTCTTGGCCGACCTGTTCGTGGCTTATTTTCTGTGGTTTCCGTTATCTCATACTTTTTAACAATGCACTGTACTGTTGAAAAACTTAAATTCAATTCTTTACCTATTTTTTAATAAATTTCCCCCCATTTTCGGAGAAAAATAACACGATCTCGCATTGATGAAGATATTTTTCATCACTTTCCTTCGTTGTGATGATGCCTGTAGAAAGTTCGAAGATGTACCAGCGGCACAGTACAGGCCAATGATATTATGTTAACAAACAGTTGTTTACGTTTTGTTCAGTGTTGCAACGATACGTGTGTGCTTCTTAAAATTTAGCAGTCGAATTATAAGTGTACGAATACTTTTTTTGCTCTCAAATTCTTGTATTTCTTGTATTATTCTTTTGTTACATGTTAATAAAAATTCTTCATTTGCAAATTATTTCTATACATAGTGTAGGAAATAATTTTACAGAGTATTTCCCGTCAATAATGAAACGTAAATTGACAACTGGCTCGGACGTGCGATCTCGGCCACGTTCTGCAGAAGGAATACCGCTTCGTTCTCGAGTTCGGTTACCCTTCTCGGTCCAACTCTTATCCAGATACTCTAGCTTGATTTATAAACATAAGACATCAGAATCCTTGTCTCAGAAAATCTCAAGTGACCTCTTCTACAAAATGGGCGAGGGAGTCTTCTCACGCCGAAGAACGAGCGACATTGTTAACACTCGCCCACAATAGTTAACTGTTAATCGAAATAGTTTTTGTTTGTATGCCCTTTGCTTGTATAAAGTTATTGCAAAAAAACTAGGTATACCAATACTTCTTTGACCCACTGTAGATTATAAGAATCGTGACGTAGTCGTAAGAACTAAACCACGATTGAACTGGCGAAAAATCATTCCTGAAGTCTGACTCGTGATGTTTACGTTTGGCCCAATCTTCAGTCCTCGAGTCTGACTCGTGATATTCATGTTTAGTACAAAATTTGTATCACGAATCAGACTCGTCAAAGTGCGGCAAGTGGTTAACCTGAATATAAAATTCTCTTACCTTATCCTTCAATATGACCGCCATCGTTCGTAATACACCTTCAAAGTCGCTTTAAAAAATTATTTTCTATTCCTGCCAAGGTCTCAAGTGATATTGTTTCACATGCGGCTGTGATTCTTAGGGGTAGTTTATCGGTATTGTCAACTGGAGATTGAAAGACTTGCTCTTTGAAATACCTCCATAGAAAAAAGTCGCATGATGTAAGATCCGACGATTTGAACTGAACTGGTCCACCGCGTCCAATCCATTTATTTTTTAACTCCGTAACTTGTTCAATTTCGAACTCCTGTAGCGTAATGTGGATGTGTACCGTCATGTTGAAAGACTGATTTCTGCATCAGTGTTTCTTGTATATTTTTCACAATAATGGATATATGTTCTGAAAACCTCAAATACGTTGCTAACAGTCTTCTCAAAAAAATAAGGCCCAATCACTCGTCTGTTATAAATTCCGCAACAGACCATCACGGCAGTTCGGTATTGGTTGTTACTTCCTTGAACCCAGTGCGGATTATCTTTAGCCCACATTCAATAATTCTGATAACAAATCATGCTATTGGTATGAAAAATGTACTCATCTGTGAACATTATGTGCTGGCCAAAATCATGATCATTTGCAGCATTGTCGAAAATCCATAATGAAAATTCTGTCCTTGTTCCAAAAGCATTTATTATTTTCTGCAATAATAATTCATACATCTTCTGATGCTTCGATGTCAATAGTGCATAAACTAAAGGAACAATTGTATTTTGCTTGTGTCCATGTATGGTGTATAGTTGTTTAAAAAATGTTGGAACCATTTTGAAAGTTCCGTCCATAATCCAATATTTTGGACCAACCAAAATTTGCAGATTATAAATAGTTGTGAAGAGTATAATACTTCCGGATTCTTCTTTAAACACTCTTATAAAAGATTAATCGCTTAAACTTTTCGATAATTCGGAAAACGGGCAAATTTAATTCATCAATGTTTCTTGGCTCTTTAGGCCTATCTTTTTTTTTCTTATTTTGTCTTATTTTGTCTCAAAACATCAGTAGTTGGAAGATATGGCTCAATATCTTTTTCTGTATTTATTATTGCATCTCTGACAATGATAGCTGGTTTTTCATTGCTATGTTTAGCTGATGCTCCAAGATTATTTAAACATTTTATAACTCTTATCCGAGATGCCTCTGGGGGCATGATTATATTTTGGAGAATTATGCTTGTGAATCATATGTTGATCATTTATATGTAATGTAATTGTTGAGAAGTTCATTTATAATGATGTCGCCATCTATTAGTGTGCAGCATGTACTAAGAGTTTGTGGATGTCGTGATCGATGATCGCGGGCGATGATCTTTTGTTTGAAAAAGAAGACTAGCATATGTATAACATGGCCCGACGCTCCACGTGTTTCTTGAGTGTGCTTCAACGAATATAGAAATAAAATAATTGATAATATATTGTCCATAGTTTAACACAAATATATTGCAGTGAATTATACTTATTTATTCTTCAGTAATTGCAGTAGCTTTACATTCGTAACTATTCCCTTTCTTTCCACACGTCGATACAAATCTTGGTTTTCCACGTTTAGACAAAACAACTTCTGCTATTTGTCCCACAGCATTTTGATTTGACGAATTCATTGTATTTATCATGTAAAGAGAATGAAGTGACTAATGTTCATCAAATTCGAACATACACTGGTGGAGTAATATTTTCATACGTAAGTATCATTGATGTCATTCAATTCCATTGGCAAGTGAACATAAAGTCAATATCGATGAAACGAGTGTCGATGTAAACATTGATGGTGATTTCATCATGTCGGTTAGTTAATATTGTCGGTCAAACGGTATCCGTTAAGACATTGTCGGTGAAATAATACAAACTCCCCAAAAATATTAAAGTACAGAGTTTGGCGACATCGATTCATATTTCAGAATTCTAAGTAATTCTATGTCGCATTTTAATTACGTTGTGATTCAAATTTGTTGCAATTCAATTACGTTCATAATTAATTATGTAGTAATTATCAGTTCAGAGCAAGTAATTAAGAACTTTGAATTATATAATTTAAGTCCAGCATACATCACAGTCTTGATTTTCGTATCATAGTCGTCTTTCGTCAATTTTTACGCACGTTACACTTTTGGTTTCTATGCTTTTACAAAGAAATGAAAAATCTTTTACAGCTAATTTATGAAATTGGCCAACAGATTCTTTTACAGTTGCTGAAATTATAATTTATGCGGGCATTTGCATTCAGAGCCGCCAATTTCAGGCGATTTATAAAGATTATTATAAAGAATTTTTAAATTTTGAGTATATATCTGGTCATATTTCAAAGCAACACAATGAAATTTTTAAATAATTATTTGTATTGTGGGAGGACGGAAAAGAGAGACGTGGTCGCATAAAATAACACACAGAATGATCGCTATCTTTAATACGTTTATTTTCCTCAAAGGTCAGTTGCTAACAATAAGTGTCTATTGCGTCTGCGCCGAACCGACGGGTGAACGACACAGTTCTTTGCCTCCGCCAGGGCAATGTAGTCCGTTTCGGCAGCAAACCGTTAATAACCTGGAGAATTCAACGTGTTACAGTATTAATATTACTATTGTTATTAAAAGTTATTACTTTTTTTGCGATAATTCTAATATGGTTCACATGATATCTGTCGTATTTATCTGAAAAAAATTATTTAATCTATACAAAAGTATCTTGTGCTTCTGAATAAAGCCAAGAAATTTCTTTTGACAAAATAGCAATCATATAAAGCAAAAATTCATTAAATTCTTTCATTTATCAATCCGAATAATCATTAAACTTTTTTAAACAATAAAAAAAATATTGTTGATATTAACGTAATTTCAAATTCACAAGATGAAAGGATTTGTCTTCAAATTTGACATGTATATAAGGTATATATTGGGATATTTTCTTTGTGTATATGTCATATTTGAAGAACATCGATCAACTTGTTATTGAGATGTCATAGAAGCGAATTTGAACAACATAGTTTTGAGAAAAACGCGTTCAAAGTTTTGCTTCTGTTTCGACATACATACATATATAAAATCATATATCTAGCACATATCCTATAATCAGCGATTCCGGCTCGGAAAATATCGAGGATCTTCCTTTTTCAAGAAAAAGTTCATATTATGCTGTTTTGTAAAGCATCGGTTGTCCGATTTCCATTCTCTGTCGCGTAACTCATTGTCAATAAATATTTTTGCTTGTCGATCAACGACAATATCCATTTTGGATATCATGTTTAATATCGCTAAGAAACCCTCGTTAAATATACTAACTGCCAAAAAAATTCCTGCTTTTTGGGAAAAAGTCCGAATAAGCGAATTTAAACTATTATTTTGCGCATATTGAAGCATCTTTCTAATATAATAATAAAGTTAGAAGACCATGTCAGCCACTCGTCCAAATTGTTGTGTGAGATGTAATGTTTTGGATCAGTACGTGGTGGAATCTATCGATGGATTGATCCATTGCTTCGGGAGTGAAACACCGTTGTACGTAATTGCGTAATTCTAAATTTCCTGACTATTGTTCGGAACAGGGAGCTCATGAAATTAGTAGCCTGATAGGTTCAGATTGCTCTTGGTGAATCAAAACGACAAACAAAAGAATTTATAAATGCATCAGCCGTATCGCGTGCACTAAGCTATTCGATTTGAATGGCGAGGGGATATTTTGTTAGGAGGTCTTGGATAGTTAAAACAAGTGAATTTCTTTTGGGAGTGGTGGGAAGAGATCCAACGATATCTATTGAATTTTTATCGATGTCTGTTAGAGTCATTGGCTGATGTGTTTTAACTCGATTTAATTTTAGTAATTGACAACTTGTGCAATTATTTACGTATTTCAGGACGTCGGCTTTAAGCGATGGCCAGTAATATATTTTTTGAATTCTGTGATATGTTTTAAATATGCTCTTGTGACTGATAAAGGAGGGCGCATGATTCTCCGAGATTATTTCGTTTCAACGGTCTCGTGGAGGGATTAGAATTTCATTCAAACATGTGACTATTGGCGTAGGCGTCTATGCGAAAAGATCTATCAAAACATCTCGGATAGAACTTTAAGATATGTTATTTAGAGGAAATCGTGAAATTAAAAATGATGCGAGGTTCATTTCAGCTGTTAAACGTAAACTTTCAATCAAATTTTCGCGTCTTGTACCGTGCGATGTCGTTTATATGGGAGTAATATCAGTCGATAGTTCCCTACGTAAGAAACGTTTGCTCCTTCCGAGTGTTAAATCGGAGGTATGTTATTTTCCAAAAAGATCTCTTGCACCGTGATCTATCGGTGTTCCATTTTGCAGACAGACTAGATTTTCTCTACGCATTATCCATCTATCGCGTGTGTATTTTAAAGTTCGATAGGTAGGAACTTGCTCCAAACCAAGAAGTGTTGTGTCATCATTGGATTCTTCATCGTTGACAGGAGGGGAATCGTCTTGAAGACTATTGGTGAAGGAGTCGCGGAGATGGAGAATCTTTGCTTCGACTGGCTAGACAATACTTCTGACGTTGTATGTGACGTGGACGGGATTGGTTGAACATTGTGGAGGGAGGAGTAAGCATTGATTCGTCGGTGGAGTGGGAAGTGATGGGGAAGGACTGGATCTGAATTCCTTGATAAGGCGTCTGCATTGGTATTCGCTTTGCCTGCCTATAAACAATTTTATAATTTTATATTTCGCTAATTTTAATTAATTTAATTGCCATCTGAGGAGGCATGATGTGCGGTCGTTAACTGAATTCGTACACACAAGTGGACGATGGTCTGTAATAAGCGTAAATTTGTGACTCTAAACATAAGATCTGAAATGATCAATCGTGTAGATTCTAGTGAGACACTTTTCCGATTATAGAATAATTTAATTCTGCACTCTGCAGTAAACGCGATGCGTATGCGATAGGTTGATCTCTCCCGAGTTCACCTTGACTTAATATGGCTCCGATCGCGTATCCGAATGTATCGGTAGTAATATCGAACGGCTTTGAAAAATCCGGGTATTGGAAGATCGATTTCCAACCTAAAGCTTCTCGGAGCGTTTCGAAGGGACGTCATTGATCCGGTCCCCAGACAAATTTTGCGTTCTTTCGCAAAAGGGAAATAAGCGGTTTCGAAATTTGAGAGAATTCATCGATAAACCTTCGATAGTATTGTGCGAGGTCCAGAAATTCTCGGACGTTTTTCGCGGATTTGGGGGAGGGGGGGTGCGGGAAATTTTTCACGGCAGCGACTTTCTTTGGGCATGGTTTAACACCATTTTCGCCGATCACATGTCCCAAGTATGCGACTTCTTTATGAAAAAATCCGCATTTCGTGAGCTGCAATTTTAAGTTTGCGTATTGCAGGCGCTGAGCTAGTTATTCGAACTTTTTCTTGAACTCTCGCAGCGAATGCTCGCAAACTACACATCGTCGAGGTATACGAACATGTCCGTTTTTTATAATCCAGTTAAGACGGTAGTTATTGTGGTAGTGGTTGCCATAGATGAGTGAAAATACATGATGTATGGGCGAGAGTGAGAGTATAAGAGTGGTGTGGTGTGATCTGAGTGTTTGAGATATTCCATGGCAGAAGAAAGAACGAATGAGAGAGATATATGCGAGAACAGTTGAGCGCTAGCATAGTGACGAAAAAACAAATGTGATCGGGAAGATCCCCAGTCGAGAGTTGGATAGACGCGAGGCTTGGGTGTAGCAGAATATGAGAGTTGAAACAGAGTGTGAGAGTTAAATATATGTATTTCGTAATTTCTATTAAATCTATCTCCAACTAGTGTATTTATTATTCGATCCACTAACAATTATTAGAGGTTGGAATGTCGCTGGGGCATTTTTCAATCCGAGTGTGACCGCAAGAAGTGGAGAACGCTGTTTCCTTCGCGTTTTTCCCCTCCATTCTAATTTGATGGAAACTATTTTGTGGGATGAAAAACACTGAAGTATTTCGCACTTCCGAGCTGATCTAAAATTTCCAAGATACGCGGGAGTGGATGCGCGTCAGGAACTGCTTTCTCGTTAAGTGCTCTATGATCTATCACCGTTCGCCAACGTTGTTTCCCATTTTCCTCCACAGAGATGAATTGTACGAAGATTTATAAAGTTGAACGATATCATTTTGCAATAATTCCAACATTTATTTGTTAATTTCATCTCTGTGCATCGGCGGGTACCTGTATAGTTTCGTGTGCGTCGGAACGTTATCGACCGTATGAATTTCATATTTGACAGAGTTCGTTTTTCTTATTGTATCGCGGGGTAAGTAAAATAGGTTGTGGTTCAACGCTATAATTTTCTCCATGTGCACCTCTTCTATTAAATTCAAGTATTCGCACTGGATATAATTCTCAATATTTTTGATTCTTTAATAAACTCTGTTCTGTTTACAGACAAGAATTGTGCATTAGAATTAAAATTTAAACTTTCTTTCGATTTATTACTCGCGACTAGAAACGACTCGGGTGGAGTGGTGGAGATTATCTCGATCTTCTGGACCTCGACTACCGGCATTTTTGCAACTTGATTTTCGTTAAATATGTTTACGCATCAATTTGCCGTTCTCTCGGCGTACGAGGAACTGTTAACGTTCGGAGCTAGAAATTTGTATGGGAGATATGCGATAGATGGCTCGGCAACTGGAAAGGAAAAGCACGTAACTGAATGTGCAGGAATCGTTCAATTAAAAAATGGAATGATTACATTTCTCCATCGAACGCTCAATTCGGGATACGAAATAATCGCGTCAGATAAAAATATAACAGACCAAATACTTTTCAAAGTGAGATGGCTGCCCATATTTATTTCTACATTTGATTTTAACGTTACTTAGTTTAAGTTCGGTTCTGCACATGTGTCCATCGTCAGCCCAACCTTTTCCCTTTATAAATCTGAATTGGCTCGGACTTTCAAGCCCTTGTTCCTTATAAGTTTGCTGTAGTCGTTGAACAATAATTTTTTCATATATTTCGCTAACTACGGACAATAGTGCGATTGAGCTATAAGAATTTAATAGAGTTCTGTCTCTCTTTTCGTCTTTTGGTATTATCTTCAAGCTCGACTCTTTCCATAACTTTGGAAACTTTTCCTGATCGAAGCAGTTGTTGAACAAGTTTAACTATTGGCTTATACCTCCACAGTTCCTTTATAATTTCTATTTTAAAATTGTCACATCCAAGAGCCTTGTTATTTTTGAATATAGTTATGGCTGTATCTATTACCTCAGATGATATATTTTCCAGGTTTGAGTTCCTGTAGTTTTGCAACTTTTGCCGCTTATCTCACATTCCTCGCTTTGTGCACTAATATCTTCTTCTGGTACACATGTATTAAGAAGAGCTTCAATGATAGCACGTTTTTTGCCCATCCGGCAATTTTAGAGCCGCCCAAAAAGACGGCTTGTGAAATTTATCGCGTACATTTTGTACGCTATTCATCAAGGGTCTTTATTTTCATATTTACAGAATTCTGCCATGTTTCTCTTTTACACTTCTTAATCTTAAAAATTGAGACATAACCGTTCCTGAGGTAACCCTCTGTATACTTTTGTGTTGTTATCTATTAAATCGACGAATTGGTATCGTCTAGCACGCAGAAGTTGCTTTTTAACTAATGTTACCATCCTTCTCAAGTCAGTCAACTGTTGATTCCACCACGGTACTATTTTATTTGCCATTTTTCTCTTTGATATTGCTCATCCACAACAACTCCCTAACTTACTGTTACCCTTGTTAATACCCTAACTGCTTCATCAGTAGAATGAGTGATTATCGATTCGATAATTTCTTCATTAAAATTTAGCTCAACTTGCTCTTTGAATTTCAGCCAATTTGCCTTTCTTATATTGTATTCCAGATTTGCGTTCGAGTTTCGGTTAATTTTGACCTTCTTGTAATTCCGTAATTATTAAGTTGTGATCATGAACACAGCAATGAACTTTCCACGTTCTTATATACATATCTTGCCAGATTTGTAGTGACAAGCGTTATGTCAATATTTGACTGTCCACTTGCACTCATGAAAGTGCAAAGTGAAAATTATTTGGCTGATTCAAAAGCAATTTTCCAACACAAACTCTTCTGCAAGCATACCTTTCTCGTCAGTTATATCAGCATGCCACAATTCTGATTTGGCATTTGCATCCATTTTAATGAGTATCTTCTCCATCGGAAAACTGTTGATCAGACTTTCTAAGGGTACGATTATAGTGGAGCGGCGAGAATCGAGGATAGCGGCGAGGCGAGCGTCGCGACAAAATAATGTAATGTAATAGAATTGTTTATAATGGAGCGCCGAGGAGCGCTGCGAGGAAAGTGGCGTATAGTAGCGGTGCAGCTAGAATCAAAAAAGTTTGTTTCTACTAGCGGAGACCAACGCGTTCGGATGCATTCTATCGCATTCTATCGTATTCAATAGCATTCAGTTAAAGATCGAAGTATTTATATATCTATTATTTCTGTTTTTTTATTATTTATTATTTTTTATTATTTCTATTATTTATTTTTTTTATATTCTGATCTGGTTTTTTTCCAGATATGACACTAATATGTGATATTTAACTGCAATATTTTCTATAAGCACGAGTTTTTGCTACTTTCTCGAAGACATCTTGAGAAGAATGGTTCGCTGTAGCATTTCGCTCCTCGCTTTCCTCCTCACTATAAACACGCATCGCACCGCCTGCTAGTTTCACAGCTCTCCTCTCTATTTACCAATTTTTCCTCGCCGCTACACTGTATCTCCACTTAACTCTCCAAGTACCGCAGCAGAGAAAACCGTGCCGAAGTCACTTCTGACTCACATCGACACTTCATTAACACATAGCGGCTGAAGCTCGAGACTCCCACCAATGCTGTACGAACACAGTACGGTTGTTCGAGACGCTACTACAATGTAATAGATTTCGAGTTATTTATTTATTTATGTATTCATTTTTCACGGATAACGAAAAATACCCATTAGTACAAAAAGTGATACAATTATAAAAAAATTTTTAAATGTAATGAGGTATGAGACTGAATGAAAAATTACAAGGAGATACTAGGTAATGAGCGTTTAAAAGATGGAAATGATTGGTAAAAAAACATCCATCACACAATGCGCATTATTAGCATTAATAAATATACGATTATACTGGTTATAGAAACCGTATATAATATGTTCGGTGGTATTCAATGTGAAGCAATTCAGAATGACGTAGTGATCTGGAAGGAACATTAAGTTTAAACCTTTCAATGATATTCGGGCACGAGATCAGACCATTGAATATCGTCTTAATAAAGATCAAGTCAGCGATTTTCCTGCGATTGTCAAGTGTGGTCAAATTTAATTTGGTTAGAACATTCGTAATTATGAGAATATCTAGGTTCATTATTATGATAAGCTGCCAAGCGTAAAAATTTGTGTTGTTGTCTTTCAATGAAGTGTTGGATTCCGTGTAATAGAGTCATACGCTTATAATTTTGAAGAGTTTATTCCTTGTTCGTGATCGTATATGATGTAGGATGATATAGAATGTTTTATGCTAGGTTCAGCTATATTATGCTATTCTGTGATCTTCCAGTCTGTCTCTCTCTACTGTAGTATTCTAACCCTCTACTGTAAAACATGTCCTTATATATATTTGGTTATCATCCTCAAGTGGAAGAGGAAGGAGCATGGATGACCAAGTATTGGATCTTGCCCTTATGACTAACTATTCACAGTCCACTTTTATGTTGCTAGCTCGTTGTGAGTATTTGCATAGATCCAATATTGTCTGGGTTGGTCATCCAACACATATAGCTATGTTATGCATTGTAATGGTTTCTTCCTATTGTGAAGCATTTCTTAACAGACGTAATCCAATTCAAGATGGAATCATCGCTCAGGTCAGTGGTTTTGTAGAAAAAAGTGTGTCAACATCGCTAAAGCGGTCTACGAATAAAAGTCATAATTACTCTGTAGGAAGAACCAATAATCTTCTTGATTTCGTCGTCGTGATTCTGTAGATTTATTATCTCAGAATTTCCCACTTGTAGAGATGATACTTTATCGATTGATACGAGACATTTAAGTGTTATTGAACTTTCGACTGTGCTCTCCCAAGATGTTCTAAATGCAGATGATTTCGACGAGTTGCCAGCAGTCTCGACGTTACAACATTCTCAGAAAGCTTTATTTCTCGTATCAGCTTTACATAAATGGTTTCAAACCATTAGGTTTCTATTGCGATTGGATCATGTTGGTAGATACGAAATTTATGAAAGCTTTATAAATGGTTCCTCCCACATATCTTTTAGCGGTGTGCAATTTATTAAATTAGCAATAGATGTGATCCACCGAGCGAAGTAGAATTTTATCCATGTCTTGGATCGAAGTTTTTTCCACTTCTTCAATTGTTGGTTCCTTGTCCAATTTAAAATCCAACGAATCTTACGACCTCGAGTAAACGCGTGTTTTCTCTGCTGTATTTTCGTAAGGAAACAGTATTTGATTTTTACACTGCTGAATTTTGTAATATCGTGTTAAAATATTGTTCACGATTTGTTATTTTCGTCATTTAGCGAAACGAAAAATTATTACTATATAGCGAAACGCACGAATTACTTGAGAGATTCGAAACTGAGACGCGATAATTAACGGAGAAAAACAGAAAAATATTTCAGGCGCAGTGGAAGACCAGAACCTATTGGAATTTTATCCAATGAAACGAATCTCTTTCAGTTAATAAAGTGCCCACTTGAGCGCCCGCAATCGAAACCAAAGCGAATTGTGCCGAAATGTCGAAAGCAGGCATCGCTTGCTTTGTATTGTGCAAGTTTCATGTTTTACGGCCTTCGAACGTCGCACGGTTAACGTAGCATAGAGTAAAATAGTTCCAATTCTAAGAATTGGTGAGGATACTAACGACAGAAGCTTAAGTGAGAAAAAATGCGGACACTACTGTACATACGATAATAGAAGAAAAAGAAAAAATATTTTACAACACCTGAGATTTCTGTCTTTGTTTTACAAGCAAGTGGACTCTGTGTAAGTTACTAAGAGCGCTATCACGGTTAACAGTACGATAACCCATCAATGATTTTTGACGATTCTTCTGATACAGAGGGCACTTGTTTCAAATTAACATCGATTTCTGTTTAACAAGAAAGATAATTGCATAAATCTGTTTATTTTAATTATTATCGTTTCAATTAATATTTTGATACGTACTAAAGCCTGGTTATTCTAATTCGAAGGACAAGTGGTAATTTGTGACGGTTATAGAAATGGTCACGCATTTGTTACGACATTCACGTTTGTTTGTAATATAAATATTTCTAAAAGAACCGATATTTTTTAAATTAATGTTCTAGCAAATAATACTTGATTAGTGACAATTTTTTTATTTAGACTCCTCTTACTCTCTTCTCGGAATCTCGTGCTTTTTTACAACTACAACCAATAATTAAAAATAATAGCATTTCCAAAGAGAAAAATATACTCAATGAAGAGGAAAAATATACTACTGACGATCCTTAAATCAGTAATTATTGGAATAACAAAGACCAATAGAACAAAAATTGTAATGTTAATTGCCCATGAGCAATCTAAAACAGCTTCCAATTATTAATAATAAAAAAAGAAAGGAAAAAGAAACCAACATCACACGGAGTTCCCAAGCGGTCACCCATCTAAGTACTATCCGTGCCCGGCACTGCTTAACTTTCGTGATCGGACGAGAACGAGTGCATTCAGTGCGGTATGAACGTTGGTTGAAAATACTCGCTTATTATCCGAGTTTTAGGGTTCTTTGTCTTTTAATTAAATTTATTCCTAATTTTAATATTGTATAAGTGTAATGATATAAAACAGCTATGTTTCTTTTTTAAACAAAACGTTCCAAGCGCTTTCTGCTGGACAAGTGCCAGATCTGCTGGACGACAGTATCGAATAAATGAATAGAGCACTAAGAGTTAAAATAAAGATCCATGAAACTCGGATAAAAATATACAGTGGTTGTAAAAAGTATTCGTACAGTGACTAATCACGACCAAAATGTTGAATAGTAACATTTATAAACATTTTTTCAAACAAACATGATATTATGTGTTGGAGCATGGTCGCGACATCTATTGACACAGACAAAAACCTTCCATAGAAGAATATTCATTTATTGTATAACCGAACCGCGTGATTCACTCTGTAGAGAGCATGTGTGCAAGCAATAGTCTTTATTCCACTTTAACCTGCGTACTCTATCAAAATGGCTACTCTCTAAAGTCTGTAGAACAACAATATCAAATAAACAGAAAAAATTATCATACTGTTTATATAAATATCAAGAAAAAGGCCAATGCTACTATGCAAACAAAAAGTTGTTTATGTTTTGGTCACTTGCGACGATACGTCTGTGCTTCTTAACATTTAGCAGAGTTAAAGTGTACGAATACTTTTTTTGCTCTCAAATTCTTCTGTTTCTTGCACATTATCTTTGTACATAGTAAGCTATTAGTCGAAATAGTTTTTGTTTATGTATTATTTGTTTGTATAAAGTTATTGTAAAAAAACGAATATTTTTTTGACCCACTGTATGTATTTACAAAAAAATGCATTGAACAAGTGATTTGTAAATATATTTTTAATCCTTTTTTTGATTGTAACATATATTTTATACCCAAAACTAATAGAGCGACACAAAAAGATAATAATATTTATTGTTGACGAATAAAAATGACATGTAATGGAGTCCGTTGGATTCCGTGTAATGGAGTCAACACGCTTACAATTTTGAAGAGTTTATTCCTTGTTACAATCGTGGTCGTGTATGAAATAGAATGATATAGAATGCTTTTAATGATATAGAATGTCACTATAATGATTTAGAATGTTTTATAGAATGAAGAGATTTATGCTGTCGAATGTCTCTAAAGCATGTCCTTATATATATGTAGGAATCTCGGCTGAGTCACCAATTTTAGGTATCCCGGACGAGATCCCAATTTATAGGAATCTTATTAAATGATTGTTTATTTGGAATTGAATAATGAATAAGATTTGTTTATTAATATTAAAAAATGAATAACGATATACACTGAGTTCTTAATTTTCACAACTCTCGATACACTCTGTTCTCTTTTATACGTCTCGACTTCTCGACACTCGCTCTCTGACTTCTCTACACGCACTCCCTTTCTTCTGCACAAAATTCGTCACTCGTACACACATACACACATACACGCAAACGCATCCATACTCTTAGTCTTAGACGTTAGGCCTGAGAGATTGGCCATAAGTCTCAAGGCCCAGGCCCAACTTTCTTTATTGTTTATGTTATACGACTCGGGACATCTGCAGTCGAGCACCAGGGAAAGTCTTAGGCCCTTTCCCAGAACTGCCTATCCCATATATATTTGGTTATCATCGTCTCCAAGTGGAAGGGGAAGGAGCGTAGATGACCAACTACTGGATCTTACCCTCATGACTCCACTTTTATGTGGACTGTTGCTAGCACATTGTCAGTGTTTGCATAGATTCAGTATTGTCCGGGTTGGTCATCCAACAGTCGATAACAAAATATACATGTATGTATGCTTTACTGACCTCACAAAAATATTGGCATAGTCTGTTTTCTGTAATAATAAACAAATACCATGACCGACAAATATTTCTGCTTACCACAACAATAATGTGTCACTGCTCGTGTATCGTTAACTCTTGAAAAGAAACGGTATAATTCAAATACTCATACCGAACTTAATTTATTCAATAAAAAAGCAAATCATTATATTATTTAGTTTATAACTTCATATATCCCGAATTTCTGGCAATGCTGCATTTTCTAACTTTCTCACGTAGCAATAAATGTGTAACGCAGCCCACTCGAGTCCGTCTGGCGCCTGGAGGTATCGGGCTCACGAAATGTCACCCGACATATCGTTCTGAGAAATCTCCTTCTACCACACTCTGCCAAAAACTGTATGGAAAATATAACAAAGTTCAGTTTAGTTTTGTCCTTCATTTAGTCTACATCTTCTTTTATTTACGTCCTGCACTCATTCCTTTTCTACGGATAGGAACAAGGATTGAAGTGACACCTGGGTAAAATAACGTTTCGAGGTGTCTTTTTCTTTGTTTTTTGGAAACTTAGTGCAAGTTTGAAAAATGTTCTCTTCAGTGCGGTTCCTGCGCCACGGACAAGAATCACTTTATCGCTGGTTTTTTCTTCACATCGTGAGAAAGGCGTCTGTTTATCGCGTCGCAAGCAGTGACACGAACGGTAAATAATCGGGATCACCGATAGTGGATTGCTTACTTTAAAGTCAGCTATTTATTCATGTCAGCTTATTTTATTTGGGAAATCGAATCTTGAGTTCGTCATTTGTATATAGAACGGATAAACAATACTTTTGAAGTATTCCACACTCCACGAGGAGTGCCTGGAGATCTGCTTCATTTCTGGAATGAAGAGCGAGCAGTAACAGTCGATTTCACAGTGTTCTTTACAGTTAGCTCTTCGCTATTTATCTATAATTATTCTTCCTTAACTTAATTATCATTATTATTATTATTATCCTTATTATTATTAATGGTGGTAGTACTAGTAATAGTAGTAGTAATCTGCATTTACTTTTTATATTTTTCTTTGTATTTATTTTCACACCTATACTCATACACCATATACGTATACATATCTACATTCACATTATTTACATGTATATTTATAAGTATTTGTAAGTATTAAAGTATTAATAATAGAATAAATAATAATAATACGTAACGTAACAATAACGTAATAATGAATATATTTAAAAACAAAAAAATGGAAGCATCACAGAAGGAAATTAATTTTGATTATGAGAATAGCGTAGAACTCTTACAATTAACACATTATTCAAAACAAGAAATTACGGACGCTTTGGAGATTTGTCGCCGTATACTGGTAAATCTAATTAGTATACTAATTTTTAACCATTCATTTGTGATATACCTGTTTTCTAAATTACTACCGCAGATAACGCAAAATCTTGTAGAAGGGCTACCTAACGAAACGATAGATAGAAAATCACGATTAATCCGCGAAGAAATATCAAAGACCGTAATAAAGGTTTCGAAAGACTTTATTTTTGATGTATATTTAGTATGTATATTTAGAAAATGAAGACATTCCTGAAGACGCTATAATTAGCGATGAAGGAGATGATTCGCCAACTAATAGTAAAGGAGAAGATTCACCAGGTATTAATATATCATCTTGTGAGCGAACGTTAACCAGGCCGCCCGTTCCTAGGCGTGGGAAGACTTCCTCGCCTATTTCGCAGAAAAGGCCACTCGAGGTTAAGGACCATGGATTCCGATGTCTTATGTTTATAACCGATGCATATAGATCGAGCTGGGGTATCCGGACGAGGGTCGGACCGAGGAAGGTACCCGAACTGGAGCATGAAGCCTGGTGGCACTCCTTCTGCAGAACGTCGCCGAGATCGCACATCCGAGCCTTAAGTTTAACAATAAAATATACCATGTCATATTAACGGGAATTACCATGTAAAATTATTGCCTACAATCTTCAAGTTCATCATCAGCAATCGACAGTTTCCAAGAACATGGGCCTAAAAAATCCAGGATTTCGGATTTTCTACCTCTTGATAAGAAACTTGGGATTATTAATATTGCCAGACAACACCCGAAATGGAGTCTGCAAACACTGCTATGTCATGGATGTCAAGAACTTCGGCGGAAGGACTATTTACAGCGGTGGATAAAAGAAATAGAAGAAGAAGTTGGAATTCAGGAAACATTTGAATATATTAACAAATATACGTACGATCGCTTTACAGAAGCTACAAGTGACAAAAAATCTGTGACAATTAGAATGTTACAACAGTGGGCATCAGTTATTGCATTACCGTTCCAATCGAACAGCTTTCATTTTACAGCATCTGTATCATAAAATTTAAAAAAATAAAAAAGTTTAAAAGCATCCGTAAGATTGTCCAATGAACTGTTGCACGATTGATATGATCAAAAAATGAATTAAATCTACCGAAAATTTTACAGGAAGCGGAAAAATTGTTAGATTCCGTGTAATGGAGTCAACACGCTTACAATTTCGAAGAGTTTATTCCTTGTTACAATCGTGGTTGTGTATGATATAGAACGATATAGAATGAATTATGCTAAGCTAAGCTCTTATCTATATAGAATGATTTAGGATGATATAGAATGTTTTATGCTAATCTCAGCTGTGCTATGCTATGCTATTCTGTCTAAAACAGAATGTATTCTATTCTAAAACATGTCCTTATATATATTTGGTTATCATCCTCAAGTGGAAGGAGAAGGAGCATAGATGACCAAGTACTGGATCTTGCCCTTATGACCAACTATTCACAGTCCACTTTTATGTGGACTGTTGCTAGCTCGTTGTCAGTATTTGCATAGATCCAATATTGTCTGGGTTGGTCACCCAACACAGTCTTCACAATATGACGGCTTGATTGGTATAATTTTTCGCTTTTGTTCTATTTCAAATTATCTTGAATTTTTTTCATAACATTTTCTACAAAATCGTCACAAGATCGATCGTGGTGAGTTGGCGTTATATAAAAGCCGACGCGACAATCGGTCAAAAATTTGCACGAGAAGTGATTCGAGCAAATCATTCGCTCGCACAAAACCAATGAGAAAGCACAAATTCACTTACAGTGAATCAATAGTGTTTCTACTCTTGGAGTGATACAAAAGCGATAATTGGATCTAGCCGCCAGGAAAGCGATACAGGCCGAGCAGCCTGATTACGAGCGATACAGCCACTAACCTGGCCTGCATGTCAACAGACAATCCCACTCATTGGACCACAGCAAGAAGAGAACAAGTGAACCAAGTTGAAACGCTTACCACTAGAAAACGGTTAATGTCACTATCCATCTCTCCATCAGCAAAATCAACCGTAGAGAAGGTATGGATATCGTAAATCAGGCCATATAAATTATGAACAGATATAGCATTTTGCTGAATGTCTTATTAATGTACAAGAGTCCCCAAAATACTAATACCTTTGCAACAAACGTAAACATCGAAATTAATCCAAACCCTCCTGCCAAACCTAACCCCAAAATGCCAAACTTCCTACAACGTAAATTCATGGAAAAATAGATCATCTTAAACTCTTTGGCGCATTCGAATCCAAATATCAGAATGGCTTCCAAGCCAAATTCACTTCCGACAAACTCAAAATAATGTTTGCAAAGCTTAGAATCTTTGTTGAGTCAAGGCCATCTGTATTAAGCATAATATTAAATTTCACATTTACACGGTAACCTCGAAAAAAAATTTCAGTGCACAAAAGATTCTGATTTGAGCTCCAGAATGCGAAAGCCAGTATTTCAATCCTATACACTGCGTTGAAATTCCGGCACGCACTACGTATTCTACATACAGAGTCACTGTTGCGTCCTTGCCCAAATCAATCACATTAGATTCGTTGAGAACATCGAGATATGTTGGGAAAAATATGAATCACATAAACCAACCAGCCAGTTTTTCCGTTATCAAGCGCACGGTCACACGTTATGCAATTGTAATGAGAAAGCAATGTGTTTCAAATGCACAGAACAGAGTGATACCAGTTACTGCAGCAAAACCCCAAAAACTCCTTTAACATGTGCCAACTGTAAAAATGCGCCCACCCGGTCAGCTATTCCCTGCTTTACTGACCAAAACGATCGCCAGTAAAGAAAGAGCGCGGTAACTTTTCCCAAATATACACCTCCAAGCCCAACACACTTTTCGCAGTTTATTCTTAACAAAATCCCCACTACCTCCTCCTTCACTCAACTCACAGAATAAAACAAATTGAACACAGCCTCAACACTAATCATTTCGACCAAATAGACAATATTAAATTAGCAGATTTAGACCAGTTCCTAAGTATCATAGCGCTCGTACAAAAGCATTACACGAAATGCACCAATAACCCAGAAAGAGTCCGAGCAACCATCTTAACAGTGAAAGAACTAGACAATGGATAGCCACAGAAACCATATAACTTAAAATATTGAGGTATGATTGTGTTTGTGTGCGTGAGTGTACGAGTGACGAAGGTTTCGAGCAGATAAATCGTGAAGGAATTGGATATAGAGAGTATGGATAGAGATGTTTGAGAATGAAAACAGAGTGCAGCGAATTCTAGTTCTAGTGTTCCCTGTTACCGCGATGTTAAGACGTTAAGGTGTTGAGATGTTAAGTTCTGTTTCTATCAATTCCCGTTTTAACTCATTCTAGTTTTACTTAACCACAAACAATAAAATATCATTTCATTCCTACAGTATTTTGACCATTTTATCAGAGATTAATTTCTTTCTATCTGTCTATATATCTGACTAATACATATTTTGGTATATAGATTTTACTATAGATTAATTTCTATCTATCCATCTATCTATTAGCTCTATCGTTTTACTGTCCAACGATAAAAGGACACGTAAAATGAGTTTTGTAATTGTGAATAATAAAGGGCGTAAGGAAAATTGTGTAATTGCAAATCTTTAAAAATTGCTATTGCATCCAAAGAGTGGAAAAAGAAATAAAATTTGATCACAAGACAGCAACTTTCATAAAGCTCCACTTAATTACTACTGAATTCTCTATACTGACGTTATGAACATTTATGGATTTGAATACATCGAAAATATCATTCCCATTATCATTACTACCACCACCTCTCCCACTAACACTACCGTTATCTGAGTAAGAACAGCTTAATTATGCGTCTGCTACAAGTATATAAATGTGATCTTTCATCGAGGAAAACCGAATAATTATTTGTCGGATTTATTTAGGTAATCTCAAAAATTAATTGATATCTCATAAGTTGACATACATACATGCCAAATATTAACACTTATAAATTAATTTTTACACGCTAATAATATAAAAAATGGAATGTATGTTTATTACATCTGCAATTAATTAAATATTCACAGCAATAAGACACTTAATTTTAACTTTGTTAATTACTTAGTTTGTTAAAAGTAAAATACTGTTAACAGTTAGTAGAAGTATAAAATTATAGTTTTGGAGTGCAGTTCGATTTAGCTTTACGGTATGTAAATGTTATAAAAAATGTTTGTAAGGAACGACAAATTATTACTCGATTTCATGAAATCTTATATGTTTATAGATGTGGATATACCAAGTAGTTAATTGTGTGAAATTTTCTTCTTTATCTTTGTATATATGTATCCCTTGTTATTATCATCGAATTTTTTTGATATTCACAATTTTTTCTTCTGCAACGTATGTAAATCTAAATAATTTATTAATGTAGGATTAATTTGAGTGTAACAGGGAACAAATCAAAGATCGTTTACTATTGGCACAGAATTT
Organism: Tetragonisca angustula; assembly: GCA_036937485.2. Taxonomy (NCBI): domain Eukaryota; kingdom Metazoa; phylum Arthropoda; class Insecta; order Hymenoptera; family Apidae; genus Tetragonisca; species Tetragonisca angustula. The sequence goes on along the minus strand of JAWNGG020000247.1, from coordinate 102,296 downwards.
ATATTTACAAGAAAAAAGCCCTTCAATACTTCGAACGAAAAGATATAAAAATGGAAATAAATATTATTGACATTTGAGAATACAATGCATGTCTGTATTTTCTTTCCTTTATCTCGTTTTAGTATCTGTTTTCCTATTATTAATTAACTAATCACGACCTTATGATTGCATCAAAACTTTCCATTATGTTCATAATCTCATCCGGTAGAGCACGCGGCGGATCAGCTGTTATTATCAAACAAGATATCAAACATAATGCCCACCATTCAATTGCAGACACTTACGTACAAGCCGCTGCCACGCAATGCATGACAACATCACCATAATCGCTGTTTATTGCCCTATGAAACACAAAATATCTACACAACAGTACACTGACTTTTTCAAATCTGGTGGAGACTATAATACTAAACACTATTTATGGGTCCAAAACTCACTCACCACAAGGAAAAGTCCTGGAAAAAACAATAAGAAAATTATCCTTAGATACAATGGCGACTGGCGAACCTACGTACATACTGGCTATCAGCACAAGAAAAAACACTCGATCTGTTAGACTTCGCGGTAATCAAAGGACTACGCAAAACTGATTTTGTTACACAATCCTACTATGATCTTAGTTCTGATCATTCTCCAATATTGATCTATTACTTGCATAAACCGGTACTTAATAAAAAAAACTTCATTTTTGTGCAATAATAATACAAATTGGGATAAATTTACAGAGTACTTAGAGAAAAACATAAATTGTAATATCCCCTTGAAGAACAGATCGAAACAACAGTAAGAAATCTTACCAACGTAATTCAAAATGCAGGGAGAGCAGCCACCACATATGTCGAAGCGAAAAGATATTTTTATATGACCCCGAATACATCTTATAAAAGATTAAATGGAAACGTAAATTGAAGTATATTTGGCAGAAGCAAAGAACAAAAATCAATAAAGCAAAATTAAATGCAGCTGTCAAGGAGAAAAAGCAATTAATCAGAAATCACCACAACGAAAAATTCTACTCTTATCTATCTAACCTTTCACTCGACAAGAATACAAATCATTCACTTTGGAAAGCCACTAAAAAACTGAAAAGACTGGTTATTTCTTCACCTACGATAAAGAAAGTAAAATCGAGCTGGGCAAGAAATACCCTCAAAAAAGTCACTGTCTTTGATGAACACTTAGTAAACACCTTCAAATCTAACAACATGTGCCCCTTCACAGATATCCTAAATGAACATTCAGGAAATTCAGACGATACCAAAATCCAAGACATTCCAAGATGTATGATAAAAGAAGTCAAATAACTCATTAACAAAACTTCAAACAGCAAAGCTCTTGGTGTTGACCAAACCAATGGCTCAAACAACTGCCACCTAAGGCAGTAAGGCTGCTCACCATTATCTTCAATGCAGTACTAAGGATCAAATATTTTCCTGTTAACTGGAAAATTGCTCAAGTGATAATGCTACATAAATAATAAAATATAAATAATAAACCTAACCAAAATCTTTTTTTACCATCATCATACAAGCCAATTTCGTTACTTCCCATAATGTCGAAATTACTAGAAAAAAATCATTTTAGACAAAATCAAGAAAATAATCAATGAAAAAATTAATCTCACCACACCAATTCGGTTTTCGAAATAAATTTCCCATCATCGAATAAATCCACAGACTGACGAACGAAATTACTTTAGCTTTAGAATGAAAGAAATATTGCACTGCACTCTTTCTTGGCATTGAGAAAGGTTTTGCTAAAGTATAGCATGAGGGCCTTCTACTCAAAATCCAACTGCAGTTCCCTGCATCTTATTACCAGCTCTTAAAATCATACCTACAATATAGAACATTCTTTGTAAAAATTCAGGATACCTGTTCAAACATTTATAAAATTGAAGCTGAATTGAGTAGCACAAGGCAGTGTACTAGGGCTCATATTGCACACACTGTTCACCGTAGATATTCCTATCACGCAAGAAATCAAACTATACACCTTTGCAGATGACACGGCCATCCTAGCCACTTACGAGAATCTCAAAACATTCAATGCTACAACAGCATTTATTGCAAATCAAAGAACATGGTTAAATACATGGAAAATAAAAGTGTATGCAGATAAATGTAAGCACATTACGATCATATTAAGGAAAGGAATTATTCCGCTGTGGTTTTTAAGTAACCGTTCCCCAAACTAAGATAATAAAGTATTTGGGTATCCACCTCTTCAAGACTCATGTGGAAGCACCATATACGAGCCAAACTCGATCAAATTCGCATAAAAAGAAGAGACACTTACTGGCTTACCAGTAAGAATTCGAAGCTTAGTAGATAACAAATTACTAATCTATAAAGTCATCATGAAGCCAGTCTGGAGATATGGCAGCTAAAAGACACATAGCTAAATTAGAAGCGCTACAATCCATTATTCTCAGAACCATCGTCAACGCACCATGGTATGTACGTAACGATGAATTACGCAAAAATCTGAGAATTAAGTCAGTATCAGAAGAAATAGAACGCTTATGTGGCAGATACAAAACACGATTAAAAAATTAGCCTAATGATCTAGCCAGGAACTTATAGACAATAAATTTTCCTAAACGATTACACAGGGAACATCCAAAGTACCTCCTTCCTGAACAACATACGTTGTAATTACTCTACAGATGCTTTCTAGCAAGGAAGCATCTACATGATACTGACTCAAACAGCTACATCAATTTACCGAATGTTCCTACTGGACAAATTGTAAAGTATCATGGAGATTGAAGAAAAGGAGAGTTATGTTCACAACATTGCACGCATACATGATACGTAACTTACATCCTTATCGCGTAATAATGCAAATGTGTTACTTGAATGTAATCCAGTCATTTGGTATGTAATTAACAAATGTCAAAAAATGGGGCCTCTGAATACAGAAAGACCTCATTCACTAACACTACAGAAAGTAATCAAACTAAATAAAACTACAAATGAAACGATATATTCTATAAAATCCGAATAATAATAAGAGTTATTACAACTGAATTTTACTCTATCATTATCTTGCTGATAGAAGACGGTATCATTATTAATGAGAATGCATGAGAATCAAAAGAATACATATTTGTGTCACAGAAAATGCAGTGAGACAATAAGATTTAAAGCAATAAGATACTATTTCTACAACTTCAGATGGCAGCATTGTATCGTTTTTGATAAAAACAAGATATTCCTTTCAATTAACAGATAAATTAATGACAATATACAACATTCTTATCGATATAAGATAACTCAATAATATTCTTTCCAATGTTAAGGAAATATTTAAAAATTTCCAAATACGACGAAATTTTTAAACAGTGCAACTTTATTCCAAAATCTGAGCTACCTTTAAAACTGAACCGGTAGATCCCATTTTATACTATCACATTTTAAGTTTTAAGCTTTAAAAGAGAAGATATATATGTGAAATATTGTGAACCAGAAAGATGTCAAAGATACAATAAATATGCATTCTAGTGAATTTTGTTTATTTACAATTACTAATGCAATTTATAAATTTACAATTTTTTACTTAAATACTTTATTTTCAAATTGGATAATATAACATTGTCTAGTGACTTTGAGAAATAATACTCACCTTCAATTAGGATAACTCAATTCGTAAAACAATAATTTAGCAATGATTTCTGATCGGGAAAATAGACCTTTTTCAGAAAAATAAATATTTACAAACACAATATTTTTTCAGTTTATGCACACGGTGTATTGCCTTTAGGAAAAATTTAAACATTTGAACGTAAAAGGAGGTTGGTATAATTACCACAATTTTGCACTAATTTAAGATAAAATATGTTTTCTCATGGTATTTCTCCCTATGGTATGGGAATCTTATATCTTTCTTGTGTATGAATTTGTATATATATTGAACATTCTCGGAGACAATATTTCCATCTGAACTAAAAGAACATATGCTCCCATTTATTTTCACAAAAATAAAATATTCAATCGCTCTTTTGCTTGACAAATGTTTATTTTAATCATTGATTCCGATCAAAAGAGGACGCTTTCTCGAAAACTTACAATAAAATATTGTCTTTTAATTTAAAAAGAAATAGTACATTTTTTCAGCCCTCCTTGACTGATATCATTTTATATGACATAATAAAGCGTTTAAAAGAAAAATTGTATTCATACAGGTAAAGTGCTGAGAAGCTGCATCACTAAACTGTATTATGTTACTATTAATTTGTTTAGTTATATTTTTTTATGAAGAACATTACAGAATTACACTGATTACATGTTTAAATGCGATTTTATGTATTAAAATAATGGAAAGATTCATGTACAAAATTTGTTGTGTGGACATATCTTTTGAATGATAAATATTTTATGTTAAAATATGCTACAAGTTTCCTTCAGAAATGACACAATCAACTGTAACTTGGGAAACAATAATGAAAAATAAATATCCATTTTGATTCAAGATTATACCCATCACCTTTTGTATTATCAAGGAAGAATTGTGATACAAAATAACATTGTTAATCTTTATAAACGTAATTTTTTGAAATCCAATTCCTTTTTTCAACACATCTTTACTGCAAAACTGCAAGAAACGTTATATTAATTTTGTAACTGAAGATAAATTGCGGAGATACTCTATGTAGATAAATGTTGCTACGCAGCGAGAAATGCAGAAGCTATTGCGGTAATCGTCTTTAGTGTACAATTCTATTCTTACGTAAATAAATAATAAAAAGAAGAGAGGATATTATTACTATGATTTTCATACTTATAACACGAATATCTAAGGATAAATGATATTATCCCTTTATTATCAGAGAAAAATGATGTTATTAAATGTCAGAAACTCGTTTTCTTTAAAATGAAAGCATCTCGCTTAAAATTAAAAAAAGAAAAAAATAAAATTATATAACAGTTGTATAAAAACTACAATTTGTTTTCTCTTCTATGTTTATCCTGCTTTATCCTCTTAGTTGAATTAGTTCAATTTCTGTACGAGTTGAAAATAATCAAATACGAAATAACTTTTATAATGAAATTAATAAAATGCCCAAAAAATTTATTTCGAAGGAGATCATCGAAAGGTTAAAATTTCAGGAAATAACATTTATTTATAAAAGTTAGTAGATTTATTCGTTTCTTGCATATATAGCTGATTCTATAAGTTACATGTCAAATTTGAACCGTTTAGTTCATTTGAAAGGTTATCAGTGAAATTCACGTGAGAAAATTGTACTATTGTCAGTATAACTGATACTTTTTGTTTTAGACAAAATAATTAATCCTGCTGTCCTCCTCTGGTCTATATAAATGAATACATACTTCAATAAATATTATTAAAATATACATAATTTTTAAACATTTGATTTTTCGATTCGATACAACTTTACCATCTTTCGAAACTGAATATAATGAGAGGACAGCAGTTAATAATTTACATTTGTTTCTATGATGGGTTCTGCGTACTCTGTTCAATCCCGATTTTTTTTTCTTTTAGTTCATTTTGTACGTTTGCAATTCTGTTTGAAAATATTTATGAATGAAACAAGATAGTTGAGGTACATTGCAAAAAGTTTGAGATTAAAAGTCATAACGTTGCTTTGAACTTGAGCAACTTGTACGTAATAGTATGCTGAAATGATTATAACATTACCCAAAACATTTGTATTGCCTGGTGTAGAGTTAGCGTTATTGCGATCCATTTTGATAAATAGAATTTTATTACTTTCGAAGCATGATAAGAATATATGCAAGAATGTATAAAAATGTTTACTAAACTAAACCTAGATTCAGAGTTTCCTTTTAAGATGAATTTCTTCATTCCCACTTGGTAATTTGTGACAAACTTCTTCCAATCCATGTCTTGTAGTTCTAATTTCACGATGTTGCTGTCTTCCAACGTTTTCACCTTCGTCACCATTTCAATAATGTTATATCTGTGGAAAGTATTGTGTGTCAAAGTGTTCAAGCGCTATAACTCGCTGATTGCGGTATTTGTTAATTTTCATTATCCTAAAATGTCATTTTTAAATATAATTATTGTAAATAAAACAGGGTTTAGTGTACAAAATATTCCAACGGAATATGTATATATCGTTGTTCGGTAAACAGTAGAAATACCCACATCTAAGCTTTCTATTCCGAAATATTAAAAAGATATCCATCTTGAATACAGGCAAAACATGAAGAAATATATTCAGAATGTTATAAACAAATCTGTTAGTCAACAGTATGCAAAATGGATACCACAATACATCGTTCATTGGCGGTTTTATGTAACATTCCATGTAGATATCTTTCAGTTGATCCCAATTTAGAAAACAAAACAGTTCGTCGAATTATATTCAAAATGGAGAATGTTGTCATAATGCTAATTATTATATAATTTTAATTGTGGTTTTATTTTTTTTATACCGTGATATCGAGAATTTAAGTGAATGTGAGCACAAAATACTTAGTGCAACAACTGATATTGTAATTTCTGTAATTAATACAACTTGTTAGAATAAATCAATGCAATAAACGTATATTCGAAAAATATTTCGTTGCTCTCAATATTCAAATTTTCGTACCTTGTATGTACTCTTTTGTATTTTTTAAATACGACGATATTATTTTAATTGTATGCCTAAATAAACGAAATTTTTGGGACACTCTAATAATCAAATTATTAGTTGATACAATTCCGTAATAAATGTTAAATACTCGAGGGTAGAGTAGGTACTCGTACAATTGCATACTTTAGTTAGTACCACGATGTACGAAGGGAGTAATATGCCACGCTATCGTATCGATTACAGCAATCAATATGTACTATGTCCAATCTTGCGTCGTTGTTAATAACTATCATTGCTCTTAAAGCAGTGATTTTGCATATTGTAGAAGGACAGTTGTAACGTTAAATTGACTTATTTATTTATTTATTTATTTATTGAAGGAGTGAGAATTGTAGAAGTAACTCAGGATCGTTTCACGTTTTTTATATTTTAAAATAAAATATAAATATAAATAAACAACTATCTTTTATCAAAATTCCTACAAATTGGGGTCTTAAGCCGGGATTCCTACATATGTATATATACGTCATTACAGTAATAAGAGTATCATGGTCAATTGAGTTTGAAAATATGTATTGCTCGTCACAGATGTAATAACGTATATTAGAGTCGGAAAACATCTTACTTTTTAAAAATGTCCTGATATATATTTTACATGTAATTTGCACATATCTTACATATCATTTACATTCTTTTACATATTATATTGTAAACATCTACAATTTAACAATATGAAGTTTAAATTTAAACACTTGTTTAATTTTGTTAACCTTGGAGTTTAGCAGCCATTGAGGATTAATAAAAGTACAATAATAAAATGCTTTTGAAACGCATTTCATGTCTTTCTCAGTTTTGAGTGATATGAAAAATGATTTCGAAATGAGTAATACATTATTATACGAGAAATTCATGAAATATCATATGTTTGTAGATTTAGCAAGATAAATGAATAAATTTGTGGAATTACCTTTTTTACGAAGTGCACTACTTGTAATTGTGTCTTTTTATTATTATTTAATTTATTGTGCTTATATTTCATTGATATTCACGATTTTCTGTCCGGCAACATACGTAAATAAATCCAAATGATGTATTAATAAAAAATTAATTTGACCGATGAGCAAATCAGAGTTCACGAATATCTTTGGAATTGAATTTATTTTGCAAACTGCATTCTCTAACGAAAAACTTTGAAGGAAATAGATTCCATTGCCATTTGACACGTTTCTGTTTTTTCTTTCTTCTGTCTCGCCTTAACATTGATTTGCTTTTGGTTAACTGATCAGTGGCGACTTTATCGTTGCAACAAGATGTTTAGTATGTGTGGTATAATGTTTCATCTTCGTGTGCGAGATATAATGTGTAAGTGTCAGTTGAATATGATCTACTCGTATGCTTTACAATTGACGAAAGAATCAGCTTAAATAGGTCGCAGAAGAAAATGTCGTGGACATTAAAGAAATTCTATCTTGAAGAATAAATATTAAACATATCAATAACAAGTTATTACTATTCATTACCATAATCAAAATGTTGATTAAAACCAAAGTTATTATTTGCAATAACTACAAATAATACATTTGCGACGATACTACTACAAGTTGATAATATTAAAAAAAAGTTCGCAGGAAATTTTTCTCCTATAGAAATTTATGTGTTAACACTTGTAGCGGCCCAAGTACGAGTTGTAGCCCCTCAAGTACGAGTTGTAGCCCCTCAAGTACGAGTTTCGAACACCGACTTGTAAACGTCGCAAGTGGCTGTGCGCCTAGCGTCGAACTCTAGCGATCTTCGATGTTAAGCAAACAGAGTGCGGAACATCGGATGGCTGCCTGTCCAGCCTAGCGAATAGAGTTATGACAACAAGCGTTCTGTGGGGTTAAGTGGTCGCTGTCATCAGCCCCACTGATGATGAGTCTAGGCAGCGACTCTGAGACGAAACGCCACAACCTTTCCCTCACTTTACCCAAATCCTACCGTTCTTTCATCCTTACTTCCTTCAATCCATTCACGTACATAATGGTAAATAGGCATAAATAAACATAGTTACTTCATTGTTCCCTTCAAGTTGTTATCCATCATTTAGGCACATTCGCATTTTTTTATGGACATAAAGAAAACGGAAATTAAACAAAGATTCCTTTCACCTATTATATGCTGTGAAAGATAATTTTCTTTAATATTTTTCACAGGATGAGTTTCGAAAAATAACGACTTCAAATAAATTCGTAAAATAAACGCTATATAAATAAATTTTCCAAATAGAAGCTGCACGGTTGCCAGCGGAGCAGTTGACTTTGTTGAGTTTGTTAGGTTGTTAGGTTTAAAAGAATTGCATTCTGATGTGCTCATATCGAATGAAAAAATGAGATTATGTTCATGCGAGAGACTGGATCAAAACTGATGTTTGAAACAAATATCCCAAATGTTATGTCCAAAATGAAAATAATTTATTTATTATTATTTATTTATTTATATATAATCCTTGTCTGGGCGGCTTAGGATGGCTTCCGGTTTACAATGAGTTTACTTGTTTCTTATTTCTACTTCTGTCTTCTATTATTGCTTTTTTTTTGGTATCGTCTTGCTGTTTCTCCTTCAGTCTTTTCTCCTCCTTCCTATGTCTATTCCTCCCATCCCCTCTACCTTCCTCCCCTCCACCTGTTCGTTTGCCTCTTCTGTGTTTCTCCTTTTCCTTTCCCCCTGTATTCTCTTCATCTCCTCTAGTCCTTCCCCTGTCCCCTTTAGCACTTCTTTTACTCTAAAGTCTCCTCTCATCTTCCTATCACATGCTCTAATGTTACCTCTTCCTCTTTGCATATTCTGCACCTTCTATTTTCCTCCTCTCTCCAGTGTTGCCTTCCTCTGACTTCGTTGCCGCACCTCAACCTTGCTATCAGCTCCTTCCTTTCTTTCTCATCCTCTGTTTTAGGTATTCCGGCCTTTCTTTCGTTGCGATTTCCTTGTAGTGTACGTTGTACTTCGACTCTTCGACCTTTTTTCTCCTGCTCACCCCTTCCACCTCCTCTATTCTTTTCCTTACTCTCTTTACAACTCCTTCTGTTTTTCCTTCCTCTTCCTCTCTAACTCTTTCCATTCGGTCCTCATTGATTCCCAGTCTCCCCTTTAGTCCTGCTCTTCTTTCTTCCCACCCGCTTAGTTTTTTCTCCCCCCTCTGCCTTTCCATCTGCCTTATGCATTCTCTCACTAACTTCTTGTCTGAACTTCTTGCTCCTTCTTCATAATTGCTCTTCATAAACGCTCTCCTTACTGCTTTCGTTCGTATTTCCTCCTCCCTTGTCTATTCTCTCAAGATGTAGTTCGGTGTGACTTTGTCCAACCCTAGGATCCACTTCATATATCTCCTCTGTATAATGTCCAACATTCTTTCATCAGCCCCAGATTTCTGCCCCGTACATCGCCACACTCTCCACTAAGGCCACGAACATCTTTATCCTTCTTTCGAAGTCTTCCTTGAACAACCTTTCTCCAATGTGCCACGTTCTTTTCATCGCCACCACCGCTTTCCTTATCCTTTCCTGTACGTGTTTCTCTGCTTTTCCATTCTTTTCCACTATGTAGCCCAGATATTTCATCTCCTTCATCTCCTCCAGTTCCTCTTCTCCCCACCTCAATTCTCTCCTTCTCCTTCCTCTTCCTCTGCCCCTTTCGAATACCAGCACCTTAGATTTCTCTGTATTTAGCGTTAGCCATTTCCTCTCTACATATTTCCTAAATCTTCTCAGCAACCCCTTGATTCCCACTTTTGTCGTCGCTACAAGCACGATGTCATCCGCGTACACTATCGTTCGCACTTTCTCTCTTCCTATCACAACTCCTCCCTCTTGCACTTTGCTCATGTCCTCTTCTATGTCCGACAGAAATGCATTGAAGAGTGTTGGGCTTAGCGGGTATCCTTGTCTCACCCCTCTTATTGTCTAGAATTCTTCTGTTCTCTCCTCCTCGATCTTCACCATGTTGCCTGTTTCCCTGTATATTTCTGTAATTCTTCTCCTTAAGTTCCTCTTCACCTCCATTTCCTTTAACCTATCCATCAGTGCTCTTCTATCGACCTTATCAAATGCCGCTTTCAGGTCTATGAAACAGGCAATCAGCTTTCCTCTTTTCTTGCTAAGTTCCTTGTTGACTAAGTAGTTCTGGACATATATGGCGTCAATGGCTCCTCTCCCCTCTCTGAACCAAAATTGCCCCTCCGCCAATTTCTCCTCTATGTCCTTCTTCACTCTTTCATTGAAGATGCTTGCATATATTTTGTATGCCGTTTCTAGTAGAGTTATTCCTCTGTAATTTTTGGCCTTGTCTTTCTCTCCTTTTTTGAATATGGGGCATATTATCCCCCTTCCCCAATCCCGTGGTATTCCACTTCCCATCCATATTTTATTAAGTAGCTTGAGAAATACTTCTCCTATTTCCATAGACATGAGCCTCCGTGCCTCATTTTGTATTTCGTCGCATCCTGGTGCTTTTTCTCTTTTTAATTTGAGCAGCTATTTTATTACTTCTTCCTTCGTTATTTTCTCGCTTTCCGCTTCTTCCTCTTCTTCGTTGTGTTCCTGTTTTATCCAGCTTTCTTGCTTGTCCTTCCAATAGTTCCATGAAGTGCGATTTCCAGTTTTTCATTTCGATACTTTTGTCTGTCTTTTCCCTTTGTTTCCTTTCTCCATATCTGTTTATGTATTTCCACGCTTCACTTTCCGTCTTGATCATCCTTATCTTTTCTTCCTCCCTCCTCTCGTACTTCTCCCTTTCTTTTTCGCACCACTCTTTGTACATCTTTCTTTTGCCCCAGAACTCTTCTCTGCTTATCCTGCCTTTTCTTAGTTTTCTTAATTCCTTTCTTAACTCTCTCTTCCTCTCCGTCCACTCTTTACTTTCACGCTTTGCCCTTATTGCTCTTCTTCTCCCTGCCTCTCTTCTTCCTTTTTTCTTCTCAATTCCCACAATCTCACTCACTCTGTATCCTTCTTCTCACACACGTCTTCACACCTACGCCGTCAAACCGGAAGTCCAAAATGAAAATAATTTGTTTTTCACTTAAAACGATAAGTGGTTACAAATAACAGCCATAGGTGCTCGACAACTTTTTTCGTTATCAGCAACCATTATTGAATCCTACTAATAGTTTGGAAGACGGGAGGTAGCGATGATAAATTTCAATTGCATATTTTAACACGTATTACGCTATGCTAATACTTCTTATTTATAACAAGTTTTATATATTGTGGTATAATGTTCACAAAGTGAATATCATAAAAAGAAGTAAATTGCGTATTGGCAAGTAAAAGCATTATAGGCATACAATGAAAATCGACAATGAAAATCGAATGACCGACAACAAAGTCAGGTCAGGTAGTGCTCAGATCGAGTCGGGAACCCTAAAATCTATAATATTTGGGTACCCGAATATTACGTCGCGGGTTGGGTGATTCTTCAATCCAATTTTACATTTATTTTTTCTTCAATCTTGATTGGATTCAATTGCATTTACAATATTGCTGCCATTGTCAATGACAAAGAAAGCAGGTGTAGTGAGAATATTCAGTCCGCATTTACTCAACGACGTAATTAATGCAGCTTGTATGCAGCTTGATTCTATTAAATGAATACTTGAATAATGATATTCGATTGACTGTAAATTGTAAATTATATTAATTTTCTGGGAAGGTATGTTTTCTGAAAATAAGTTAGCGTTTCTGCATTTATGCGGAATAGAAAAAATTGTCGGTTTTGTTAAGTTACGCAGCTAGGTAAGGTATCACGAAAATGCTACATCATCAGTCGATGAAACGAGCAGGCTTGAATGGTTTTTGACGAAGAGTTCGGAAACAAAATAAAGATAGTTTCTTCTATTTCAGCGAAATTGAAGAAGTGACGATGTTTGCAAACGTTTTTAGTCCCACAACTGTGAATAACACCAGCACCGCTGATACATATGTAGTAATACTTACAGTACTTGGTCTTAGGTCTAAGACGTTGCACTGTGCAGATATGTTGTCAAAATAAGTGAAAGAAAATTCTATTAGTCGTTAAACTGTCGGACGTCAGTGATATTGAAGACAGTCAGATGGCATTACAAAATGATAGTGACACTCCATTACGACGACAACGAAATAGAAGTTTAGTATGGAAAAGTTTTAAAAAAGTCGATCGTTTCAAAGCCGAATGTTTGTTATGTACGCAAGTTTTGCAATTAAAGTAATTAGTAATGCTAGTGCTTGTGGATTTTTGAAATTTGATTTCATTTATATAAAATACGAAAACATTTAAAAATTTGAAAGAATAGGTGTAAAATCCGATTGAATAATTACCCGACGCACGCGATTACCCATAATTACTCGGGTACCCGAATATTATAGATTTTACGACTCGACCTAAGCACTACCTGACCCGTCGGGTACTTGGAGTATCACAAACTTTCGGGACCCGACCCGAACCCGAAATTTTCAAGTACTCGTCCATCACTATTTATTAGTCTATGCATTGGGATGGATAATTCGTCTATCAAATGAAAGTGTTGAACAGAAAGCAGCTTTCACGATGAACGATGATAGAACACTTGCTTTAATTGGATTGCATTGAAGTGCAGATCTGCAGGTAGATATTGAGAAATGTAACACTGCGCATGAGGCATGGACGAAATTTGAGGTAGTATACGAACCTAAGTCCAGGATATGTATTATGAGTTTGAGAAAGGAGTTTTTTCACTTACAAATGAAAAATAATAAGAATATGTCTGCATACATTTAGCGAGCAGAGATTGAAGCAAATAACTTGAGAGAGGCTGAAGGGGAAGCGAAGGATGAAGACTTGGCATATGCACTATTGGCAGAACACCCAGAGAGTTACGAGTCTTTAAATATGTCATTGGCTAGTCTGTCAAATGAGAAATCTACCAAATTCGGGGGAAATTATAAGGATAGTACTCGAGAATATGACAGACAAGCAGACGAAGCAAACATATACAAAGAGGCTTTGCACATGATCAAGAAATCTGACAGACGACCTAACACAGAAATGACCAAGTACAAAACAAAAAAGATTATACGTTATAAATGCGGAAAGACATGGCACATCGCAAATGGGTACAATACAAAGCTAAATGAGAGACGCACTACGCAATGGACACATAACGAAATCCAAAGCTGACGGATCGTTCTTATTGTCCATGAAGAATGTTAACTTGGACGATAGCTGGCTGCTAGACAGCGGTTGTACTCATGATGTAAGTAACCGAAGGGATTGGTTCGTTAACCAAACATTTAAAAACCTGGATATAGATATGGTAAACACGGCAGCTAATCCAAAGAAGCAAACTAGAGCAATATTAAAAGCCAAAGGTATGAAAAGCATGATGTTAAATATGCAGGTAGGCAAAGCTGTAAAAAGAACAATGTGTATTATGTGCCGGATGTTAGAAGAAATCTAATGTTAGTTTCTCAAATAGAGATGTAGCGGCCTATAGCGCCTCGAGTACGAGTCTCGAACACCGACTCGTACAAGCCGCAAGTGGCTGTGCGCCTAGCGTTGAAGTCTAGCGATATTCGACGTTAAGCAAGCAGAGTGCGGAACACTGCTAGGATGGGTGACCGCCCAGCCTAGCGAGTAGTTATGAAAACAAGCGTCTGGGGTAAGGGGTCGCTGCCATCAGCCCCACTGATGAGTCTAGGCAGCGACTCTGAGACGAAACGCATAACCTTTCCTCACCCAAATCCTACATCCATCCAGCCACGTACACTCGCACAATACAAATGTAAATAAATAAATAATAAGATAACACACTTCTTCTTGAAACCCTTCAGAGAGAAAAGATCATGTATTGACAATCAAAGGTGGTGTAGTTGCAATAAGACACATTAATACGAATATAATTTGCGTAGCATATAGAAACTATCTCTATGTAGTAAAGACTGAAATAAATAAAGAGATGGATCAGTCTCGGTTTAACCGTCGTACCGTACGGACGTCCGATACAGTCTCGCTTACGAGTTCCAATCCACATTATTATAGTGTTAGTGTTAGTGAAAACAAACGCCAATCTCGTACATCAACACAAAGGAATACCACACGAATGAATACACCGACTAACCAACACCAACCTGCGGGGACCTCTGAGTACAGCGGTTCCCAATTTTCCAACCAAACTGAAAGTAACAACTCCATTAAATCATACTCCCATGCAGCACAACTCGACACATCACCTATAAAAGACCACGCTGTCATCCACGCAATAGATGACACAAGCCTCCAAGACTATGCCCTTGCAATAGGGAAAGTAATCGGCCCCAAATCAATAAAGTACATCTCCAAAATCTCAAACAATCGAATTTGCGCATATCTTGATAAAAAAGAAACCGTACTACACCTAACAAATCTGCATAAAACAGTAACGGTCAACAACAATACGCTAAACTTAAGACCAATGTTAACTCCGGCCCAAAGAATAATTCTATCAAACGTCGCCCCGGTTATACCCAACTCAGAATTTGAAAAAAATCTTCAAAAGAAACAACATCAAGCTATGCTACAGAATATCAACTCTGAAAGCAGGAATGACCGACCCGGAATACGCCCACATCCTCAGTTTCAGAAGACAGGCATACATTGATCCCGATGACATTGGAAAAATCCCATCCACCTTCCTAATAACTTTTGAAGATACATCGTACCGTATTTTCACCTCCATCGACAGCCTTCTTTCCTTCCGATGTAAACAAGAAGGTCACTTAGCGAAAGATTGCCCGCTAACCCAAAATTCAAACATAACCGATACGACAATCCCAAATATAAATACAACGATCCCCACACCAACTCAATCCCCCAAATTGCCAATTAAGAAGATTCCTATTACTACCGAGACAAACATCGACAATTCCAAACAAGCAACGAATAAATTACCAACAAAGCAACCACCAATCCCCTTCAGTTCCAAAAGACCACTGTCACAATCATCAACTGACGACAAACCGGACTATGCTAACTTAAACGACACAGACTTCATGCTCCCACCAATCAATCCACATAAAAAAAAATCGCAATAACCAAACTAAAAACACTTCCTCCGCAATCTCCAGTTTTCGATTCCGTCAAATTAGAGGAAATGTTATCCCCAGCAAGAGAAATAATAAATAAAAAAAATCCTTCACACTCCCAGCTAAATTATTCCCAGATCAAGAGCCTCCTCCAAGACCTTCGGATCAGCACACCCATTGCAAATCGCAAGAAACTACACCGATAACATTCCGACACTTGTTCAAACTCTTGAAGAAATCTAACTCCATCTAAACGAAGGAAGCATAAAAAACAGAATACATGAACTCTGCAATAAGCTCTCCAAATCGACTGACACACCTGAATGGTCATTTAGCTGCTCATCTGAATAGGACATAGAATTTTTACGAGAACCGAAATCGCAGCAAAATCCAAATTCAAAGCCCCACCAAATACTTTATGAAAACAATAATACAGTGGAACATAAATGGTTATTATACCCATTACGAACAACTCCAAATTCTCATAAACAGTTTCAGTCCAGACATTATCTGCCTTCAAGAAACAAATTTCAAAAAAAGCCACCAGCCTACACTTAAACACTTCAATACCTTCGTCAAAAACCGGGTAAACGAAAATTACGCCAGCGGAGGAGGGGCCAATTTCGGACAAATATGATTCTACTGAAATCCCATTAAATTCAAACTTAGAAGCCGTCGCAATATCTATTTCATTTCCAAAAAGAATCCACATCTGCAATATCTACATTCCTAATAGCTTCCCCCTTGAGTTACAAGACCTTGAAGATTTAATAGCTCAACTTCCAGCTCCACTGATCCTGTCTGGAGACTTTAACAGCCATCACGCTCTCTGGGGATCGACCAAAACTGACAGAAGAGGAAAGATTTGAAAATCTACTTAACAACCAGCATTTAATCTTGTTGAACACAGGTTCCCCAACGTGCTTCAGCACTAAGAATAAACGGCAAATTAAGAGCAGCAGGTCTAACCTTTTCCAGTCCACAGATAGCTCAACACCTAAATGGGATACTTTAAAAGTATACGACAGCGACCACTTTCCCATAAAAATCACCTATGGAGACAATAACACAACAACTCGAAATTACCTCCAACCAGAATGGCATATAAGAGAAACAAACTGGCCAGTATACCAAGAAAACATAATGCTTCAATTCACCGAGAAAGAAACTGAACCTGAACTCGATCCAGCCCGGATTAACGAAACAATAAACAATTTCCAACAAATCATAACCTCAGCCGCAGACAAATCCTTTGGAATCCCTAGACTACAAAAAATCAGGAAAATACCGGTGGCGTGGTGGAACGAAGAATGTAAAATCGCCATGCAAGAGAGTCATCACGCTTTCAATAGAGCAAAAAAACATCCCACAAACGAAAACCTAACCGAGTTCAAAAAGAAACGCGCTAACTTCCGTAGAATAATTAAAGAAAAGAAATAACAATCATGGAGAAACTACATAACATTAATAAATCCACAAACACCAGCATCTGCAGTATGGAACAAAATCAGAAGCATAAATGGATCCAACCCTCTACGAATATCCAATTCTTGGAATCTGATGACGGTCAAACCGCAACTCAAGCCCACGACATTGCTAACACATTAGCTGAAAAATTCCAAGAAAATTCAAATAACATAAACTCACCACATCCTACAACAATCTACAACAATATACACCATGATATGATTCACAACGATAACAACTCATCACTTAACTCGCCTTTGACACTCAAAGAAATAAACTCAATCCTTACATCAACAAAAAACTCCGCCTCAGGACCAGATAATATCCCCAACTCACTGGTAAAAGTGCTCCCAAAAACTGGAATAAATTACCTGTTAAAAATCTTCAACTGTATATGGATCCATAAAGTTTTTCCCGGAAATTGGCAAAAAGCAATTGCAGTTCCAATTCCTAAGCCAAACAAATGCAAACAAAATCCTAACAGCTATCGCCCAATTGCATTAACAAATACCATGTGCAAACTACTAGAAAAAATCGTAAACCGTAGGCTTAGATGGTACCTCGAAGTTAAAAAACTTCTTAACCCAAATCAATACGGTTTCCGACACTACCGTTCAACCATAGACGTCCTAACGAACTTGGAAACAAATATCTGCGACGCTTTCCTCAACGAAGAATACATAGCCGATGTATGCCTCGATATCGAAAAAGCCTTCGACACAATTTCGAGAACCAAAATTATTAACGCGCTCATCGAGCTAAAAGTAAATGGAAATACGCTAT
The DNA here is from genome assembly GCA_036937485.2 of Tetragonisca angustula. NCBI lineage: Eukaryota > Metazoa > Arthropoda > Insecta > Hymenoptera > Apidae > Tetragonisca > Tetragonisca angustula. Next base: position 84,425 of record JAWNGG020000247.1, on the reverse strand, counting down.
CCTTCATAACCAACTTCCTATCCAATAGATCAATCCAAGTCAGAGCAAATGGATCTCTGTCACATCCAGTTATAATCAAAAACGGAGTCCCACAAGGATCAGTAACGCACCACATTATTTTTAGTTGGAATCAACGACATCACCACCAACCTCAAGCAACCAATAAAAACCCAGCTATTTGCGGACGACATAACAATCACATGTAGCGGGAAAAATATGAACTCCATTAACGAACATTTACAAACAGCCATCAATACTCTTCAAGACTGGTCAAAAACAACGGGCTTAAAATTTTCTCCCAAAAAAACCCAAGGCATCCTATTCACTAGGAAAACCAAACTCAGTCCCCCACCTAAACTATATCTGAGCAATCTTGAAATACAGTTTACTGACACCATCAAAATATTAGGCCTTATTTTCGACAAAAAATTATCTTGGGCGCCACATCTAAAAACCTTAAAGAGTCCTGCATAAAAAGACTTAATATTATTAAAACCCTTTCCAATAACAACTGGGGAGCGGATAAAGACACTTTTCTAGTAACATATAGAGTGTTAGTCAGATCCAAACTAGACTACGGCTCTATCGTTCACAACTCAACCAAAAGCTCCATCAAAAAAATAATAGATCCAATCTTCCACTCAGCTCTTAGACTAGCCACAGGTGCATACCGAACATGCCCTATAAACAGCCTACTATTCGAAGCCAAAGAAATGGCATGATGAATCCAGAAGGAAGTTCCTAACTCTTAAATACGCACTAAAAGTCTCATCCACTCCAAATAACCGTTCCTACAACAACATCTTCTTCAATAGATACAAAGCTTTCTACACCAATAAACCCAAAATTCCCGCCCCTTTCCATATCAGACTTAACAAAATCCTTCAATCCACCACTTTCAAAATCCACCCCACCATTAAACGTAAACCACCACAAATCCACCCATGGTTAACAAAAACATTCCCAACAAACACCAGTCTTGCCGAACTTCCTCAGTTTAATTGACCACAAGACTCGATTCCTAGAACTAAATAACAACTACGCCCAACACAGCAAGATCTACACTAATGGGTCAAAAACGGACACTGGAGCTGGTTACGCCATTATCACAGAAAAAGCCAAAAAAATACAAAATCTCCTCCCTTCATCATCCATCTTCACAGCCGAAACTTATGCCATCCTGGAAGCCATTAAATATGCACACTCAAATAACGAAGCCCAGATCGTCATGTACACCAACTCCATGAGCGTTACAAAATCTCTAATGAAATCATACGATCAAGAAAACCATCTAATATCCACCATCCAAGAACTAAACCACAGCCAACCTAACACAAACGCCACAGTCATCTGAATTTCAGCTCACCAAGGAATTGAAGGAAAAAGCTGACGCAGCAGCGAAAGAAGCCACAGTCCCCCCACTTACCAACAACGGCAGCCATCTTCCAATCCCCTGCTACGACCAAATAATCCATTGCAAAAAAGTAACAAAAAATGAATGGAACAATACATGGAAAACAACTAAAAGCACCCAACTACACAAAAGTATCCAAGACTTTCACCAGCATACACCGAAATTTAACAACAGGAAAGAAAGAAAAATTACCACACGCCTAAGAACCGGTCATACCAAGCTAACACATGAACACAAAATCAAAAAAACTACACCACTCACCTGTACTCATTGCAATAACCATCCATTAACAATAACACACATACTGCACGAATGCCACACCACAGAAACCCAAAGACAGAAATACGGAATCAACGCAAACATAAACCTGACTTCTCAAAATGACATACAAAGAGTATTAATATATCTAAGAAACATAAACTACTACTCACACATCTAATGGTGCCGTCGTCGCTAAGAACCACGCTGTCGATACGACATTAAAAAAAAAAAAGAGATGGATATTACAGATTTATTTGCATTAACTACTGAGTCCAAGGTGCCTTGGTATGAAAAATTCTGTCACATTAACAATGATATAATCCGTAAAACATTTCAGTTAGAAAAGATAAGAGGAGGTAAAAAAAATTGAAGTAGGAGACAAAATCTGTAATGCGTGTTGTACTGCGAAGGCAACAAATGGCACGAAAACAACGTGTAAGCCAGTAACAAGATTGCAGTCAGAATACATGTCATTTGATATATTCAGACTTATGTGGTCCGATGTTAACAGCATCGACTGGTGGATGTAGATATTTCATAACCTTTATAGATGGTGGACTATTCACGCAGAGTAGACGTCAAATGTATAAAATCGAAAAATCAAGTAAAAAATTCTATACAGGAATACATAGCTGAAATAGAACGTGAATCAGAAAAAAGGGCTAAAAGGTTCAGAACTGATAAAGGACTCGAATTTTGTAATAAAGAGATCGCTACATACATACTTCAAGAAATTAGGAATAAAACACAAAAGAAGTAATGTTGAGACGCCCCAGACAAACAATGTAGAAGAACGTGTTAACCGAACATTACTAGATTTGACGAGATCAATGTTACACTCATTGTGAGCTAATTTCTCGAACTTTCCCTTTCTGTTTAGAGATAATATCTGCGATTTGGAATCTTCGCGAAGATTCGTACTAGAAGCAGAAGTATGATTCAAATTAGACATCGCGGTTACCGGCGGTTCGGGAAAAAAATGTTCGTTATTGAGCGCGCGGAGACAGTGATCATTCAGTTCAAAAAGGGAACGGTTACATTTCTCCATGAGATGCTCGGTCCAGGATACGAAATGATTGCATTCCAAAAAAAAAAAAAAAACGCTGCAGCCAAAAGACCTTAAGTCTGACTGAGAAAATTCTCGTTGACTACATAAAATCGACGGTTTTCTCGTACATTGTTAACTTACAAGCAGCCGATCGTTTCGAAATCGCCCTTCGAATGCTTTTTAAAGCGTGACGGCTTATATTTATTTCTACATTTAATTTAAGATTATTTAGTTTAATGAAGTTCGATCCTGCACCGGTGTCTAACGTAAAGAGACACTCATTCAAGAGAATCTTCTTCGTCAATTTCTTCAAGGGAATCTAACATTCGATCGAGCTTGACAATTCGGACGCGCCGATGATTATGCGTGATGTTGTTTGAGCCGCGGAAATTGTTAACCTTGAGATTCGCATTTCTCGATCCCTTCGGCACGATTGATCGTTTAGACTCTAAGCGTCTCTAAGACTCTCACCTCCTCCCGTCGAGGGTCGCTTCCGAACGGAAGGGAAGTCATGTTTCTCGAATAGGTGCGTTCTTTTCTAGATCTTTTCCGATACTCGTGGGTGTTGTGTCATTTGGAATTTTTCCTTCCCTCCTTGCGCGCAGCGTGACTGGGAGAAATTGGTGGCAGCGGTGGGATGTAATCACCGTGGTAGATTCAGACTATTGTTCAAATTCGCAAATTCTCTCTTGAAAATCCTCAAAAAAAAGAAAATAATAATAAATAGAGTTTTTTCAGTCAGCAGTAGCTGATTCGTCCCTTCCCTACTTTATTACGCGCAGCAGGCGCTAGTGCTTTCCCTCTCCACTAATCGTACTCATCACCCATCACCTCATCACAGATTCCTATTCTAATATTTCGTACAGATGTTATTGAAGTGATCAGTGAAAGACTTCTGTCTTCTACGTCGAATAAAATTAATTATTCTTTCTTTCCGACTTTTGTGTTCTTGCGATTTGTGTACCTACCCTGACGACGATTTCGAACGCTAAAATTTCCTGTCATTTATTCTGTAATTCACGTGTTTGCGCGTCTTCTGTGGCGACGATTTATCTGGTTCGTAATTCCTTTCCATCCAGTACTGCGTACGAACTGATTTGCGCGGCTGATCTGACGGCGACGATTTTGTGAGTTCGACGAGCTTATCCTCATCGATCCTCATCATTTTCTGTCTCGCCAGAATCGCCGAGGTATCATCATGAAAATTTCGAGTACCGAAAAGCTAAAATAATAATTTTTTTTTTTGGTTTCATCCTATTCGATTGAAATAAATTGACTTAGTTGTGTAACGCGAAGTTTAAATTCTTAGCACGAATGCGGACAACGAGAAGGTCGCAAAGCACGCGAAAGAAGAAAAGGAAAATTCCAAGATTGTGTATCGATCAATAGGTAAACTTCCGAATCCAGGATTTATCGAGCTGGGTTTATCGAATTCCTACGACGAAACCGAAATATATTCGACTTCACAAAGTTCGTCTAATTAGGAAATCGTTGACGTCGCGTTTGTCACGGGACTATAACCACGGTGACTCTAATATTTTAAATATAATATCGACGCGTACAATCACGTATGATTATAACGACGAAGGGGCACGAACGAAAGAAGCAAACTTGGTGAGAAGGCGAACAAGAATGCTTTATTCATCGTTTGGTTCGGAATATATAGCTTTACATTTGTTGGTTGTTTGGTTGGACCTTGACTGAACTTGGAGATATGGGCGATAGCTGACTCTTGGGCTTCTGAGTCAGTTTGGACCTTGGTTGGATTTGGGTGATAGGACTATCTGCTGGTTTCTCGGTTTTGTTCTTGAGTCACTGAAGGACCTTGACGGAATTGGCGTGATAAGGCTGTCTTCACACGTTCATCAAGGAAAACGTCATTCCAGAAACAGCAGTGCTGTGGTGAAAATTTAAATTCGGGTCTTAGTAAATATGATCAATTAATCGAAATGACAACCTCACGTTCGAAGACAGAAGGGGCTGAGCTCCAGCAGCAACTTTCGATGGAAGAGATCGCGAATTACCAGAAACTGTTCAGCGACCGCGAGAAACGTATCCGCGAAGAGAGTAATCGAAGAGCAACGCCGCGAAATTAGTGAAAGAAATAATACGTTTGAAAATGTGACGCGAGAGTTGGGACAAGTCCACCGTGAAATGGACGATATCCGACAAGCAGCCGTTAACCACACACCACAAAGTTTGTCCTCCGCGAAGAAATTCTAATTTACTTTTCGACGACGACGGTGAAGACGCATCTGGTTTCTCCGTTAAAGTAGCTGCTGCGACAATTTCACCATACAACAGACGAAACATGACAGTTCTGCAATAGTACCATGCCTTGACGAAAATGGCAATCGCAAAGCTCCTCGGTTACGCGTATTTCGCCGTCGAGGATATTTCGCGTGCGACAATGACAATACATGATGCGATCACTTGATTTACGTATTTGGACCACAATGCAACGTCGAATCAATATCGAGATCTTGCTATAATGAATATTTTTATTAAACCCAAATAACGAACACCCTCTCGATTACATCAGCCGCGCAAAGGATTTTCGCGAAGCGATAATCGACTACGATCGATACAACACCGATATAAATAACGTCTACGCGTTAACGGTGAACAGCTTTACCAACAGTCTCAATCATCCGCTATAGTTCCGATCTCCGTTGCATGGGAAATCAACCGTCCGCGGTAGTTTTCAACCAAGTGATTCAACTATACAATTAGAAAGAAAACAGGCTCGTACGGGTCAGGCTCAAACGAACGTACGAACCAACTACCAGATTATTCCTATCATGTTCGGATCGTCGTTTCACGGAGTCATACATGTATCTTGCACTATCTTCCGCTGCCCTTCTCTGGAAATCGTGTATGTTCGCACCTTTCTTAGTCCAGCCGATACGTACGCCCAACTCTGCCAGGGATGATACGTTTCCTGGTTTCTTCTCCCGATGATGACGTTCTTGATAAACGGGAGGTAGACGGACTTCTCGCGCTTATCCCCGTTGACGGAAAATCGATATAATTCACGCACTAATTTCCATAGTTGATACTTGCGTCCCCCGCGACGCGATCGCGGCAATCACGGGGCTGCTCACACGTGTCTTCACATGGAACTGTGCGGCTGTCTGCACTCCAGATTCGAATAAACGCACTAGAATTTCGATTGTTACTGAATGACCGTGCAGCTGTTTCTGCATCTCTCTTTTGCAGAGATCATCAACAAACGATTTTCTTCGAGAGCTCAAACAAATTTCTTTGAGAGCGATAATTGACTTAATTAGAGATTAATTTTAAGATTAATTGATTTCGAATAATTGAAGAGACAATCTGGATTTATCTACGCAATGATAATATATTCTTTCAATGATTAAACTTTTATAACACTTTGATTACACTTGATCACTCGACGTTGATTGCAATAATTATCACGCTTCGTTGGTATAATAAATAAAATAAAACTTACGAGTTGTTAGTATAGTAATACGCGAGGTGAAGCATTTCGTGTCGACCGCTTGCTCGATTGTTACTTGACTTGATAATCAGTTATTATTAAAGAATAGAACGGATCGTCCGGGCGAGCTTTACTGACCTATGGAGACAATTATTTACACGTGACTTGACGAAAGAGGGTTTGGAAATTATTTAGAAAAGGTGAAATCTCGCCGATTTCGACGATTTTTAAATATGTTGTAAAAATCAACATATTGAGTAATTTCCCATACATATAACCACTGCTCGGCCTTAGTTTGCGAGATTTTCGCAAAAAACTATTGCTACTACTACAATGAATATTGCTTATAGCTACGTGTCTGTGGCAGCCTAAGTGGAAGCGTTGAGTCGCCCATTGTTTATGATTTCTATAGATACATCGAAGCGGCCGGCAATGGCGCATATAACGGGTATTACTTAAAAAGTCGTGAATAAAGAACCTTGTTGGATGACCAACCCAGACAATATTGGATCTATGCAAATACTGACAACGAGCTAGCAGCAGTCCACATAAAAGTGGACTGTGAATAGTTAGTCATAAGGGCAAGATCCAATACTTGGTCATCCATGCTCCTTCCCCTTTCACTTGAGGATGATAACCAAATATATATAAGGACATGTTTTACAATAGAGAGACAGAATACTACAGTAGAGAGAGACAGACTAAAAGATCACAGAATAGCACAGTATAGCTAAGCCTAGCATAAAACATTCTATATCATTCTATATCATTCTACATCATACACGACTACGAACAATGAACCTAGTCCATTAAATTAGTTACTAGATAAAATAGATAGGTTTAAGTAAGATTTGAATTAGGTTTTTTAATCCGGCCGCCACGAGGCAGCCGATTACACGAATCGAATTTTTAAGCACACCCGTTATACGTGTCCATAGTAGTAATAGCAATAGTTTTTTGCAAAAATCTGCATGTAATGTTATACATTAGATAATATCGACAAACTGTTTAGCGTTATCTTGTCGTAAAAGCAATAAAGTTTAAAAAAAGGTATAAAAAGCACCTCAGCACTTAAAATCAACGACTTGACTAAAAAATAATTCAAGCCAGCAAAAGTGCATCGAATAAAATTAGAAAAAAGAATTAGAAATCCTATGTCGTGCAACTCAAATATGATTTTAATGAAAATACAAAATTTAATGACATTAATATTATAAAAATCTTATTACTAATTTTGAGAAATGGTAGACCACTAATTCTCAAAAATATAGACCAGTAGTTGTATCCTATAGGCAAAATAGATAAAAGGAAAGGAAAAAGACATAATGGATTTATTGGAATGATTATTATGCAATCTGATTTTTCTAGAAATTTAAAAACAAGTCAACATGATGGGAATGTACGTGATGAAGAGGACATTATCGTTTATGTTAATTGATGATTCAATTTAACCACTATTAAATAATAATTGTATTAGTAAAATTGTTTTGAAGATTGAATTTGATGTGAAGGTATTATTTTTCTTTTATTTTCACTTGCAAACCGATGAACTCTGTTAATTACGCGAAAATTATAGTACAATGACAATTACTATAATAATTATAATAACTATTACTATACTATTTTATGTGTCGTTTTATACTATTTTATGTGCATTTTATATGTCGTTAAATATCTACGCTTGCAATAATACGTTCTGCAATGTTTCTTTGAATTTATATTTTAAAGGAAATTCTAAGAAACAATGTGTGCTACTTTGTCACTTTCCTCCAGTGTTTATTTTGTGAAGTGTTTCGATTTGGCATGTGAGCGGCCCAAATATAAAGTAATCTACACGATCAAATTTCTCGTTCCGATTCCACAATAATTATGAGAAATTGAAATTTGTTTTCTCTTCGATATTCATCCTATTTTCATCTTTTATTCTATAATATCAGTTCAAAATAATACGAAATAACTTAAAATTGAACAAAATTAGGATGTTGAAATGCAAAAGTTCTCATTCAGATATGATTTATACTTACAATTACACATGATTTAGAAATTAAAAATTCAATAAGTAACATTTATTTATAAAAATATACAATTCCATTCGTTTCCTTTGTGTAATTATATAGTTGATTCTATATATTCTATGTTACATTTATTTGATTCACTTGAAACACACATTGTCAGACACAAACAAAATCGCACTACTATCAACGTTGCACGCTACAAATATCGAGGACTTCTCTAATATTGACGAACAAATTATCTGTTTCTTCGACAGAAAAATTTTTATTTCTACATTTTTTTCGCAAGTTCTATTCTGTCTGAAACTTTTCTTTTAAAGAACATTTATTTATCTATTCTTATCGAGACTTGTGATACAAGAATATTTTTCAAAAAACTTCTACAACTCATATTTCGAATAGAATCTATTCAAAAGTTTCTTAATTTGTTTGATGCTTAGTTAATACCAATCTATATTCATGACTACTTGCGTACTTCATTGGGTCTTGATTTGATTTTTCCTTTCTGCTTTATTTACACGTTTATTAGACATATAAGACTGTTTGAAAAAATTGACGAATAAAATAAGGTAGCTGAGATACATTATCGCAGAAAGTTTGAGGTTTGAAATAGTAACGTTGCATTGAATTTGGCCAACATGTACGTAGTAATATGCTAAAATGGTTATAATTATACCCCAAAACATTTATACTATCTGCAGCGTAGTTAGCATCATGGAGATCCATTTTGGTAGATTGAATCGCATTGCTTTCAAAGCATGATAAGAATACATGCAGGAATGTATAAAGGCGTTTACTAAGCTAAACCAGCTGTCACACCCAATGGTTTCCACAAACGAGAGCCATATATAAAGAAAAACTGTTGTGTGATGATACCAGTGTAAAAATATCAATGGTTGCTTTCGTAACACGATGAAAACAATGTCGCCAAATTTTATTAATTTCATCATGGTAAATATCCATGACCAAAAACTGCTTACGGGATTGTGTGTAAGATATCTGCAAGAAATACAGTTACTTGTATTATAAATTAATTTTCTTTAAATATTATTATATACGTATTTTGATTTTAGTACATAGGCTAACAGAAATTTGATTTTTTAATATTGCTTGCTTAGAAGAAACTCTTGTCTTTTTAATGGCGTTTACAATTATTGTAAAAAAATGATCGATTTATTGTTTTGAAAATCGATCCATCGATTGTACGAATGTAACGTTGTATTGTTAGAGTTGTATTGTATTCCTCAATATACGGAGTTTACATTCGCTGATTGTGTCATTCGTGGAGCAAACTTATAACTATACTGCGAATGTTTGTGAATGATTAAAACTATTTAAGTTAAATAAAGATTCATTTCATCGACCAAATAATATAATGTTTAACGTATTTTGGATAATACGTATATTATTTATTTATTATTGCTTAAAATTCAAGTAATATATTATAGTTATGTGATCTTGTAAATAAATAATCTTTTAAATTCTTCTGTTATTTAAAATTGTACGTACAAACTTTGTATGTTTTGTAGCACTCTGTATACATGAACACACATTTTACTTTGAAAATTGTACGTTAAAAGTGCCTCAAATTCTACAAACAGACTCTACACAACGTTTGAAATAACGAAAGAAACAAAATAGATTACTAGATAATTGCGTAAACTTCATACAGTTTCATTTACAATAACAACAAAATTGTAAGACATTGTAAGATTCATGTATATGTTGTGCATAATATGCTGTTTTCATATTTTCTGAATATTTCTTGCATATTGTTTGCATAATTTTTGCATACAGTTTTACTATATGTGTATTTTTACTATTACTATACTGAAGGGCTTGAAAGTTGCTATGGTATTTACATATTCACATTCTATTTACAGTTGGTACGAGGACAGAGGAAGGATGTAAGGATAGGTAATTCTTCATATTTGCATTCCTCCGATTAAATGATTTAATACGAGAAGAGGCATCCATTGCTAGTAAATATTCTGTTCGGATATTCGGATGAAAAGAATCTACTACAAGTTGCTACTTACTGGGCAAATATTTCTTGGATTCAAATATTACAGATATCTGAGGAAGTAACTCGGTGCTTTCTTTTCTTATATAACTAAACTTTCTTACATAACTTTCTTACATAACTTTCTTACATAACATGAGCGTATGGAAGTTGCCGTTATATAAATCTCCCACTTCAGATGTTTTGTAATACCGAATACTATTCAAGTATGCATTAATACAAATGAATAGCAAACTCTCTTCACGTATAGATAAATTTCGTATTTAAAATTTAAAAAAGAAGATGCAGATTTTATCACTTAAGATTTATATTAAAAGTTAAAATATTATATAAACAATATATCAAAAAAATTTTTTAACAAAAATTGAATGATTTCGAGAGGGGCATTAATTGATATAATTATTATTTTCTAACGTAGATTCATAGAAAGCTTAAATTTAAAGTTTAAATTTGTTTCTTTAAATGATATCTAAATATTACTGCACTGGTGTTAACTAATAGGAAATATTCTTTTAGAAGTAGATTACAGAAATGTCAAGATATGCTTACTTATCACTTTGAGCACATTTAGTAGTAATTGTCGTATAATAATGAAATAAAGATTTGGTTTATTCTAATCACAATAAATAATGTTAAACAATTAGACATTACATAATCTCCTGATACTAATACTGCTATTACAGATAAATTTGACACTTTACGAGTGTTACTTCGAATTATTTTAATTAAAGTATCTTCTGAACTAATAGTTTCCCGATATAAATGTTTCGATACCTTTTTATAGGGAAGTTGAATCAATTAATATATTAAAAAATGTATGATTTCGCTCAAAAAAGCAAATTTGACCTTAAAACGCCTTCTATGCATTAACATCAAAAGATTTTAATTGCATCACTTAATACTTCTCTCGATACCATTCAACTGTCTGAAGTGTTTCCGATATAATTAATTGTTTGAAAAATACTTTAGCTACTAGGTTTAGGCGACTTTTTCTATATACATCTAGGACTCGAGTTTCCTCGGATTTGTCCGGACTTTTAGGACGATTTGGGGCTAGGGAAATTTTTTGTAGTGATCTTTTTTCGATGCTTATATACGCTTGCTTAAACACATATTCTCCCATGCCATGTACGTGTGCCTTGTGCTTCGTATGTATGTTTCTTTAAGAGCAATATTAAGTGTTGCGTTAGCGTCAGCTTTAGAAGTAGTCTAGACGCAAACACAGTGCAGTTTGTATTAACAGGGACTCGTAACGTGCAATATGAAGATACTACTAATATTTAAGGTATAAAAAATATTTTTAAAAAAATTATCCGGATTTCAAGCGAAATAATCTGGAGATTTACGTTCCTTGTCCTAGATTTGTAGTTCTATAAATGGCAATCCTCAGTACCATCTTCATATAAAATCTTGAAGTTTGCGTCTCTATATCTTCTCTCTTCACAATGTAAAATTAATGACATGTTTAAAAATTCGAATGGAGCGTTTTCACTACTGCTTACGTCTTCTAATAAATATTTAATGGATATTTAATTGTAAACGTTCACTCATTGTCAGTGCTCAATCCTTCTTCGCGCAGTTTCTTACGATAAATAGATTCAATAATATTATTAAGTCATATTATATTATTATTGTATATCGTATATTGTATATTATAGAAGAAATGCAGCGCAGTTTAGAACATCTAAAGTATCTAAGAACTGTATAAATTGCAAAATTCATGAGCATAAACATACAAGCGCTATCCTTGTTTAAAATTGCGAAAGAACCAACAAAAAAAAAAGGATAATAAGGTAAGATCATTCAATCAAAAATCGAATAATAATGACAATAATTCTTTAACTGTAATAAGATCTGAAGGCAGAACTGAAGCTATAACGGTGCTTTACGGAGTTCATACAAATAACACCGGTGATATAGAGCTGGTGAAATTAAATTCAGTACAATATAATACAATCAAATCTATTGAGCCGATGGATACTAACCAAATTTGTTCTGAATAAATCATTATCAAATTCCAGACTTCATCAAATTACGGTACTTCTACCAAAGGAAATGCAAAATAGTTCACAAAAAACTGAGTGTTACAAATTTCAGTAGTCCTTCGCATATTGTCCATTTATAGTAAAAAATAAAGTCTAGCATGGCACAAAAATTCTCAATTATTATATTAAATGTAAATTCTATAATTAGATTAGATATTCTATATTAAAATGAAATCAAATAAGTTGTATCAAAAACGCGATTTTGAAAATATTTTTTTATTTCTGTCTATTATATTGTATTTCTGCATAAATTACAATGTTTCTTATGAATTTATCGGGATACAAATAGTTCATATAATTGAAGTTTACGTAACAAGAATTCACTGATTTTCTTCATTTTTATAATAGGAGTTCAGGTTCGAATAAGTGAGTTCATGAATAAGTGAAATCGAACATCTGACTTATGGACGTATTTTCTTTTTAAGAATTAGGAATCGCTTTGTTTTATGTTTACAATAACTGTTCCATTATCCGGAAAATTTCAAATTACTACAAAAAATCATGATATCGGAAGTAAAATATTCAGTAAAAGATTTCAACAGGATAATGTATAGGGTGGAAACAAAAGTTTGCCCGTGACTATAATCAATGAATTCTACACCTTCGAATGAAAATATGTACATGTAAAGAACCTGCCGCAAAATTGACCTTCATCTTGAATTTCAAGGTAAAAATTGTTTTTTTCGCGTTCAGAACCATAAGTCGCTATTAGCACGCACGCATCCGCAGTATTAAATTATTAAAAAATCTTTTCCGCCATTTTTCCTCGACTACGTTTATTTATGATAAAAAATGTTACATAAATATCTCGTGGATATTTTTGTCCTAATATGAATGTAAAACTTTAGATGACTGAAATTACAACATATGACCAACTATAAATACAGATTGCATCCAAAGCATAAAATGGTTTCAATTTCTTATTGGCAATAAAAACAGTAAAAAATAAATAGATAAGTAAATAGATAAAGTATATTTTTATTTATTCTTTATTTATTCTCTCTACATAGTTTTATTTAGGAAATACAGTGATAAAGATAAATAATAATTGAAGAACGAAAACATTGTTCACAAGAAATATATAATGTAATTAAACGATATACATAATAAATATGAACGAAATATACAAGAAACAACATACATAAGAAAGGTCTATAGAAAACAACATAAAAAAATCAAACATTCCAACTACGTCAAAATAGATGTAAATAATAGTTATACATTAGGAAGTGGAAAATTTACACATGTACAACATTTGTATGCGAGGAAAATGGGAAATAATCTATTAATAAATATGATCTTTCACTATTTGATTCGTCGTATTCTTATGTAAAAAGACAAATTTTTATATGTGCGCGATATTTTATTCTTAAAGACATTTCACGTACAGTTAAGTTGAGTAATAGATTAAGCTTTAATTGTCTAATCAAAAATTATGTAAGAAAGGTTCATTGGAAAGTTTCATTTTGGGAAAATGAGTTATAAACGAAAAATAAAAAACAATGTAAAACCTGAGTTATAAACGAAAAATAAAAACCAATGTAAAACGCGTTTCAGTTAGCTTTCAGCTTGCTATTGGTATCGGTCTTCTCTTTGACGTTCTTTGTAGATTTATTAGACAGATAAGCCTGTACGAAAAATCTAGCAAAGAGAATGACATAGCTAACGTACATGATCCCAGCAACAGTGATGTTCAACGGTGTAATGTGGCATTCAACTTTGGCAATGTATACGTAATAATAAGCTGTCATAGTTAGAAAACTACCCACAAACATTTGTGATAATTGCATTAAAGTGATCGTCATGGCTAACCATCTTGGCAGATGATGTCCCATCGCTTTGAAGGTGTAGTAAGTATACATAAAACTGTGAATAAAACTGTTTATAAAAGCAAACCACCTAACGTATGCTGCATCTTCCACGTAAGAGAGCCACGAGTAAAAAAAATCACGATGTGATGGTACCAGTGTAGAAATATCAACGGTTGTTTTCGTAACACAATGAAAACTGTATCGCCGAATTCAACTAGCTTCGACAGTGTAAATAAATAGCCCCAGTAACCAAGAATGGGATCTTGATTAATGCTGAAAAAAATATTATTAAATTTTTACTACGATATTATATTTTAATAAATTCGAAGTTCATGGCGCGTACTTGCAATGAAATATTTTTGAAAAAGATGATCAGATTGTGGACTTTTATATATTTTTCTAAGTTTACGAACGTAATGAACGCAGCGTAATGAAAGAAATGCAAATTTAAATCATTTAATTATTTGATTTTCCTTATTCTTCTTGAGAAATCTGCCTGTGATATTGACGTGAATATCCTTATGAAAATATATGATTCTTTTGTGAAATTTTAGATAGGCAATAGTGATTTAAATATGAAATAGTATTTGGCTTATCTTTTTTTTAAATTATTTTAAATTATCAAGATGTTCTGTTTTAATACAAAAAAAAATTGCCAAGCGAAATATGGTTGAAGTCATATAAAGAACGAATATTAAGACAAATTTAACCATTTGATAATTTATCCATTTTGGATATGTAATTATTAGATGTATTGTGTATATACAACAATAATACATGTAATTATGTATATATATATACATATATACTAATTGTTAAATTACATTACGTACATATAGCATATTGTAACATCATAGCTACAAATTTTGTTTCATACTACTTTTCAATGTGATTGTACATGGAAAAGAAGACCTTGAATTTTAACATCAAAACTTTTTTTGTTTACGTTGTATTCTACTTACCACGGAAGTGAAACTTTTCCAAGAAATCAATATTTCTTTCGAAAAATGGCAAAACGTTCTTTAATCATTTTTACCATTTTTCGGGAGAACGGTTAGGTTGCGATCTTAGAAAAGTTTTACCTTCGTAGTAAGTATAATAAAATGCAAACAAAAAAATTTTTACCTTAAAAGTCAAGATCAAAGTCAATTTCACAGCAGGTTTTATATATATTTCTCTATCAAATCGAAGACGTAAAATTCATTTTAGCCACAAACAAACTTTTCTTTCCACCTTATATAACCAGTGTCTTAGTCAGTAAGAAGAATAAAGAACTAATTTGTTTATTTTATTTATTTTCAACGTTAATTCAATACTGAAAATTGTTTATAATGCTAGAAATGAAATGATGTTTTGAATTTGGTATACAGCGAGGTAGAACGAATCGTAGAACGAATGACTTTACAATAAACAAATATACGAATAGTTTTTCTCATTATATTGAAACATATTGAAACAAGAAATATATTACAACAAACGCGAAGAAACAGAATCAGCTACTATGCTCGCTTTAGAAATTTTTTTAAAATTTGTTTTGAATGTAGAATTAAAATATAATAAATTAAATTTACTGTATGTAAAGGAATGAGTTAAATTTCATTTCAAAATTTGCTTCGTAGTCTAAATTGCTCCAAATTTTTGTACAAAATATAGGTAACCTGATAAGACCGTACATGTTAAAAGATAGAAAAAAATATATTGTGAAAATAAATTATTTTTAAAAAATATGAAAAATAATTGTTAAAAACATACATAACATACATTGCAGTATATATACTCTTGCAATAAAAGTTTTATAAAATTAATTATTGTTTAGATACGCTAGTGTTCTTACATATTATATGGTAACACACTTATAAATACATAGTATATGTATATCTATATATTCTATACATATTCTATTAACGAATGATATAACGAGTTAGCGTCTAAATTAGTTTGTCGTAAAATATCTCACTGTACATGACTCAATATTCATAAAAAAATTTTATCTTTTACAACTGATTTTATATGAATAATATTCGAGAATATCAGAATTGATAAAATAAGATATGAAACTAAAATTACTTAGGTGTACATATGTTGTAGTAAAGCCCATGATATCGCAGTAGATGAAACATAGCCGGCATAGTCCTGTATACTGCAGTAATGGAAAACAATGCAAGACCTGCGCTCCACATTACAAGCCCTCGTCTCAAATCGTATTTCGGTCTGTTTGACATATAAAGCTTTCCACCAGAAATTAAGATCGCGTAAAGGGCACAGTATAAAAAACAATACGGAAAATGGTCCACATTTGTGCATGCTGAGTAACGAAGTTTTTTTCGAAGTTAAAGAGATGCTTGTAGCTAGTTGTAGTATTCGGTGCATAAACTAATTCATCCATTTTCGGAATATATCTTTTATCTCTCCGTTGGCTGTCAGAAACTTGGAAAACAACACGCTTTCTGCTATAAGTCTACTGAAAACCGAGAAAAGTATTTATTGAAATATACATTTCTGAAACCGAATATTATTAATATTTATATTTGTGCACAATAATAATTATAATGTATAATATATAGTGTATAATAATAATTATTATAATCAGAGATACAAAATAACAGTTATTTTAGACATTTTTTCAGAGGAAGTCATTGAGTAAAGAGTTATATTCTATTATCAACGAATTATTTTTTATCAATCAATAAATCTCAAAGAAATTTAAAAAAAAAATCAATTTTTAACAGGGATCGAGAAACTTGTATATTTGAAATCCGGACCGTAGGAATTTTTCGAAAAATTTTCTAGTAAGAACAGATAAATAAGTGTTAATTTCTTAAAAATAAAAGTTACAGACAGAATACAATTTATATAAAAATAAATATTATATGTCGGGAGAACAGACAATTTCATTAATACTAAAAAAAATTTTTTAATATTTGTGGCAAATATTGACGCTGAATACTGTTATGAATAGTATTTGAATATAAAAATTTTCAAATAAATGTTCTAAAATAACTTGTTTCTATGAAACTTTTAATATATCAATTTTAAAATATCTGTTACATGAAAACATTACTCAAAGATGTCCCTCAACATTTATTTCTATAAAAATTCAACAAAAATAGATACTTCTCTTTTTATATGGAATATATAAATTCGAACAGAATTTCTTTCAAAACGGAAAGAACCTGTTAATTTCAAATTCTGAGTTCCAGTAAAAATTTTTTTCGATTTCATTCGATTATTGTCAGTCGTTATTAACATTATTAATAATTAGTATTTATTGGTAGTAAAATAGTAAATTATAAAAGTGATATATACGTGCACTCGTATTTTTAGTACTATTAAGATATACAGTTTTTGATTCAAAAGTTTACGATTTTTTTTACAAGTATTATCCACAAAAATTGAACTTAATTATAATAAAATACGGAAAATTAAATAAAAATATCTATTCTTCAAGATCATAATGCAACAAATCTTCTGAGGACAGAGATGTTGTTTCAGCATCAATTTAATATAATATATGCAAACATTAATAAAAGATATTATAGTACAATATTTGTGTATTTTAACAGTTGTATATGTTATATACATGTATAGTGGATTTAACTGAAAACACTCAAGTAAACACTGGCGAAATACGAATGAAATGATAAAATGTTTCGAACTAAAATTGTACGGTATTACAATAATAATAATAACGTGATCGTAAAAATTTGTGGCCACAAAAATATTCCTACATTATCATATATGTTGATTAATTCAAAAACTAGAATGGTAATAAAATATTCTGATCAATCTGAGCACTAATATTTCTATAATCTAACATTACGGTTTATATCTTCACATACTTAACTGTATAATAATTTTTCTTCCTTCTAAAGTTCATTCATTAGATGTTCTTGCTATAAATGTTACGTTGCAACATACACTTGATTAGTATTAATTAAACTGGCATAGATGCGAGTATTTCTTTAAGAAATCCTATACAAAAAATTCTAGAAAATTTAAATTGAGCGAGCATCATTTACTTCCGTTGACGTAGAAGAACAAATCAAATATAATTGGCGCAATTACAAAAAGTCAACTCAATGCAATTATGAAAACGATTGAAAACGTTGTACAAAATGTTTAGAATGTAATAAAAAAGTATTTGAGCATTTCCTTAAATAAAAATATTTTTTTCAAAATATCTCGCAAACTAATTATTTTATGGCCTTGTTATTTTAGTACTTTTTTTTATGTAAAATGATGTAAATATTCGATATATTTAAAACAAAAGATAGGTTTCTATTAAAAAAAATAGTGCAACTGCAAAATGCCGTATTTGTTTACAAAAAAAAAAAAAAGATCATCAACAGCTAGATTCATTGTCGAAATATTCTACTTTTTTCTCTAACATCTTTTCCTACTTCAACCAGAAAAAAGATATGACTTATCATAGTTGCTTATATATGCTACATAATATAAAATATTTTTTGCCTATCATGAATGGTATTGAAAGAATGACCGGTCAAAATATTTTTCTTCTAGTATCATATTTTTCCAAGTTTTCAAGGTCGTTGATGTTTTCTTCATACTATATATTTTGTTATAAATACATACTACATATTTTCAACTATATACTTTGTTTCATTGTATCGTATAAAAAAGTATGTTCAAATATGTAAAAGTCATGACCTTGAAAATTTAAGGCATACGTATAAATTTATCAATACACCAAACACCAATAACTCAATTTATCAAATCCTCTATGGACAAATTGTAAAGACTAATGGAGCAATAAAAAAAAAGATATTAAGCTAATGACAAAAGTATTCGATTAATGGAATTTTCGGATAATTAATAATTGAATAACCATTTCTCTCATATTAAATTGCATGTACCCAAATGGAGATCAAGAAAATAGTGAGTTTATTTTGATATTTAAGAGTACCAGATTGTTTCCTTTTACTATTGAATTTTCTAATTATTGACATTAATGAGTATTTCATATCACTGCTTTTAAATGTCTTAAACGTTTTAATATAAGAAGTCACATTCTTTGTTTCAATTTATGCCTATAACGTTTTCAACAATTATAGACGGTTGACTACATTTTTCTTTTTTCCAGTAATATCATTTTTATATAATTTATATAATTTTATATCATTTTTATATAATTTATATAATTTTATATCATTTTTATATCATTTTAAATATAATATAATTGCAGTAACTTTTCTTGCAATTATAAAAAACACGTAAAAAATGCAATTGTACATATAAAATGATTTAATACGAGAAGAGGCATCCATTAATAGCAAATATTCTATTCGGATATTCGGATAAAAAGATCCACTACAAATTGCTACTTACTGGGCAAATATTTCTTGGATTCAAATACTACAGATATCTGAGAACAAGTAACTCAATGCTACTTTTTCTTGTAGATGTAACTAAGAACATGAGCTTACGGAAATTGCGTTTATATATATCTCCCACTCCAGATATTTTATGTAATACATTGTAGAATGCATTAATACAAATGAATAGCAAACTCTCTTCGTATTTAAAATTTAAAAAAGAAGATGCAGATTTCATCACTTAAGATTTACATTAGAAGCTAAAATATTATTTAAACGATATATCAAAAAAATTTTTAGACAAAAATTGAATGATTTCAAGAGGGGCATTAATTGATATAATTATTACTTTCTAACGTAGACTCATAGAAAGCGTTTAAAGATTAAATTTGTTTCTTTAAATGATATCTAAATATTACTGCACTGGTGTTAACTAATAGGAAATAATCTTTTAGAAGTAGAAATGTCAAGATACGTTTTCTTATCACTTTGAGCACAATTAGTAGTAATTGTCGTAAAATAGTGAAATAAATATTTGGTTTATTCTAATTATAATAAATAATCAATGTTATACAATTAAGCATTACACAATCTTTAGTTATTACTAATGATGCTTACAGATAAATTTTGCGGGTATTACGGGAATTACTTTAAATAAAGTATCTCCTGAATGAATGGTTTGAAACTGATATAAATAGTTCAATTTTTACATGATGATAAGTTGAATCGATTAATTTATTAAAAAATATATGATTTCTCTTAAAAAAGCAAACATGACTTTCAAACGCCTTCTGTGCATTAACATTAAATTTGAATCAATGTCCCTCCCGAAACCATTCAACTTTGAACTGTCTGAAATATTTCCCTACATAATTAATTGTTTGAAAAATACTTTAGCTACCCCGGATACGTCCTGATTTTTAAGACGTTGGGGAAGTTTTCTGTAGTGATCTAGATTTTCAGTGCTAATATATGCTTGCTTATACACGTATTCTCCTATGCTGTGCTCGATACGACGTATATATGTAGGACGTATCTATATTGACAAGTGGACAACAATGCATTCGATTTTTTAGCAACAATTTTTAAGTGTTGCGTTAGCATCTGAAGCTTCAGAAACAGTCAGCAAACACAGTGCAGTTTGTATTAACAAGGACTCGTGGTAACGTGCAATATGGAGATACTACTAATTTTTAAAGTATACGAAATAATTTAATAAAAATTATCGAGATTTCACGCGAAATAATCTGGAGATTTACGCTCCTTGTCCTAGATTTCTAGTTCTATAAATGGCAATCCTGAATACCAACTTCATACAAAATCTTAAAGTTTGCGTCTCTATATTTTCTCTTCTCACAATGTAAGATTAATGACATGTTTAAAAATTCAAATGGAGCATTTTCACAATTGCTTACGCCTTCTAATGCGTATTTAATGAATATTTAATTGTACGTTCATTCACTGTCTGTGCTCAATCGTTCTTCGCGCAATTTCTTACGATAAATAAATACAATAATATTATATTATTATTATACATTATATTGTATATTACAGAAGAAATGCAACGTACTTGAATTATTGGTAACTTAGAACATCTGAAATATCTAAGAAAGTACTAATTGCATCTAATATACAACATCGGACATAATAGAGGCGAATCCTGCTAATCAATGACATTTGTGAACGAACTGTAATCTTATTTAACGTTTCGACTTAATTTACGGGCAATTAAGAAACGCCAATTTGTGAAAGTTTTTCAGCAAACATTTAACCATTGCAATCATAGTTAAAATATGTTGAAATTTTAGAATGAATCATTTAATTTAATCATTTGCACGTTAATTCTCCGGTTTTCTATCAATTTTGCGAGGGTATTTCGATGATGTTACAAAATGTAGCATGATATTTTAGACTGTAATGCTATGTTGCTAATTTCGAATACCGGAGATGAATGTTGGTAAATACCTAGTCTGTGATGTAGTTTGAAATATTCCATAGCGTAGTGATGATTTTGTTCAGAAAGAGAACTTCACATCGATTAAGAAAAAATCTTTCCAAGACCGTCTTCAGTTACCACTGAAATTCCCTTTTTAATACTTTCTCTTTTTTTACAAGAAGGAGAAATTTCAATGGAGATTAAAACTCGACAAAATCTGCAATAATTCCGTTTATCTTATAGAAACGAGCTTGAAGTAGCTATTTACTTAACTAATAATATCTCTTGTGACTAATATCTATTTAAATTGGGAAAGAAAATAATTTTATTACATGTTTTTATAATTTTATAAAGTGAAAGCAAATTGGAATATTACAATTACCCGAAATTACCTACAATGCAATAATATGCTATTTTGTCATTCTTCAATTAGATCAAAGTTCCAAATACTTTTTGTTGTTTATTATTACTTACAATTTCAAGTATAAAAGCATATTAGTTTCCATATAGTATTACGTACTGTTTTTGTTTTTATTCGCTGCTATAATTATCCTTATTCATCTTAAACAAACTAGAATTCTAAGTATGTTGCACTAGCTTTAACAATAGTTAAATAAAAACAAGGGCATAAATAAAACTTCACACGTACACATGGTGCACTCACATTATTTAAATTCGAAATGGCGTCATCTTGATAGTTTACGATTTATTTTTCTCCATAGAACCATTTCCTTCCTGATTGTATCATGAATATTGGGGCATTTTGTGTATTACTAATAAAGAATTCGGCTGACCTATACAATTGTCCCTTTCCCGAAGATTTCAACACATATCCATACGTCATTATACAGGATTTGATGTGATGAATATGAATATCACGTTCACTTTTGGCGTTGATATTTTTCCACATCTTGCTGCATGGTTGCGATAGGAGGTGAGTCTGAGAGGGATGTGACACTTTTTCTTGAGGTGATAATCTTAGTTAGCCTGTTCTTCTGTTGTTAGTTAGCCTTTTCTCTTAGCCACCATCCATGTGGATGCCTTGCCTGCAGGTGCGCAGTCCAGGTTTGTTTGCAACGGTGTCTGATGGTACGTTTCCTTTTCCGGGCGTGGAAGTTTTAGTTGTCACTTGTTATTACACACTTTTTCATGCGAATGAGAAGATTTCATTAATCAGCTTCCTTGCTCGAAAGTTTATTGGGAACTTTTTTTGAAGGACAACGCAGCGCGTTGGAGTCGGTCCTTATATAAGGCCAACTCTCTTAGTATCCATCCCGATCGCGAGATTGGGAAGATAAGACGTTTGCAGCCAAACTCAGCCCCATAAAGTAATTCTCGCAATTACTTTATGGACTTAACGGTATAAAGACCAGAGAATCTCGTCCCCTACAAGCTTATTTAATAAAATCAAAAAGTGTTTGAGGAATTATTTATACAAATAAATTTAAAATACAAAATAAAACTGTCACGTCCCAAGAAGGGCCACTGATACTTTAATAAAAATACTAGCACTTTCTGCGCTATGGAAACGCGACGATTTTGGGATCGGTAAGGTAGGATAAAGATGGAAAAAGAAGTGTTTCGTCTCGGAGTTGCCGGACCACTTATAGACCATATAAGAGGTCCCTTTCACGTAGTCCTGTGAGAAAGAGAATCCCCATCGATGTAGTGTTTATATCTGAGCTCGGGCGTGAAAGAGAAGAAGAAAATACTAACATTCAATTAAGGCTTTGAAATGTATCGTTCTTTGGTTTTCTGAGTTGAAGACTTCTTCTCAGTCATGAAAGTGTTGCTTTGCAAGTCACATCGGAGAGTATTGTGTTCAGTGTTCTGTTCTGTGATCATTTTTATTTTTGTTATCATTATTTTGCAGTGCAATAGTAATTTGAAATCTTTTTACAAATGAAAAGTTCGTTTACCACTTGAATCCCCATTTTTTACATCAAAATAACGAATTTATGGAAAAAAACAGGTAAGCATTTTTTGCACCGATTTCGTCAAATTTGCGGGACTGGCAAGGGGTTAATTACGAATATATGCAAATAGTAACGCGATCAAAATTTTCTAAAGTTTATTTTTAAAACGTATTATATATTATACGCAGTGCAGGTGTGCGTGATAGTGATAGCACCGAAGATATCGCCGACGCATCTGGTATGAATGTTGTGCGACGAAAGCAACATAGAAGCAATGTATGGCAGCACTTTGAAAAAATTAAGCCACGTGAATCACAATGTAAAATATGTTCCATCATTCTTGCATCACGTTAATTTTTATACTTTAGAAAGAAAACATTTTGTTATCCCTTTGTGAAATTATCTCCCGTCTCATCTAATCTGTTTCTAATAATATAACCACAATATAACCATCACTCTCCACTGTTCGTTAATTTGTTTTGAATATCTTATATTTTTCGAAATTATATCTTGTGTCATCTTCTGTCAGTTTGTTTCGTTGTTTTGTTACACGAGGACGACCATATCTCTTATAATTAGGTGCACTGCTTGTTAGATTGCATGAATTTTTTGTTGAAATAACTGACGGTGCAGTGGCTGCACTCAATGACTTCTGCACCTTTTGCTTGCACAAATCTATGATTGAGAAATTCAATAACTCTTCAGAATAATATTGGCGTGGTGA
Source organism: Tetragonisca angustula (assembly GCA_036937485.2). Classification (NCBI taxonomy): domain Eukaryota; kingdom Metazoa; phylum Arthropoda; class Insecta; order Hymenoptera; family Apidae; genus Tetragonisca; species Tetragonisca angustula. Next base: position 60,442 of record JAWNGG020000247.1, on the reverse strand, counting down.
CATTCTGAAATACTGCATTGCATACTTCCAACTTATTGCAGCACTGAATATCAGTTAACTGAAACTAGACAAGACTCAATATTTACATTCATGTGATATTCTTTAATATGTATGTGTAGGAGAGGCAGCACCGTTTGGTTCATAAAGTAATTGCGAATATTACTGTTCTTTGCCCAATAGTGTATTTTGGCCGAAAATCACGTGATTGGGAAGAACACAAAGAGAATTGGGCTTATATAAGACCGACATTGCGTACAATTTGGCTTAATACAGGCTGCTATTTTATTGCTCCACCTTCCGCATCATCGTCATTTCTTCGCGTTCGCCATTGGTATCTCCGCGTCTGCGTTCCAAAATACGTAATATTATTCTGAAACGCAACACGTTCGTCGAATACATTAATAGAATCAAATACTAAGATAGCTTTAATTATTGAAAACGTTTTTCCCAGATTTCCATTGTTTAAAAACTTTTTTCCACATAATATTTTGTTTCTGTGTTTGTTATTTTTCAATAACAAATAATGAACTATGATTAATTATTGTCTACTTATTTTATATTAAACTCTCTTTATTGTACTAATCTCTTCAATAATATTTTCAATATAAAATAATACCTTGTAGCTATAAAATTCAGATGTTTCCAGATAATTTTATATTATTGATGACGATCGAAAATTTTGTCAGGAATTGTTGGGTGTTCGACCAATCCGGCCTAACAATATTGGCTCAGTGCTAACACTGAGTCAGTAATAGTCTTCTTTAAAGTGACCTGCAAGTAATTAGTTATAAGGGCAAAATTCAGTATCATCTATGCTCTTTTCCCCTTCTCTTTGATCATGATGACCAAAAATATAAAAAGACATGCTGGGAAGTGTTTTGAGCATTTTTTTCCATCAAGTCGATTGAAGATTTTGTATACGATCGTTAACCACGATTGTAACGTTGAATAAAACTCTTCAGAATTATGTGTTACTCTATTACACTGAATCCAACACTCCTTATACCGCTTGTTGGGAATTGTAACCGTCTCTGCCATGGAATCATGCTTTTGTCAGTTGCGAATTCTATTCTGGCTCTTACAATTTTTTGGGTTTTGTTTATCATTTCTACAATGTTGATTATCTCATGCAAGCGGTCGCCGACTAACAAATTTCGCCGTTATTAGAAAAATGCTAGTACTCTAAAATATCCAGAAATCTTGTCTCGTCTCCTTGACTATTTTATAAGCAAATGTATGTACATGGTATCGCTTGACCAGCATAAACATATTTCAGGAACATAAACAACACCCGTTACAAGGAAACTACTTAATTCGTTTCTTCTCAAGTTTCATTCTATTTGCTCGCGCAATTTCTATAATAGAAACTGATCGCAGATCTTGTCGTATACATCTTGCAGCATTCTTATTAGTTTGTGACAGTATATAATCTACAATCTCATCAGTTAGAAGTTTATAAGTTGAAACGTCGCAATCTATTTCCGATAAGAGTTTTCCATTATATTCGTCGAAACAGAAATATTAACTGGATTCCAAGTCTGCTGATTTGACCTTGACTCAGGATCATGTTGCTGCCTCTTCTTGATCATCTTCGGTTTCCAAAAAATCAATTATTTTATATCACTCAATAATTTTCCTCTGATTCCAAGGTACATACATTACAATTTTAGGAATCCTTTCCCGCGATATTTTTGTACATCCAAATCGTCGTTTTAAAAAATCATCAATTTACACAATCACTTATGTAATTTAGTGCTGTAATTTGATGTAATCATCAATTTACACAAATACTTATGTAATTTGTAAATATTTATAAATTCCACCCAAAATTCTTTATCTCTATTTCGTTGAACTGTCTGTTTCGATCGAATCTCACTCGATCTTGCTCACCAACTGAGCCGTGATTTTGATCCTTTCATCAAGACGCAATTGAGAGGACGAAATTGCTTTTTTGCTGTCTTTTTGTAGGAAAATTGGTAACTGGCTGCAACCAATTGAATTTGATTTTTTCCAAGTTGTCTAGAACTGACTAGACTTTATGATATAGTTTAGATACAGGGTTAGGCACTGTTCAGAATGATCTGCACATGGTAAGGTCTTCAAATGGACACGGCTCGACGTTAGAGCCAGGCAGTTTACAACACATGGTATAGGATTCAAAAACAAATTGCAAATTGGCGACGCACAATGGGCCGAATCGAGAATTTTTGCAACGTTTTGAAAAACGGTGATATTTCTTTTTTAGAAAATTCCAAACTGGGCGTCCCATAAATTTAGTGTGTCTCAAGTGTGATGACTTTCGCACCATAGAGGTTGTCTCGTTACAAACTCGTGCGTATCCAATGCATGTGCAAGCTTGGGACAGTTGTGCAAGCAATAAGACAATTTCTAGGAGAGGCTGAGACTGTTTCCTGGAACTACCATTCCATCCCAATTATCTCATAAGTGGCAATGAAATATTTTAGAAACCTCCCCCATATTTCCCGATTGGTCTTAACATATCTCGCTCCATAACTCTTTAGAGTCCTTTGGATAAGGACATAGACCCTGATATAAAAATTTCTAAGAATATCACATAATATTACATTTTATTTCTAATAAGAAAAATGTTTTAAATAAAATTTTATAACATCTATTAACTCAATTCTTTGAATTAATTTTATTTCAATTTTATATTTTACATTAATTATAAATAAATTCTTGTTGTAATAAAAATTTTATATGATAACAAAAAATTTATTTAATTATATTATTAATAGACTCTATTCTATTTTAAGAATAAGACAAAAAATAAAACTAAGAATTAGATGTAGAGGGAGATTATATCTATATAAATAAAAGAAGTGTAATAATTATAAAACGTAAGTTTTAACACTTTAGTCTCCTATTTTTAATATGAAATAAACTGTTATGTTTAATAGAATAACTAAATATGCTATACATATTAATTTTAATTTTGTTACTTTTTATTTACAGCATCACTTTCCATTCGTTTTATCAATTTAAATTATAAGAATAATTTTTATGTATTCAATACTATTCGATTTTGCTATTAAATTAAAAATTTTACCAATATATGATTGTTCAAAATTTAATTAGTTCATAATATAGTAAATAGAAATGAAATAAACAATTTGTCAAATTTGTTTAATAAATTGGTTTATAAAATTAATGAGATAGCGATTAAACGAACATGAAATATATCATATTTTATATCATTGAATATTTCTTATAAATATTTATGTCAAATTTCATTGCAATATCTTTGAGTCGAGAGGCATTCAAATTTTTTTCTTTTTATTTGTTCCGTATGTATGAGTCTAATTGTCCAGTTACAATTATTTTCATTTTTTATATTATTGTTTGCGATTATGCGGATTTCGATGCAGTTATTGGCAATCACTGATTTTTTATGAGATTAGTTCCGTTTTATACATGTTTGGCTGTATTCCATTTGTTAGTCAGTGAGCGGGTATTTCCTTTTCAGTCTTCTGGGTAGTAGGGAGTAACAGCCAGGGGGTTTCTGTGATTTTTGATTTTGTGTTGATGTGTACTTGCGCGCTTTCGTATTTCCTCTTTGATGATTGGTATTCCTAGGGTTTTTCTCATGTTATCGTTTTTGACATACCATTGAGCGTCTAGTATTTTACGTAGGATTATGGATTGTAGGTTTTCTATCTTTTTTATGTTCAGCTTGGCTGCCATGCCGCAGATATGTAACCAGTATGTCCAAATAGGGTTAATTATAATTTTGTAGATTAGTAGCTTATTTTTTACCCTTAGCTTAGAGTTTCTTCATGTTAGCCAGTACATAGATATTCTAATTGTTTTTATTTGCTAAATCTTTTCTTGGATGTGCTTTTTCCAGTTCAATTTGTTGTCTAAGTGTAAGCCAAGTTTGACAGAATAATTCCGATTTGACGGAGAGTGTTTGAGGTAGTTCTTGGTGAATTTAATTTTTGAAATTGGCCCTTTGTTGAGTGTGAATGTGATATGTACACATTTGATTGTTTTAATCTTGATTTTGTTGTTCTCTGTCCACTTTCCTATTTCGTTTAAGTGATTTTGTAAAGATTTGATTGCTTTTCTTATGCTTTTTTGAGTAGATAGTATTGCCGTGTCATCGGCAAAAATGTATATTTTTGTTCCTGGTGCTGCGGGTAGGCCCACGGTGAACAAAGCATACAGGATGGATCCTAGAACATTGCCTTGAGGCATGTATCTTTTTGAATGATGATTTCTCATTTTTGATTCTGACGTAGACGTATCAATTTCTTATGTATGATGCTAGTATTGGATATAGGTCTTTTGATACTATTTCTTGGAGTTTTTGAAGCAGGCTTTCGTGCCATACTTCATCGAATGCTTTTTCTACGTCTAGAAATGCTGCTGTACAGTATTTTTTTTCTTCCGTGGCACGGATTATGCTGTTTATCATCCTCTGTATCTGTTCTATTGTGTTGTGGTTTTGTCTAAATCCGAATTGGTGATCAGGGATAAAATTTTTATTGGTGATTTCCTCTATTTTTATAGATGGTTTCTTCCATTACTTTGGAAATCATAGGAAGAAGAGATAGGAAAGGTCTATAGGATGATGGGAATTTGGGATTTTTGCCTGGTTTTTGCAGAGGTATGATTTCTGCATATTTCCAGACCTGGAGGAAGTTGCCTACCCTGTATATCGCATGTATTAGGATTGTTAGGAATCTTACCACTTTGGCAGGGACTTTTTTGAGAAGTTTTGCTGCTATTAGGTCATATCCTGCAGTTTTATTTTTTTCAGTTTTTTAATTATTGTGGAGACTTCTTCTTTCCTTATTGCTTTGTGTTTCAGTGTTTCGTTGTTGCTATTGTTTGGAGGTATGTGGGGTTAAGTTTGGGTTAGGTTTCTTCTATCGTTGTGGTCCAGTTTCGGTCCGGTTTTTGTATAGGTGGAATTTGGGTGAGTGGTCTTTTGAGTTTTTTTGTACTTCTCCATAAGGAATAGTTTGTATTGCTGCTACTGTCTAGATTCGGGATAAAGTTTGTGAATTCGTTGTTATTTGTTTTGCGAATTTCTCGTTTAATTTTGTTTGTAAGTTTGTTTATCATGGTCTTAAATAGGGGTTATCCTGTGTTTTGCCACTGTGTTTCTTTGCTCTTTTCCTGGTTTTGAGTAGCTCTAGTATGTATATTGGAATTTTCGTACATTTGGGAGTTTCCGCCTCGTATTTTGTGGAGTGGAATGCTGCCGCTTTGAGTGTGCCTGTCAGTGTTTCTCTATGTCTAGTGCATTTTTTAGGAGTATATTGCAGTTCAGATTTTTATTAATGTATTCTGCGTATGCTGTATCTAGGCCGTAGTGGCGTTTGTCAATTTTGTTTTTTCTTTCTTTATCACTTTCTGGTCGATTGTATAGATTGTGGGTGTTTGGTCTGAACTTAAATCTAGCAGCTCCTCCGTTTCGATGTTCAAGTTTGTATTTGTGACTGCTATGTCTAGGATGTCCGGTATTTCTTTGGGTCTGATGGCAAGTTAGTTGGTCTCCCTGTGCATAGATTTTTAGGTTGTTAATTTTTATGCACTGGTAGAGGTTCTTTCCCTTAGGGTTGTTTGTTCTGGAGCCCCAATGGTTGTGCTTTGCATTCAGATACCCTAAAGCTATAAATTTTGTTTTATAGCTCTTAAAGAATTTGTTGAATTCTTCTGTTGATATTGCGTGTTTTGGTGAGCAGTATATTGCTGAGATATTGACATCTCGGTTATGTTGTGTAATGTTGACTGTTGTTGCTTGTATTTTGTCAGTTTGGTATGAGCTTGGTTGTACATATTTGATATTATTTTTATGTAAATTCCCGATTCGCCGCGTGCTTTTCCGCTGGGGTGTGGTGTGCCGTAAATAAGTGTAGTATGGTATTTTTAAGTGTGTTTTATTCGTTTCGTGTGTTTCTGAAATTGCTATAATGTCTATCTCAAGCTGCTTTAGGAGTAGTTTTAGTTCGGGTATCCGATTCTGTAGCCCGTTACTGTTCCATTGCATTAATTTAATTTTTTACTTTGTTTTGTTCCTGTAGCGTGATTAGTTTCGATAGTAAGTTTAGCATTAAAATCATTTGTTGTGTTGGGTTTTCTACTAGTGTTTCAAGTTTTTCCAGTCTTTGCATCTGAATTGGTTGTTTGCCCTCGTGTTCGTTAGTGTCGTGTCTGTTGTTTGGTTTTAGTATTTCTGCATAGTTCCCATATTTTCGATTGATATTTGTGTTAACATTTGAGTTGATGTTTGCAGTGTTAGTTAGTGACGGTGCTAATTTTTGTATTCCTTTGTCTCTTGGGAGAAATAATTTTTTTGTACCTTTTTTTTTTACCATGCAGCCTTTATAATTTGTTGGATGGTTATTTCCACAGTTAGCACAGACTACTTTGTCTATTTTTTTGTTCAGTGGGCAGTTTTCGGTGGGATGGGTACCTGCACATTTGACACATTTTGCTTGTTTGTTGAAATAGTTCTTAGTATGTCCATATCTCTGGCACCTAGAGCACTGCGGTATTTCTCTATTAGTTCTTGGTGGTTCTATGTTGACTTTGGTATTGCATATGATTGATGTGTTGTATATGTCTTTATTATTATTGACATGTTCTATTTCTATCAGGAACATTGAGAGTAGGATTGTCGTACTTCTTTTTGTGAGATTAATGATGTTGCTTACCTTGTGTTCTTTCTCTTGTACGTCTGTTTTAATGTATTCTGTACTTAGCTCTGGGTCCTTTTATTACGAATTTAAAGTTTCTTTCCGTTTTTGGTTGGAATGTATAATATTCTGCATTCTTGTCTTTTAGCGTCCGTATCATGGCTTTATAGATGTTGGGGGTTTGTACTTGTAGTTTGATTTGTTTGTTTTTCAATTGCTTCAGGGTGTATTCTGTAGGTTTAGTTTTTCTATTAGTGAATTGATATTAGGAGCTTCGACATATATGAGAGATGGTTTGGATTGTGAGGTGGTGATCGTTTCTTTTTCTTCAGTTAGATTTTGGAGTGCCTGGAATTTATTCGTTATTGGTATTTCTCCAAGCCAATTTTCTTTCGGGTGTATTTTAGTTAGTATTCTAGAGTTGAGGCTGTAGTTGCGTTTTTGGCATTCAGTGTTATTTTTCTTTCTTCCACGTCCAAAAATTACAAGGTTTCCGTTTCGTAGTCGTCATTGTCGATAGTTTCTTCACTTTCTGACATGTTTAATTTTTCTTTCGTTAGTTTAAGTAGTATTTTAGGTGTTTTTAACGTAAACTCTGGATCTTGTGTTTGAATTTTAGGCCCGGCCTTTGCCGGGCCGCTGGCTGTTTTCAAGTTGGTGGTGATCTTAACCGTTTTTCTTGTTCTTTATTATCTTTAATTCACTTGGATTCACTGTAGTGTTGCCACTTTGATACACCGATACCCTTAAACTTAATTGCACTATTTTCCATTTGTGTGATGAGAATATGGTTTATCTGACACTAGTATTTGAATGAACTGTTGTGCCTGTGTATACTTGTGTGGCTTATTGTGGGTACAAACACAGGTAGTATTTGGACGTCCTGCTCCTTCGGTGTCCGATCAAGAAATGACGAACAAGAAATGGAAAATGACGAACCCAAACAAGAGAAACCAACATCAAAGAAGCAAAAATCACTCCCAGTAGTAATCCATGGCAACAGTAACTCACATACCGATTAATAGCAAAAATCAAAACGTAAAAGAAAAATTTTTCATCAGATACGCAACCAACAGATTTACCCTACATACATCTACAATTAGCGATTACAATGATCTAATCAGGAATCTAGATGAAAACAGACAGTATCACACCTACACCAACAGAAAAGACAAAACAAGGGTCTTTGTAGTCCACGGACTGCCGTCTGATTTAGCAACAGAGGACATTGCCCTGAAACTCCAGAAGCTTGGCATCGAAGCACTCAAATGTAATCCTATGAGGTGCACCGCCAAAATGCTCCATATGATTACAACGAAAGTAACGTCAGTATCAAAACATTAAATTAAAATGTGTTCTATCATACACGCGAATAACGTGGGAAAGATACATTATTGAGAAAGCAATAACGCAGTGTCATCGATGTCAGGAATGGAGACACGCTACCTCAAACTGCTACGTAACCCAAATGCCTCAAGTGTGCAGGTAACCATCTAAGCAATGAGTGCACAAAAGTTTAGAATGCACCACCTACATGTGCTAACTGTGGGAACGATCACCCAGCGAATTCCATTAAATGTCCAGTATACATTTAATGACTGGAATGGATAAACAAAAATAAGAAGACGAGAGGAGCGCTCCAACACTGATTACAGTTCCAGCGACAACCAGCCCGGCAAATAGATGACAACAAAATGAATTTCCCGTCACTAAACGAAGACAAACACCGCATGAGAGGAAGAAGCCAAGAATTGAACAGAGATGCCAGAGTCCAATATAACCTCACATATAAAGAAGTAGTAGTAATATTTAACCATTGCATAGAAAACTGGTGCAAATAATTGATTATGAATCAATAAATAAATTTTGATGAACGAACGTCTTCCCTACGTGGATGTTTATGGTTGTTTTGTAAAATTTCTATGGCATTCCGTAATTTTTTAATAAAAGTTTTAATTTGTCGAAAGAAATATGCATTGCACGGCTGACAAAATGGGATGCAATGTGGAGGTATAATTTCCAATGTTGATGTGCAATTCCCTTCTTCATCTGTGAAAGTACTATTAAAATAGCCAACATCGGTTTGTCTTCCTCAGGAATCAAAAATTAATAAAAATTTGTGATTTTCACAGTACACACTTATATTTTCTGCGAAATCAGATGTTTCATCAGTTTCCCAGATTTCGATGCATAAATACATTTTTATACTGCTTCCAATCCATTATATAACGCTTGTACCGTTTTTCGCACACGAGATCCGAAATCTCCTTTTGTTTCTTGCATGCACAGAAAAACTTGTGGCATAAGAGTACCTGCTGCTGTTAAAGCATATTGGGCCATATAACCGTGTGTAACTTTATTAAAATCTTCCAAGTAAACTTTTACTGCCTTTTCTCCTTTATATGATAAGCTTCTGCGTATATTGAAGCGATTTCGCGGCTCGTTTGATCCATATTTGTTACATATTGGGCCTCAAAATTTTTTACAGAATTTGATACTCTTCTTTGAAATTTCTCCGCTTCTTGTAAAATTTTCGATAGATTTAATTCATTTTTTGATCTTACGTATCGTGTAAGTCCGTTGGGCAATCTTACGAGTATTTTAAAATTTTTTTACCTACAATTCAAATGCTGTAAAATGAAAGCTGTTCGATTGGAACGGTAAGGCAACAGCTGATACCCACTGTTGCAACATTCTAGTTGTCACAGATTTTTTGTCACTTCTAGCCTCTGTAAAGCGATCATACATATATTTGTTAATATATTTAAATATTTCCTTAATTCTAACTGCTTCTTCTATTTCTCTTATCCTACTTTATAAGTAGTATAAACTACTATATTTATTATAATACTATAACTATTATATTTTGTTATAACTACTATACTTTATTATAACTACCATTTATTATAAGTAGTCCTTCCACCGAAATTCTTGATATAAATGACGTTGCTACGTTTACAGACTCCATTTCGGGTACAAGAGTTACAAAATCCGAAATTCTGGATTTTTTAGGCTCGTGTTCTTGGAAATTGTCGACTGCTGCTGATGAACTTGAAGACGATATATTAATACCTGGTGAATCTTCTCCTTTACTATTAATTGGCGGATCTTCTTCTTCATCGCCAATTATATCGTCTTCAGGAATGTCTTCATTTTCTGAATATAGGCCCTTTTCGTTTTCAAAAATAAAGTCTCTCAAAACCTTTATTACGGTCTTCGATGTTTCTTCGTCAATCAATTGTGGTTTTCTACCTATCGTTTCGTTAGATAGCCCTTCCTACAAGATTCTGCGTTATCTTCGATAGTAATTTAGAGAACAGGTATACTACAAATTTTTTTTTTCATTATAAAGAAAACTACAACAGACTCATTTGAGTCTATCAGTAATTATCAGATACATTAGGTTAAAAATAACATGAGGAAGGGAAGCAACTTTCTGTGCTCTTTTATAGTAGTTTTTTTATTTAGCTCGTTATTAAGTCATACGGTTTTGTTCTTTTTAGTGTTCGTGTGTTGTCTTCGGTGTTGAGTAGTTTGTTTTCCAGTTGGTTGGGGTGTTATTGTAGTCTGCTATTACGTCTTTTGGCATACTGTTTAATGTAGTCTCGAACATATTTGATACGTTGGTCTCTGTGGAGTATTTCAGTGTTTCATGCTGATATATCATGGTGCGGCTATGTTTCGAAGTGATTGTTTTGAGATGTCTGTATGGTGTCAACATTAGATTTCTTGGCACACCTCCATAGTGAGATATCATAGGTCCAGATGGGTATTTATACCTATATATAGTAGTAAATTATAACTACTTTGTATAGTAGCATTTTGTTGTTTAACGTTAATGGTGATTTGTAGCCAACTAGCCAGTTCATTTTTCGTAGTTTTAGATCTATTTGTTTTCTTTTGGCTGTGCTATGAGCTTTCCAAGCCATTCTTATGTCCAGGTGCATTCCAAGATATTTAACGTTGTTTATAGTGGGTATACTTTCGTTATTAATTATAATTTGCGCGTTTGCTACATGCCTGATTGTAAAGATTATGGGCGTCAATTTGCTAACATTCATTTTTATCTCCTATTTTTGAGCCCAGTTTCCTATTTCGTCAAGGCCCTTCTGTAGAAGTTTTGTTACATCATTCGATTTATTATGGACTACTGTGATGGCCGTATCATCTGCGAATGTTGCAATTTCGACGTTTTCGAATCTCCCGCGATCTGCGGGAAATCAGCCGTCTAGGATTGATATAGCGTGGGTCCCAGTACGCTACCCTGAGGGGCTCTAGTCCGTATTTTTTGTATAGTAGAGTAACCCTCATTATGCTCAATTCTAAAGTAACGTTCGGATAGGTAGGATTCCACGAGTTTATAGAAATTATGCGGCAGTAGAAGCTTTAATTCGTATAGTAAACCAGTATGCCATATACGATCAAATGCCTGATTCAAATCGATAAACAGACTTTGCGTTCCTCGAAACAGGTCTCTTGTGTTTGTGTAGGCCACTCTATATATTTGCTCTTGTGCCGAGTATATTTTTCTAAACCCGAGTTGATGTTCCGGTATGATGTTACCATCGCTAATAAAGGGTTGTAGCCTCTTCAATATTACTCTTTCTATATATATATATATTCGAATTCCCCGCTAATTTTTAGTCTCTTTTCCCTTTATTTCTCCTCCCGGTGTCTCCATGCTCACCCGTTCCACTTCCGATTCCTTTTCCTTCATGAACTTTTCCATCGTCCCTAATTCCCCTCTTAGCTTCATTCTGTACCTTGTTCCTCCTGTCTTGGCCGCCATTTCTGTAATCTACTTAACCTCTCTCTTGATTCCTTTTTGGCAGATTCTTCAATCTCTTCTGCCTACCTTCACTTTACTTTCTTCTCGGTTTTTACTCTTTTTACTCTTCCTTTCCCTACCCTTCTTCTTCCTCTTTTCCTTTCGCCGTGATCTCACCCACTCTATATCTTTCGTCTCACACACGTTTTCACACTTACTTCGCCGAACCGGAAGTCCTCATGAAGTCCTCTATAATTTTCAGCTCATCTTGTGGTGTTGGTAATTAATATTGTATGTCGTGTGGTTATTAATATTCGAATATTTAATATTCGTGTTAAGAATTTGCAATTGTTTCAACTCTATTTCTATCCTCTTTTGACCATGATCCATCTGTTAGTGGATCGAACAAAAAACACACTGATTATTAACAGATTTAATATTTATAAATTATGAAACACATATAATATTTAATACTCGTTGATTCACTCTCTATTTATTCACTCTTACTTTTCGTCTTTTTATGCTTTGCGTCTCGGACATCTTCCCGATCACAACTGTTTCTCATCACCATGTTCGCTCTCAGCTGTTCTCGCAGATATCTGTCTCATTCTTTCTTCTGCCATGAAATATATCGAACACTCAGATCACACCACACCACACCACAATTATATGCACACTCGCTACACTCGTCCTTCCATACAAACATTATGTATATTCACTCCATAATATATAACTATCTATGGTAACCACTACCACACCATCCTCCTTACAAATTGCAGCAATATGCTGCTCGTGTCTTTTAAGTTTTTACGTCGCTCTCCGTAACGAGTAGTCTGTTTCCAGGCGCGGAGAGAGGTTTTTTACATATTGTTCGATATTATCATTTCTAAATTTGTATAGTGACTGTCTCAACTGTTTAATTAGCTTGTTTGTGACTTTTTTATCATTTGGGTGTCTACTGAGCTGCCATTTTCTTCTGTCCCTTCTTTTTTTGAGAATTTTTTGTCTTATGTACATTGGGTATTTTACCAAATCAACAGCTTTGTCCTTGGCGTAGCAATCCATGCAGCATGTTGTAGTCGTTCAGTTAATTTTTGAACAGCTTCATCTATGCCAATAGATGTCCTAAGTGGGATTGGAAATTTTATATGATCGTTTAGATAGTCCCTGAAAGCAACCCAGTCTGTGCTTGAATTCTGTAGTGGAAGTTTCTTTTCTTTGAGTAGTATTGTAGTTGGTAGTGTAAGTATTAATGGAGAATGATCTGAGCTCAAATTGTAATTATCCTGTATATTAGTAAGGTGGGTAGCGATCCCTTTTGTGATAAAAGAATCAAGGAGGTCGGGTATCCTCGCAATATCTGAGAGCCAGTATGTTGGGTTGTCTGAACTAATTGGTCGGTACCCATTGGCCACCAACTGTTTTGAACAGTTCCTTTCCTTTCGGATTTATCATCCTTGAGCCCCAATGTGTGATGCTTGGCATTATAATAGCCCCCAGCTGTGAACTTGCCTCCTAAGATATCAAAAAATTCATTCAACTGATCGTTAGAGATGTCTCGGTAAGCAGTATACGGTCGCTATTATCAAGGGACCAATTGATAATTTTACCTTAATTGTTGTTGCTTGTATATGTGGTACTTCGTGCTTGTCCCTTTCCACGTGCGGAATTTTATCCCCGATTATTAAGGCAGTTCCTCCGCGTGCTCTGCCATTGAGGCGTTGAATGTAATAAGTTTTCTATTTGTAAATATTAAAATAGTCTTTGCTAGAAAGATGGGCTTCTGAAATTAGCAATATGTCGTTTTTCTGTATATTAAGGAAGAATTCAATTTCTTGTTTGTGCTGGGCCAATCCGTTAACGTTCTGTAGAGCTATATCTGACTATATTATCCATTGATATTTTGAAAGTTTTTAATTAGAGTTGTTAGTAAGTTAATAATTGTACTATTCTGGTTCATTAATTAGTTGAACACACTTTCGAATCAGATATAATTCTATTTACATTCGTGGGTTTTTCTTCTTGTATATTGGCTTTGACAGCCTGTGAGTACATTAGATTTTCACATGGTCGATATTCGTGTGTGTGTGTATGTGTGTGTGTGTGTATTGTCGTACTTACTTGTTGTCTTATTGGCACAGTGGTGTTCAACCTTTGTTTGTTGGAGTTCCTTGTAGACAATGCATCTTTTATAGTTTGCTGGATGCGGACCGTTACACAGCATACACGTAGGCAAACTATCTTTGCTTTTTCTACACTCACTTGTGGTATGGTTGCTTGCACATTTTACACAGTAGTATGCTTTGGTACAGTACGTTTTGGTATGGCCATAATCTAGGCATCGTAGACTTTGCAGTACTATGCATTTGTTTCTCTTACGTAGTGGTTCTACTGCTACCTTAGTTCGTAACAGGTGGGAGAGTTCGTATACTTTTTTATTGGTGTCATTTGACTCCTAGTTTACAAAGAACATTAGTAGTGGTTCTTTGTCTTCCAGTTCTGCATGTTGTTTATGTTGCGGATTGCATATCTCTTATCAATTAATTCCTCTTTGACGAGGGTTGTTGGTGTGGTTGGATGTAGGTTTCTAATAACGGTCCTGTACGCTCTCTCTTGTTTTAGTTTGTAGGTGTGCAATTCTATTGTTTTGCTTAAAGTGTTGTATCAATTTTCGGTATGCTTCTACAGAGTGCGTATTTATTTTAACTGAGCTATTGGGAGCCGTTTTCCACGTAAATTCAGTACGATTTATCTTCGTTTTTATGTTATTCAGCATAGCTGTGTAATTTGTCACATTTTGTACGAAAATTGGTGGAGTTTTTGGGTTCAGTAGTATTTATTTGAGGTTACCTTTTCCGTGTTTTCTATTATGTTGAGAGTAGTATATTTATTGGTGTGGGTTACGTTCGGTATTTGTTTTTTGTTGTTGTAGCAGAGATATTTTTTGGGTATTTTTTGGTTGTTTCCAGTCGACCAGGGGTGTGCGTGTACCCGAAATTCCGGGTTCGGTTCTGGTTTACACAAAGTCGGGCGGGCTCGGGCGGGTAGTCCAATGATTTCGGATCGAGTTGGAAAAAGTTCAAGGGGGACAGAGTCAGAGTTGGGCATTATTCGAATAAATTCTTCGAATAAAATTTTATTCGTATAATATTTCGAATAAAATTTTATTCGAATAATGCCCAACTCTGATCCTATCTCCCTTGAACTTTTTTCAACTCGATCCGAAATCGTCGGGCTATCCGAAATCGTCTACCCGCCCGAACCCACCCGACTTTGTGTAAGCCCGACCCGAACAGTCGGATACCCGTAATTTCGGGTACCGGCACACCATAACAGTTGACATTGCATTCAGTTAGGAAGTTTTCGTCGAGATCCTCCTTTTGCTGGTTTTATATGGGATTGTACGCCTCAAGGGCTTGATTGATTAGTGCAATTATTTTCTGAAATATTGATGGTTACTGAGCTTTGATTATGATTTTAATTCCTACCTTTATTTGGCTCCAGGAGTCTTATGTACGGCACCGCGCATTGTGCCAGGCACACTCGTAAACAGACATTCTTCTAAACAGAGACGTCTTATCTCTACGACAGCCTGATCACGATTTGCGCTTTTGAATGAGGCCAAAAAATTTTTTTTGACAAAATGGCAGTCATATAAAGCAAAAATTCATTAAATTCTTTCAATTTCAAATTTATCAATTCAAATAATCATTAAACTTTCTTAAACAATAAGAAATACTATTGTTAATATTAACGTAATTTTAAATTCACAAAATGAAAGGATTTGTCTTCAAATTTGACATACGTATAAAGTAAATATTGAGAAACCCTCGTTAAATGTACTACCTGTCAAAAAAATTGCAATTTCCTTCGCTCCTACTTCATAGTATTAACTGTTTGGGAAAAAGTCCGAATAAGCGAATTTAAGCTTTCATTATTATTTTGCGCATATCTAAGCGTTTTTCTAATAAATTTAGAAGACCATGTCGAGAGCCACTCGTCCCAATTGTTGTGTGAGCTGTAATGTTTTGGATGTTCGATCAGTACGTGGTGGAATCTATCGATGGATCAATCAATTGCTTTGAGAGTAAAATGCAGTTGCACGTAATTGCGTAATTTTAAATTTCCCGGCTATTGTTCGAAACAGGGGGCTCATGAAATTAGTAGCCTGATCGGTTCAGATTGCTCTTGGTGAACCGAAACGACAAACAAAAGAATTTATAAATGCATCAGTTAGGAAATCCTGGATAGTTAAAACATGTGAATTTCTTCTGGGAGTGGTGGGGAGAGATCCAACTATATCCATTGAGTTTTTATCGATGTCTATTAAAAACATTGACTGATGTGTTTTAATTCGATTTAATTTTAGTAACTGGCAACTTGAGCGATTGTTTACGTATTACTCTGGACGTCGGCTTTAAGCGATGACTATTAATATCTTGTTTGTATTCTGTAATAAGTTTGAACCCTGTGGACGAGAGGTATTGTAGTGGAATACGCAGGAATATGCACGTTGAACGTTTGCGTTATTATAAAGATTAAAACTTTATTATAAATTCAACAAAATATTTTGGACATGGTACAAGATAACATGTGTAATTTACTATACTTATGCATTACTAGTTTTATACTCTTGGATGGTGCGATGTCTTTCGAAGCAATCGCCTATATGCAAGCCCGGTTTAGCCGAACAAGTAGCACAATAGTACCTCGATTCTCTTCTTCCACCTTTGACTTTACGGTTGGAACATACCACACAGTCTTTACTCCTTCTTGTGTCATCTCGCCGAATGATGTGTAAAAGGCCGTTTAGTCTTTCTGCTGTTCCAGAAGTTAATGATTCATTTTTGGCATGGCTGTCACGAAAATCTTCAAGTAGTTGATCTACCACGCGACGTACGAATTTCAAATTTGATATTATGTTTTTGTTCTGTTTCTGCTGGTTTACTTTATAGAATAAGTACGAATTTATTGTTGATATTGTGGGATAGGCAGTTCTGGGAAAAGGGTCCAAGACTCTTTTTGGTGCTCGACTGCAGGTGTCGTATTACATAAACAATAAAGGAAGTAAGCCCTGGGCCTCGAGACTGTTTATGGCCAGCTCTTCAGGCCTAACGTCTAAGATTAAGATTATAGATGCGTTTGCGTGTATGTGTGTATGTGTGTACAAGTGATGAATTTTGTGCAGAAGAAAGGGAGTGCGTGTAGAGAAGTCAGAGAGTGCGTATCGAGAAGTCAGAGAGCGAGTGTCGAGAAGTCGAGATGTATAAGAGAACAGAGTGAGAGTTGCGAGAAAGAGAACAGAGTGTATCGAGAGTTGTGAGGATTAAGAACTCAGTGTATGTCGTTATTCATTATTTAATATTAATGAACCAATCTTATTTATTATTCAATTCTAAACAACCATCATTTAATAAAATTCCTACAATATTTCTAGCCCGCAAAAAAATAGTTTTCACCACCATTTTTGAGACTTTCTCATAAAACAGTATGTAGTCGTATACTGATCTACTTTGTCGATCCTACCCATATATTTATTGTCATTTATAATAACATTTGTCTTCAATATATTGGTTCACCATACGTCTGTCTTTCCATGCCAGTAATAGTGTGTCTTTGCGTCTGCAGGCAATAATTGCATTTTTTCAAAATTTCGAATTTTTTATTTTATTTGTAATAAATTTTTTATTGATTTGGATAATTCCGGTTATGTGGCATTTCATTTTTAGTAGTGCATCAGCCAGTGGTATACTTGTAAAATAACGGTCGTTAAAAATATGGTATCCTGCAGCTTTAGAGTTTGATTGTAAAAAGTTTTGGTACAGCTGCAAAACTATTCATACACTTATTGAGAGATCAGCCTAACTAATTTTTTAGTTGTGAAACTGTCATATGGCAAAATGGTCTGTATATAACCAATATTAGCATCTGCAAGAACATAAATACGGATACCCCACTTTGTTGGATTTTGTGGATTGTATCTAATAAAACTCACTCTTTGAATTTTACTGTCGATAGACATCTATGTTCCGGATACATTTTCCTTACATCTACTGTCGCTATAAAAAATAAAAAAAAAGTGGCTAATTTTTTGCGTCTGAGTTCTGATGTTTTGTGCACGTTGTGAATTTTTATTTACACGAAGCATCCAAAATATTTGTAAGAATCGATCTCTTCTGAATATTTCGACAAAGTAAGGAAGCCTGGAATTATTATCTGTCGACCAATATTCTTTTAGATTCGGAAGTGGTATTGTTTCCATATGCAATATTATACCCAGAAATGCTCGCATTTCCTTTTCTGTAAGATTTGTCCACGTATGCTAAATAGACCGTTTTGATTAACGTCTTTCTTTTATCTTATTATTCAAATATCGATTAGTCTCGTTAACTATCTTCTTGGTGAAGAATGATTTGAGGTAGTCGATTGATTTTGTATAATTTGGACTTATCTGTGGACTAGAGTTTCTTGATCCTGACGTAAATTGTATTTTTTGTGAGATGATGTCTTGACTTGTAACAGTGTTCTATTCATTGTGGCTTGCAACACTTTCATCAATATTTGTTCCATCATCACTTTCACCATCGCTGGATATAGTGTATCATTTGAATTGTCTTCTCATTATACCGATTTCGCTTCCACTATGTGAATCATGTCGTTATTTTCTATCATTCAAGGTAATACTCATTATTACTATTATCACTGTCAAAAATGTCTTTTCTGGATCTTTTAAGCATCGCGTAAATGAAAGCGTAAAAGTATATGAAATATAAAATATATGAACAAATAATAATAGAAATATTTATTTTTATTATTTTATTATTATTGAGTAATTGATTTAAGCAACAGCCTATTACAATCTTGTGTTGTACATATGTGTTTACCATGTCATTCTAGAATATTATATTTATACTTATACTATGATAACCTATTAATTTTAAAATGAGCCTATAGAAGTATGTAAATAAAAAGATATAAGATTTAAAATTTAAACTAAGGCTAAGAAGAGTCTTTGGTTTAGCAGCTTTCAACTTTGTTGTATTTTGGCTTTTATTATTTTTATTGTTTTTTATTGTTTTTATTATTTTTATTGGCTTTTATTATTTTTATTTTTATTGTATTTTAGCGTATTTAACTATTTTATTTTTATTTTTAGTGTATCATATATCTAGACAGAGTGTCCTGATTGGCAACTAAGTGTTCTTATTGCACTATTCGTAAAGTATTGTATCCTCTTTACGTTTTCTTCAGTATCCGATTAAGGATCTTTATGATGCTTTCGCACTTGAAGTCATGCGGTACATCGGGCATTCACTTAATATATGTTATATATGTTAATATAAGTTTTAACGATTCTTTGGAGTTGTTATTGAACAGGTGACATACAGTCGCGTCGGAAAGTAAGTTAGCGATCAGCGTCGTGCATAAAAATTGAAGAAATGAATGAGATAATATGTTTGATGAGTTGATTCTTGAAGATGTATATTTAGTAGAGTAATACAGTGAACGAATGATCATAGAGAAATAATATAATATTTTACAATTAAAAAAAGGAAAAACAAAGTATGCAATGTGACTACAATGATAGGGTCGGAAAGTAAGTTAACGCATCTTACTTTTTTTAGTATTTTACAATAAATTATATCTCAGTATTTTGTATGACAACCTTTCGCGATTATAACGTCTCGTTTGGTATGCCCTGAATTAATTTTTTAATTATATCTGGACTAATATTGGTCCATTCCTTATATAATGTGTTAATAATAATTGTTGTAATAGTTTTTTTTTCTTACGTACGGCCACATTGTTTTCTTTCTGAATTATCCCAAAAGGGATTCGTGGGGATCAGTCCAGTACGGTTATATCATTATCTTCCAAAAATTTTGTTGTTACTTTTGCCTTGGGATCATTGTCTTGTTGAAAGGCATGTTCCCTCTCTAATTCCATTTTTTGTGCTAAATCAAACAAATTTTTTTGTAGAATTTCAATGTATTTGACCAGAGAAATGAAAGAAAATTTCTATTCGAACTTTTCCTTGTGCTCTTGCAGCGAATGCGCACAATATTGTCGAGGTACACGAACATGTCTGTTCCTTGTTAAGACGGTATTTATTAGACGTTGGAATGTCGCTGGGGCATTTTTCAATCCGAATAGCATTCGTTTGTACTCGTAGTGACCGCATGGAGTGGAGACGCTGGTTTCTCCGCATCTTTTTCCTCGATTCCAATTTGATGGAAACTATTTTGCGAGATGAAAAACATTGAAGTATTTCGCACTTTCGAGCTGATCTAAAATTTCCAAGATACGCGGGAGTGGATATGCGTTAGGAACTGTCTTCTCGTTAAATGCTCTATAATCTATCATCATTCGCCAACGTTGCTTCCCATTTTCGTCCAGTCTTTTATGGACAATCTACAGAGGGGAATACGAAGATTTAGGAGAAACGATATCGTTTTGCAATAATTCCAATATTTGTTTGTTAATTTCATCTTTGTGCATCGGCGGGTATTTTTTCGTGTGCGTCGGAACGTTATTCGTACGTCGACCGTAGGAATTTCATGATAGAGACAGAGTTCGTTTTTCCTGTTGTATCGCCCGATCTCTCGTATGTATGTATTCTCGATCTCTTCAGTTTATTCGATCGTTTGGACCTTGTGTACAGTCAGGGATAAAAAGATAAGACACCCTATGAATTTGACAATTTTTGTTTAATATATAACGGAAATGAGGTTTATTACATGTACATTATTTTGCACTAATAAATTTTAGTCGGGTAAACTAAAATGTCAATGTTCGATACGACTTTATCTGGAAAAACGTAAAAATTGAATATAATTAGTGAGACAAAATGATAAGACATATGTGGAAAAAATGGAATTTGCAACATGAATTTAATAGTTTTGATTAGTATTCAACACTTTCTAGAGCCACCTATATTTTTTATGATGGAATTTGCCTCGGCAAAGATTTGCATAGTTTTTTAATGTTTTCTTTGTCGTAATTTCTGCCATTCTTACTCGATGCATTTTTCTTAAATCATTAAGAGTTTGAAATCGTCAACCATTGGTATAAACAGTTCTCGCAAGATCTCTCTAACAATTTTCTATTGTGTTGAGATCCGAAGATTTTACCGGCCAATCAGTAATTGGAATTTTTTCGTTTGCAAAAGACGTTTTTACTATTTTCGCCGTATAAGCGGGTGCATCGTTATGCTGAAATATGAAGTTATTGCCAGCAATTTTTGGACCCATGCTAATATATAAATACTTTAAAAATAGTTTTTCTGTTAAAATTATGTATTATTATACATCTAAAGGATAGGTAAGACAATAAAATGAATGCAGAATACAGGAAAATTATTTTTTTATTCGTCATTTTCACAATTGGTATGAATTTTACAAATAAATCTATTACATGTTTTACATTTGATAGTAAACTTATTGTCTTTGCCTATAGAAATGTAACATCTGCCACGTTTATGCGATGTGCTCGGTCATTGAGTTTCCTTTTGAATTCTTCTTCCGGTACTTTCGATGGCATTTACCACATGTTTTTGAAAAGTTGTTTCTGCGTTTTCAAATTGCACAGCTTAACTTTCAATGTTATTCACGTATAATTCCTCTGCTAATTTTTCAAGAAATACTTTTCGTCTGTAACGGATGGTATTATGATTTTCCCACCCTGGGTTTATTGTCAACCATACGACAAACACATTCTATGTCAATGTAGTGCATGAACAAAGAGAATGGCCACCGACGTGTACACCTTCTACATGCATATTCTCTCATCAGTTCGAAGGTGTCTGCACCAGTTTTAGTAAAATTGTAATAGATAATAATATTGAGTTTGTAATTATTTTCGGGTCCCTAAATATCATGTTCACGATACAAACTAGAAGGTAATACGACACATTTCCGTTGTTTAGACACGTAATAGACGAGCGTAAGATTATTAATAAATAAAAATTTTGAAGAATAATGTTCCATTCTAAGTGTTTGCGTCATTGATTTGGGCAAATAGTTTCTATTTTTCTTCATGGTTCGCACAAGAAATAATTTATCTTCTAATAGTTTTTTTGCTAAACTGATGTCTATAAAAAAATTATCGGACGTTACTATACGATACCAGTTTATTCCCAAAAAGTGGTTAGTTGTGTAACCAAACGTAGTCCCTGATCTTTTTCTACTGTATGTCCTGTTTTTTTTTTTTTTGCCCAATATCAAAGTTGCAACAATAAAATTTTTTTACACATCGCATAGTGACCATATTTTCACTCCATACTTTTCAGATTTACTAGGAATATAAACCTTGAGAAGACAACGTCCTCGAAATGTCATCAATTGTTCGTCAATCGTGCCTTTATTTGAAGAATTGTAAGATTCATGACAATTTCTTACAAAAGTATTTGTTACACTTCGAATTGCTGCTAGCTTATCACAAGATTTTCTTTCTTCTCGTGTTGTGTTGTCGAAATCTAAGAATATCTTTGAATCTGTTATAAGACATAATGGCTTATGTTATAATATAAATTGGTCTTGACAAGGCTTTATTTTTTCGCCATAAATGATTTTTGTATTCCCGTGATTCTCTAAAACGTCCAATAATGAGTAACAGACCCATGAAAGCGTTTATTTCAATTCGACTCAATTTACTGATTTCCAATTCTCATCTTTATAAAACTGCTTCGCTTTGTGATTGGTATACATAACTATTTTATCAATAATTTCGTCATCAATAAATAAGTGAAAACATTGTCTTATAGTTTCGACATTTTCACTTTTCGTAGTCGATGATTGATCTTGAATATTATAAGATATATTATTTGCAGTGTCAATGTATTTCCATGTTCGGCCAGAAACAACTTCATTTTCTGGGATCAGTATCTTCATCTGATTCAGTTGCAAAAAAAATATCGCCCCCCTTAGAATCTTGAATTTCTGGTTCAATATCGCTTTGAAAACTACGATCATAATTCTAAGAATTATCACTATTTTTAAGGTCTTTTAATTGTCGAAAGACAGAATTTTTGTTCGAATATGCTATCCTCGCTTAAAAAATTTTCTTTTGATATTGCAATATATTATATTACTACAAGCGGAATTTTACACAGAAACGGAATAGAATTTTACACTGCATTTCACTGTTCGCCTCTGTGCTGAATACTGTTAGAAACTGTTCAATGAGCGTAACGCATTGTTTACATACTTTAAAAATTAAATGTGACCCAGGGTCGGCCAGCCGAGAGTTAAAACTACTTAAATAGCTAACAATATATGAAATGTCGGGTCTTGTATTGGATGTACCAAAATTATGTATAAAAACTATCACGGCTAGATTCTGCACCTTTGGATCGGTGGAGATCTGTTTGAAGTATTGCAAAACATGCAAAATTGTCTTTGACCGGTTTTCTCAAGATCAAAATTTTTTATTGTTGCATCGTAATCTACTCATAGAGAGCATAAAACGTCTCAAGGAAACCATGGGTCAGAAATGACTCCTGAAAAATGATTACATATATCCAATTATGTGGTAGTGGTTACCATTCAACGGAGAATATTCCGGTCCCGCGGCCCCTAATCAGAACAGGATGCAGGCCACCGTGGAGGTTTCAGTCGGTAAGAATCCGACACTACCCAGCTCCACAAAATGGGCTGGGTGTCTCATGAAAGATTTCCTCCACGTAAAAAAAAAAAAGTGGTTACCATAGATGAATGAAAATACATGATGTTTATATGGAAGGATGAGTGTGGCGAGAGTGAGCGTATAATTGTGGTGTGGTGTGATATTTGGTGGAGAGTGGAGATATTTCATGGCAGAAGAAAGAACGAATGAGAGAGATGTATGCGAGAACAGTTGAGCGCGAGCATGGTGACGAAGAAACAAGTGTAATCGGGAAGAAGCCCAGTCGAGAGTTGGATGGACGCGAGGCTTAAGTGTAGCAGACTATGAGAGTCGAGACAGAGTGTGAGAGTTAAATATTATGTGTTAACGAGTTAGATATATATATTTCATAATTTATATTAAATCTATCTACAACTAGTGTGTTTATCATTCGATCCACTAACACTCACAACTAGTATCTTTTGATCTTAAACATGTATTTCTTAGTACGATTATACGTTTTGTTTCTTAATTAAGATAGTCTACCTTTTATTTGTTAATAAACTAAAGATTCGGGATCTGCTAACAATAAGATTATATTTACAACGTGGATTTCTATGTAAATTTATATTTTTGGGCGCATAATTAATAATAATTTCATATAGCTTTTCATATAAATATTATGTATTCAATACGGCAATTTCGTGTCATTAAATCTCCCATAAATACATAATAATCTGTAGTAAGCTTGATAATAATCCGCTTAAGCATAATTTGCTCATCTGTTTGATAACAATAATAAATTTCATGATAAATTTTACTTGAGTGGCTATACGTTATTTGTAGAGTTGGACACTTTAACTCCATTATTAGGATGAAGAGTAACATGCCAAGTAGCACCCAACGTCGTCTTAGCCACGAAATCAATAGGTAATATATTCACGCTTGCGTTTTTCTTAGCTGGTATTACCTTTCTAATATTCTTGCCGACTGTCTTACCTTGTGTGTTACATTGTTTCATGGTGCCGGCGTTAGCTAGATATGTGTGTGCACCGTGGTTTGTTGTAACTTTTGCAGTCATAATAGGTGTTCTGCCAAATATAGATTGCTTATAATATGGAGATGTAGAAGTAGATGATGAAGTTGTGGTCACTGTATTACTTGTGGAAGTGAATATCGGTGAGGGGCAAGTCCCTCCACTTCCTTACTGCATTTTACAACTAACGAGAGTTATTGATGTTAACTAGAATATGAATACACACTTTCGGCTTACAAGTTTTCACTTTCTTAACAGTTCGCTTATGTATATTTATACCCAAATATCGCTGTGTATACATGTCTATACCCTTCGACGGTTCGCACGCGATTCATTAAAAGAAATGACAGCACTATTTACGAACTGGATAATCTATGAGCTTCTTAAATCGTTGTTCTATCGTTTGGTATTTCTTCGGCTGAATAAGGATAGCGGCGATACTTGTGTCTGCAGACACACACGCGTCAGTTTTTCCAAAGATTCCAGTATTGGCGTGACTGGCACAACAGGTTTTGTAGGCAAACGAGAGATTTGATGATGAAACGAAACAGAACAAAATTAATTCATACACCATAAAATGGCATATATACTGTGGTATGCAGACCAGTATTAATTGTGTCAGCGTATGGATTATGTTGATGATAGTGTCATTTCTCCTATTTTCATCCAGATTAATTATTACTTCATCAGTAGATTTTGCGATTTTTGGAAACAATTTGGATAGGCGATATCTTGTTCTGGTTTGGCATATTCGAATCTGTTTGTATCTTCTTGAACTTGTAAACGTTGTTGACATCTATATGAAATTTTAGAAATATATCGCCATGCTTCCTTTTATTTTGAGGATTTATTATATGCGGTATTAAATGAGCGCGTACTTTAACATCGATATCTTCTTCAGCAGCAAAAGTTGTGGCTTAGCCCTTGGTAGCGTAAGATTCAGATTCAACTTTGCAAATGGCACTACACTACTTCAAATACAGTTATCGTTGAAGTTCATTATATATGTATGTGATTGATAATATAAATAAGATACTGAATAGTTGAGCACAACGGTACAATCGTTGTGATACTTGAGCATTGAAGATCAATGTTAAATTAAGATAGAAAAAAGACAAAAATCATATAAATATAGACTACAACATATATAATATTCGCGTCAAATAATATTCTCTCCATTTCTTATTTCTTCTTCTTATTTTACAGTCCAAAGTACGCAAGATAAATTTTTATGCAATAACTTCTACTTTGAAAATATTTAATGATCTCCCGTTTCTTTAGCGTATCATTTAAATTAATTTTTTTATAAATAAGTTATTTGAATTTATTTACATAAGTCGTAAAAGAAAATATGAATACTGAAGAAGTTTAACCTTGATGAATAGTTGCTAGACTTGTTAATAATAAGTTAGTATTATTCAATACCAGATAAAAAGAGTTTTATTATTTGCAATAATTGCAAGTAACACGGTTACGATAATGTTACTACAAGTTGATAATATTAAAAAAAAATTTGCACGAGGTATTTCACTTATAACTGTCTTAATAGCTACGAAAATTAAGCTAATATTTCTTGCGCGTACCGAATACTCTAGGAGATAAATAATTACAATATTTCTCATAGGATAAGTTTCGGGACACGGCGAATTCAAATAAATCGTAAATTAATTTCATATTAATTATTAAAGTTAACTTGTAATTTGATTGTTAATTCTAAATAATTAATTATAGGTTAAATTATAAGTTAAATTATATAATTCAAAATAGGAATCCTAAATGTTAAACAAAAATGAATACAATTGTCTTCTTTGCCTAAAATAATAATTAGTTAAAAATATCTATAATTGATGTATTTAATTAACTACAACAATAAAAAATGCTCGATAATTTTCGGCACTCACGATCATTATTGAATCAATAACAGTATGTCAAAAATTTGTGAAGGAGCCATCATATTTGGTAGATATACCGTTTCGTCCACCGTTGTCTTCTCCGTCGCCACTTTATTTGATTTGACGGGCTGGATATGAACGTCATATCTATTATGTATTTCCGAGACATTCACGAAAATCATTGTGTATATATTCCTAAATGATCTGTTACATATTTCTGCCGCGATGTGCTCAGAGATCTCATGTGTCATGTTTCAAACAGAAAAAGATACGTGCAGGTTTCACTAGCCAGAGATTTATGAAACTAACTGACTTTTCGTTTTACCACATACTTCTGCTATAACTTTCAAGAATATTTTCCATGCTTCCAGAATTATTATTACACACAAAATATGATATTCAATGATACAAAATATGATAGATGGACCTAACTGGCGCGATAATATTGCTCAGTGCTGATACTGAGTTAGTAACAGTCCACTTAAAAGTGGAATGTAAATTGGTAGTCATAAGGGCAAAATCCAGTAGTTTGTCATCTATGCTTCTTCTTCTTCCATTTGATGATGATGATAACTAAAATTATATAAAGACATGCTGGAAAAAACATTCATTCAACTCGACTAGAGATTTTGTACGCGACACGACCTCAATTTGTAATAAACCTTTACGAAACGAAGTGTTATTCTATTACGCGGAATCCAACAGTGGTACCTGAGAGACACACTCCTGCAACTGTATTCGAAAGACACAGTCAAGTAACCTTCGTGAAGCAACTTTTGTTTTATTATATACACGTATATAAATAAATAAATAAATAAATATATATATATATATATTCTTATAATATTCTTATATTATTAGTATCTTTTTATCAGTGTATATGGTATTAATAAATTAGTATTTTAACATCTGTTGTATCTGAACGTTTGTTGCGTATGTGACAAACTCATCAAGTGTATATCCAAATTGGTCCTTTCGTCTCATCGTTAGGGACTTTTTGCACTTTCAAAATTTTTTGCATTCTGATTTCAAAACCGATAAAACAGCGTAGGAAAGGGCCCGGAACTTTCTTCAGTACCCAACAATCGTTACTTGCTGAGTGTCATCTGCAATTATAACGAAAGCTAGGCCTAGAAACTGGAAATGTTTGTTTTAGCCATCCAGGCCTAGAACTTAAAATATGAAGGTATGATTGTGTTTGCGAGCGTGAATGTATGAGTGACGAAGATTTCGAGCAAACAATCGTGAAGGAGTTAGATAGAAAGTATCGAGACGTTTGAGAGATTTGAAGATATAGAAAGTTGCAAGATAATATTGGGCTTTAACTGTTCCTTACCGTTATATTCTATTTCGATCAATTCCCAGTTTTTTAATAAACATTCTAATTTTACGTAACCACTAAATATCCTATATTTCATTTCTGCATACATATACTAAAAGATTCGAATATAAGAGTATGATAACAATAAAGTTCAACCGCATACTTACAAATTACGTTACAAATACATTTTATTTACAACAAATTTAACATATTATTTTAACCATATTTTTCGCAATTAAGTCAAATAGTACGTACAGATTTCATTAGAAAATTAAAAAAGTTATAAAAAATAAAAAAAAATTTTTAAATAAAATTTTCACTAAAAAATTAAGCAAGTTATGAAAAAATAAAAACATAATATAATAATGAAAGGAGTAAATGAGTTCATTGTGCATTAAAATGTGAAAAGTTGATGTAGATTAATTATATTAATGAAAATATTAATTTAAATTAATGTAAATATTTTACGTTTTAACGTGTATTGAATACGTTTATTTCTTTTTGTAACGTATTGTTTTGAAAGAATGATTTACACGAATTTGTCGCATGTGTTATGAATTTTTTTATCTGAAATACGTAATAAATATGCAATATAATAAATATAATAAATATGTAATATATAATATCTATATTCAGCACGTCAAATATTCTTTCTAAAAACAAGAAATCTCCATCTCATATTTTAAACTTTAGAAGGCATAAAATTTTAAATAAATGTTGTAAATGAAGAATACATTAAAGGATACACGAGTGCCTTATGTTAAAGTCCTTGTCACTACAAACAAGTTAAACTGTTTCCTATATGAACAAGAGAGACCATATACCTTCGAAACAAGTGATGAAAGATGCAATGAAAAGTGTCTCACTACACTATTGATCAAACGTGAATGTTTTGCATACATTTTCAGAACACGAAATCAGCATACAAAGAAATTACCATGGAAATCTATCTAGCAGAAATAATCAGTCATTAATCAGGCCAAAGACTACTCTCATCAAAAACTTAAAGCAGCTCAATAAATTCCGAAGAAATGGAAATACCAGTTGTCTCTAGTGATTTCAACGTCCATATGACAGCGCAAATGTGTGGAGGAATCAATTTACCTTTTGATATCACGGAATGAATCCGGAACCGTACCGAAATCTAGTTTCACGACTAGTGCACAGTATTTTGCCATAATCAAAATCTTGGTAACCGAAACGTCGATTAACTCTTGATATGATTGTTAAAGAAATATTAAGAATATGTCTAGGACTAGAATAATGCTTAACTGCCCGCAAGTCTATTTTACGAGATTTAGCTATAGCCAATCACTTTCAAGTATGGGCTGGTAATTTATTGCGGCTAACGTACTCCATTTAAAGATCCACTTTAGTAGATGTTGAGTACATACAATAAACAAACCCGAGGGTCAGCGACCGAAATTGACAATAGTAAATGCTCCCGGCAGAATAACCACCATGCAGTGTAATAGACGTTACGAATTGTCAGTAGAGAAAATGGCCAGTAGAGAATCACTTTTTCGTGAAAAATCTAAGATTAAATTTCTTTATACTGACAAGAAATTCTGAAATTTCATTTGTCTATCATATTTTCGGGAAATTAATATGCATGAAAACTACAGTCGATCCATTCAAATGGCATTAGCACCGTTCGTTATACCAAATAAGCAATGTTATATTGATACATGTGAATGACAACATATATATGGTAGAATAATGGATAACATTGACAATCAATGATTGATCAATTCAAGATCGTTAAATTTAAAGAGAGGAATCATAGATACATAGGCTACGATATAAGAGAGGAATCATCGATACATGGACTACGATGTGACATAATTTAAATATTAATAAATATTAATTTTCTCATCACTTCTTTCTCTCATTTTGTTGTCCAAAGTACGGAAGATCAATTTTCATGCAAATAAATTCTTATCCGTAGATCTTTAGTGAACTCCGATTTATTTTTCGTTACATCTAAACTAACTTTTTGTAAACAAGTCATTTGAATAAATTTGCATAAAACACAGAAGTGGGCATTAAAGAAATTCAGTTTTGAAGAATAATTATTAGATTTACTACTGAAAAGTTATTACTATTCATTACCAGATAAGAAGTTGGTTAAGAACAAAGTTGCTATTTGCAATAACTACAAATAATACAGTGGCGATAATACTGTTACAAGTTGGTAATATTGAAATGAAATTCACAGGAAATGAGTACCTATGAGTTGACACTCAGCAGACAAAACCCATGGACGTTTTATCATATTACTTTCAAAACCCGGTCACGCAAATATATGTAAAAAATATTAGGTACGAAGATAAATAACCTGTAAAAACAATTATTAAGAATGATACTATTTTAATGAACTTGCAACGTTTTAAAATGTTGTACGTAGTGGTGTGCGGGATCCCAAAAATTCGAGTCGGGATGGGAAACGAATTTTTCCTAGAAGTCGGGACGGAATCTCGAAATTTTTGTGATTTCCGAAAGAATTCGGGATTCCCGAAAATATTTGGGATCATAAAAGTGTCGGAATTCCCGAGAATGTTCGGGATTCCTGAAAATTTCAAGAAGCCGAATGTAGTTTCAATATTCATTTTGTTCTATATCATCATAGTTTTTAAAGAAACTCGCACATGTTTAAATGCCGTCCAGATTTCCGGGAAAAATTCCTATCCCGTCCCGACCCGACATTTCCAAGATTCCGCACACCACTACTACCGTACCGTACCGATTCTCGGGATTCGGGAATTTTCGGGATCCCACACACCTCTAGTTGTACGTATTTTTCTTTAATTTCCTCAAAGATGCCAATGAATTGGAGAAAAATAAGAAAAAAAATCTGTCCGTTAAGATTTGTTAACTATCATTTTGGCAAATTCACGTCTTTTTATGGACACAAAGAAAACCGAAATTAAACAAAAGTTTTGTAGCGTGCCGATCTGAATCCACGTATTACACATTGATTAGATCAGCAGCTTGATACTTTCAACGTAAATGAAAGTCAGCTGGTTCAAGTAAAGTTTGATTAGTGTAAGATTGAATAAGATAGCAAATTGATGCACGTAAGAATGCTGTGACAAGATTATACGCGTTGAGAATGCTGGATATAGACATTCGCTTAAACTCCTGAAAGTTACTGAAAACTATTTTTCTTTTTTTTTCTCTTTAACCTATATGTTCTTCGTGCAGTGCACTGGGATAGTGTTACTCTATTACCTGCATTTAGCATGAGAGATTTTATTTGTTATTTTTTAATTGATAATTTTATTTGTTTAGTTTAATTTGTGTTTAGGGTAGCAGGAAAATTTTCCAAAAACTTGTTTTTTTTGTTGATTTCCTCTCGTGTGTAATCCGTTATTCTGCAAGTTGTGCGTGTTTAGATAGTTTGGCCTTTATTTCAAGTGGCACGTTGTTAATGTCATAGTTTCCGGTGTTTCTAATTATCGGATTTTGGTGTATGGTGTTGTAAGCTACTTCCATTGAATTCCTTATATATTCCTGGATGGTCCGTATGTTGGCTATGTGGTGTAGTTTTTTTCTGATTGGCGTGCCTTTTATTCAGGATAATGGGAAGAAATTTGTTCTGTATTTTTTATATCTTGTTGATGTGAGTTTTGGCTGCTGCCCCCCAGATTTGTACGTAATGATTGTCCTGACATATATTTTGTATAGGTTGAGTTTGATGGCGATTTTTAATGTGCTGTTTCTAGAGAGTAAAGGATAGAGCTTCTTTAGAGATTCGTTCTTTTTGCTGTTGCCGTGGGCCAGGATATTCTAGGATGTTTGTCCAAGATATTTGACTATAGGAGTCCATGGGATATAATGTTCTGCTTTTTTCTGATCCGTGGGTGTAATCCTTTTTTTGGTAAATGTGATGGCTTGAGTCTTCGTGGGAGTGTTAGTAAGCTTCCAGTTATGGAAGTACACCTGACGTTTATCTAGATGTTCCTGTATATATTTGATAGCTTTTTCGTGGTTCCAGGAGGATGCGAAAATAACAGTGTCATCTGCGTACATTGCCGTGTCCGTGATTTTCGATTTTGGTATGTCGTTGATGTATATAACAAAAAGGAAGGGACCGAGTATGGAGACTTGCGAGACCCCTGCGCGTATGCTTTTGACCGTGGATGATGTACCATTTACGGTTAGGTAGAATCTTCTGTTCATGAGTTGGTAATTATGGAAATAAGTGGCGTTGGAGTATTTATCTGGTGCAGTTGATGAGCAGGACGCTGTGCGATACTGAATCCGAAAGCCTTTCCTATATCTACTAGAATAAGCTGAGTTATTCTGTTCTTGTTATTTTCTATTATAATATGTTCTGTCATTCGCTGCATTGTTGGATGCAGGCATGGTTTTGTCTAAAGCCAAACTGCTGCGGAATTATGTTCAGCGTGATGTTGGCAGTGATGTTTGAGCTTTTTACATGCGTGAGATGGAGATGTATAATCTTTTCAAGGATTTTTCCTAGTCGTGGGTTTTCGAGTCTCATATTTCTCCCAGTAAACTTTTATGTATGTGTTTTCAACGTATCTGACATGGTTTAGTTGAGCTATTGTGGTTCCTGGGTTCCTATTGGGTACCTATTGGTTTTAATGTGACGAGTGTTCCCTCGAGGGAAATGTTCGGGTATCTGATGTGGTATCGTTAATCGAGTTGAAGTTCGCTCTATCATGCTTTCACCACTGAGACAATCCTAAAACTCCGGCTGAACTACTCGACTCGCTGTCCAATGACTAACTCAGAACTACTGAAAACTACTTTCTTGGTTGGTCTTACATAGATGTAGAGTCTATTGTATTTTCCCGGTCACGGGATTAGGTAGGTAAACTAATTGAGTCAAGATGTTGAAAAATAATTAAGTATTATCCACAAAATATATATTTAGGTTAAACTACAGACAATACACTAGCAATTATATAATTTAGTTATACGCCGAAACACACTGAAACGTGGAGCGTCCGCCCATGTCACACATACGTTATTCATCTGTAAAAGATCGTCCACGATCATCAATTACGATATCCATTCCTACAAACGCTTATTCCACTGCATATTAATAGATGGTGTCGCTCACGTCATACAAATGAATTTCTCAACAAATGTGTGATTGAGCGAGGTCAGTCTCATAAAGTAATATTTAAAATTACTTTGTGGGATGGATCTAGGATGCGTCCCTCGCAATATTGTATTTATTTATGACAAAGACTGTTGCGAAAGTTTAAGCGACAGAAGAAACTTACTGAGCCTTGGAATTGGGAGTCAGATATGAACAATGAAATTATAGAAAGTAACGGAAGACATGAAAGTACGGTCATGGGAAATCCCTGCCATGGAGAAAATAATAAATTTGAAGTTATTATCCGTAGCTCGATGAATTTGGTTTTCGCATCACAGTTTGGCCCTCACTGTGTTCGGTAAGACCAGTAACAACTTCAATATTTTTCACAGGATGAGTTTCGAAACATAACGACTTCAAATAATTTGACATAAATAATTTACATAATTACATAAATAAATAATTTACATAAACAAATTTTCCAAACAGAAGTTGTACGGCTTCCAGCAGAACAGTTGACTTCTATTCGTTAAGTTGTTAATGATCTGGTTTGAAAGCCAGAATTGCATTGTGATGTGATCATATTTTGCGTCAAAACCTAATGAGATGAGATCGAATAAGAATATACGATTATGCTCATACGAAAGATAGGATCAAAACTGTGTTTAAAACAGGTATCCTAAATGTTATAACCAAAATGAAAATAATTGTCATTTTTTCTTAAAACGGTAATTGGTGACAAATAACAATCGAAAAAGTGCTCGGCAGTTTTTTTGTTACCAATAGCCATTATTGAATCGACACTGTATCTGCTAAAAGTTTGAAAGACGGCAGGTAGCAGCGATCATTTGCATATTTTGACACGTATTAAGCTATGCTGATACTTCTTATTTGTAACAAGATTTATATATTGTGGAATAATGTTAACAAATTGAATATCTTAGAAAGAAGTAAATTGCGTATTGGCAAGTAAAAGCATTACATTAATTTACATTGATATGCTGTAAACGTAAAATTATGTCATATACGATAAATTAATGTAAATTATTCTAACATAAATTAATATAAACTTTTTACTTTTAATTTGCAATTAACAGACTTACTTTCCTTTATATTATTTCTTTATATTTCTTTATATTATATCATCTGTTTTCAAGAAATAATTTACGTTAATTCGTCGCACATATCATGAACTTTTAGCTTTCGATATAAATTCAATATATCAATATGAATTGAATATATTTACTTTCTTGAATTATTTCTTCTTTATTTATTTCTTTTTATTTTCTTTTTACTGTAGTACGTTATATCTCTTTTTATCGTAGTACGATATAATCAAAACGTTTTCTTTTGCATGAGAAATTTAGTTTACATTTTGTCGATGATATTTGCGGTGAATGTTTAACATATACTTTTATCAATACATTTCCTAAATGAAAATTTATTTTTTGTACTAGTAAGCATTTTAAAATATTTTCAAAAACTGAAAAAGAATAATTGAAAAAAGATATTAATACCGGAAAAGAAGAGACGAAAGTAATTTTTACCATAAAATGTCGAAAGATTTATCATACTTGGGAGAATTTGGAATTTCTTTCTCATTTAAGTAGCAAGAAAGGAAAAATTTTAAAATGAAAAAAGAAAGAAAGGAAAATGGAGTATATAATAGGGAATATATTTAAGTGCACCATTTTCTCTGCATTGGACTGCAAAGCACCAGCAGATTGCAAATAAAGTGAATATTCGAAAACCAACGGGAATATAACGGGTATTTGTTTTCAAGAGAAAGGTTGAGTTGTGATTCATGATACTTCGAAGAATTTTTGCCCTCATAAACAGTAGAATACCAGCCAATAAAAGACTTATGATTTGGTTTGATAGAAGGCAAGAATGATATGAAAGTGCGAAACAATAAAGTTAAAGTAAAGGTGGTAGAGCAATATAGAAGTGGTTAGGAATAAACTGGGACGAAGGCAGAGAGGGGAAAAAAGGACGAAGCAAGTGAATTGTAGAAATACGAGGAAAGGAAGAAATTACACAAGAAATAAAGAATGGCGGATTGAAAGGTTAGAAAGATGGCGACCTGTGCGACAAGCAAGCTAAAGACGATGGAGAGGGGGATGGAAGTTTGCCAGATGGAGAAGTTCGTAGCAGGGCCGAACCACGGGAAAGGGGCGATATCTAACATTGAGAAGGAAGGAACAATGGCAAGGAAAGAGACTGTAAGAGAGATGGAAAAAGCTATGGAAAAAACGCTAAGGAAGTATGTATATGGAAGAATTGGATAGGTGGAGAAGAGAAATGAAAGAAGAAATAAGAATATGGAGAGAGGAAACGAAGGAATGGATGGAGGAAAGAGAGGAAGAGACGTGGTTGAGAAGAACAGAGGGTAAGAGCGAGGGAACAATGAGAAACCGAAAAGGAAATTGCCAGATGTCTACTTTATGGATCTATTATAATCGCGACATCTTGTATCGGTTAAGTGTACAATTAGTATGCATGTATGTGTATGTACCATTTATATAAGCAGCTCGAACGTATTGCCAAGGAGTTCATCTTTGTAATAAGAGTCCGCTAAGTAAAATTGTTATTCCTAAGTGATTATTACCTCCCTAATTGTTATAAAGCCACACTGCTCTACGCACTCCAGCAGAAATGCTACGTCGAAGACTGAGAGAATTAGAAGTAAAAAAACAAAGAAAAGAAAGGGAGAAGAGAAGATGCAGCATGATAATACTGGCGAGGCGGGGCCGGGGGGAGGAGGGTGGGAGTAAAATGGATGGGTGGAAATACGGAGCAAGTAGTGAAGGACTTCTTAAAAGAAGAGGTAAACGTGAAAGTGGATATAGAGAAAGTTAGAAAAATAAAAACCAGAGGAGAAGAGGAAATAGTAGTGGCGGAAATAGATAGTTGGGAGGAAAAGAAAGAAATAATGAGAAAGAAGGGAAAGCTGAAAAAAGGAATATTCATCGACGATGACTTGGCAAAACAGGAAAGAGGGATTCAAATGAAACTAAAGGAGGGAGGAAAGAGCTATATGAATTTCAGCAAAAGTTGGATATCGAAAGATAAAAATAGGAGACAAAAGGAATAGCTGAGACGACGAAAAACAGATGATTGTAGAGGAAGAAATTGAGAAAGGAGGGGCGAGGAATTTTTTCAGAGAAGGAAAGGATTAAAGATGGGCCTTTAGAATGTGCAAGAGTTATAGGACACATGGGGATACTTGAAAGGATTTAAAGTATTGGGACTAACCAAAACGTGGGTTAAGGAGGGAGATTAGGAAAAATTGAGGAAAAGTTGCTTAAAGAGTTTGAATAGGAATATGTGCCAGCAATAAAAGAGAAGAAGGAGGGTAGGGCGAAAGGAGGGATTACATTGGCAATTAGCACTAGGTTAAAAAGCAGAGAAATTGTGAAATGGAGTAAACGAGTCATAGAAGTAAGAAAATAATGGAAAGCAATGGATAACCATATATAACCAAAATATAAAGCAGATAATGAAACAAATGGAGAAACAGATGGGAAGATTGTCTACTTATAGGAGGATATTTCAACGAAAGAAAGAGAGAAAAATGGGGCCCATTCGTAAGGGGAGTAAGGAGAAAACAAGAAAACCTAAAGACAAGGTAATTAATCCGAAAGGAGGGACATTAATTGATAGACTGGCGGAGAGAGGATTGGATGATTCTCAATGATAGTTATGAGAAAGAGAGAGGATTGTTGTACATAGCAAAAATGGGAGCATCAGGGCTTGATTACGCTGTGGTAAACGCAGATGCAGAGGAGGAAATACTAATGGTAGATGAGGGAGAACGAGAAGAGTCCAATCAACTTCCGACAGTAGTCACAGTGAAAGGTTCAAAGATAAAAAAACGACAAGCTATCCAAGGAAAAGAAAGAAGGTTTGGTAAAGAGTGTTTGGATGGAAGAGAGTATAGGAAAGTACCACGAAAAATGCAAAGATTGGAGCAGCTCAAGGGAAAAGACGAATGGGTTGTGGGGAGAGATAAGGGAAATAGTAAATAAGAAATCTGTGACAAAGAAAGAAATTAAATTGAAGAAGAATGGCACTGTAAGTAGTGGAAGATGAGGAAGGGTGAAGTAAGAAAAATATTGAGACAATATAGGAAGGGTACGGTGGAAAAAGATCAATATTTGGAGAGAAAGAAGGAATACGAAGATTGGCGTAGGAAGAAAAGAGAAAGGCACGAAAAAGAAGAAAAAGTAAAACTGAGAGGTATAATATATAGGTAGAGGCTTGGAAGTATATTAACAGGTACCGAAAGAAAAGAGAGAATATAGATGAGGAGATTACAATGAAGGAATGAAAAAACCATTATATATTTACTAGAGGGAAAAGAGGACAGGAGAATATTAGATTTTAGAGAGGGAAAGGAGGAGAGGGTACAGTAAAATGTCCTACAGGAGGTGATACCAGAAGAGGAAATAATAATGAAGTTGAGGCAGTTAAAAAAGTCGAAGACAGGGGTAGATAAAATAGAGAATGAAGCGTTGAGAC
Source organism: Tetragonisca angustula (assembly GCA_036937485.2). Classification (NCBI taxonomy): domain Eukaryota; kingdom Metazoa; phylum Arthropoda; class Insecta; order Hymenoptera; family Apidae; genus Tetragonisca; species Tetragonisca angustula. The sequence continues at coordinate 23,561 of JAWNGG020000247.1, read as the reverse complement.
TAATGCCGGTTGAGATAGGAGAGCAATTTGTGAAATTAATTACCAAGGTGTAAAGAGGAGAAGGTTTACCTGAAGAATGATGAATGGGAGTGATACAGCAAATATTTAAAAGGGAAAAGAAGGAAGCTAGGAATTATCGCGGGGTAACTTTATTGAATACTGCGTACAAGATTTGTGCAAGTATATTAAATGACAAGCTGATAAAAGAATTAGAAGATAAATTAAGCGAAGAGCAGCTGGGCTTCAGAAAAGGAAGAGGGATGGAAGATGCAGTGTATATAATGAATTATGTAGGGAAGTGTCAAAAAAAAGAGGAAAAGTCTTTTCTTTCTATGCGGACCTCGAGTTAGCATTTGATAGAATTGATAGGCAAGAGCTGAATATAATGATGATTAGGAAAGAGATAGGAGTCCATCTAAGGAAGAGGATATTAGAAATCTATAAAGAAACAAGAAATGTAATAAGGATAAAGAGATCGGTAGCCTCCTGGAAAAGGGAGTTAGACAGGATTGCTCATTAAGTATAACCCTGTTTAATCTGTATATTGCGGATTTAAGCGAAGAATTAAGAAAGGAAGGAGGAATCGTAGTAGGGAAGCGAAAGGTATGGTCGCTAATTTATGCGGATGACATCACAATAATTGCAAAAGGGGAGAAAGAACTGAAGGGAATGATAAACAGACTGGGAAGATACGTTGAAAGGAAGGGGATGGAATTGTGTGTGGAAAATTCAAAGAATATGGTATTCGAGAAAAGAAGAGGAAAGGGAAGTACAGAGGATGGAAATGAAAAGGGAAAGAATTTAAAGAAGTTAGAGAATTCAAATACTGGGGATATACACTCCAAAAGAATGGAGGAGCAGGAATCGCAATGGTAAAGACCTGGTGCTCAGGACAAAGATTGTTCAGAGATAATTTCAATCGAAGACTGAAGATGTTTGAGGCAATAGTATATAGCGTGGCTCTTTGGAAAATGGAGCGGAAATCTGGGGATGGAAGAAGGAGAGCGGGATAGACAGCATTAAGATGAAGTATCTAAAATGGATATTGGAACTTGATAGAAACACACCCAATTGCATCCTAACAGAGGAATTGAAATATGAGGACACATCGATTAAAGCAGTATGAAGCATCTTATACGACGAAGATGAGAAAGACGAGAAAGTCAGAAAAAAAGATTGTCATCTAGTGCATAAAGGAAATAGAGTTGAATAGAATGACGGAAGAGGAAAATACTTGGGTGAGAGATAGAAAAAATCTTTTTGATAGGTAATGCGGAATAGGAAGACCAGAAAGAGACGGAATAAGAGAAGAATCGGAGAGAGCAATCAAGAAAACCATACGCGTAATAATGGAACGAGTGGGACAAAAGGAAAGAGATGGAAGTAGAATAGGAGAATCAAGATACAATATGAGAAGGTGATGGTTGAACATCGTCCAGATTACTTAAGAGAGTTAGGAAAGAGAGTTAGGAAAGATAAGAGGCGGATAGCAAGATTTAAGTGTGGGAATGAACTACGGAGGGTACAATTCTGGAGGAAGGAAGAAGAAAGAAAATGTAAGGTTTTTGGAGAAGGAGAATAAAATGCGGTGCACATTTTGGATGGAATGTCAAAAGGCAAAGACTGGAAGGAAGCGGGAGGAACTGCTGGACGAGAACGGACCAGGGCTGAATATTATGAGAAAGGTGATTCAGGAGAGAAGGTTTAAAGTGCAATTAATACTTTCACAGATTTATATTCAAAAGATACTTGCAAAGGAATGGGAAAAGTTGGAGCAGTAGGAATAAAGGCAGAGAATTAGTAATATTAGGCTAAAGGAAACTAGATAAGAAGTGAATGAACGTCAGAAAAGCGCAGAACAAAGTTAAGCAAAACAGAGATTATATATATATATATATATATATATATATATATATATATATATATATATAGGGGATTATTCTTTGGCTTGTAATATACTTTAATATAATTACACTTAAGTATATGTGAAAGCAATAATAATAGGTCTAGAATTAAATCTCGAAATATTGTTAAAGACTGGAAGTCATCCAATGCCGAAAGGTACGACTTAATTTCAATGAATAAATAAATACAAGGCAATAAAAAATGTCTGATATTGAAAATGACGTTTAATGTCAATTTCGTATAGAATCTTTTTAAAGACTGCCATTTTCATACAAAGTTTCACTTACTTTATTTTTAATAGAAATAAGCTGTGATTGATATAAGTACATACGCTAACACGGTCAATATATAGTATACAATATTATTGCTAAACTAGCGATTACCGAATACTCGAATTATCTGACGTATCTAATACAATCTGAAATAAACGATAATATCATTAGCCGATTATATAAAAATTATTATTCTACTAATGAAATATTAAAATTAAATTTTTCGTATTTGTACAGATTACCAATGGCTCGTCGATTTCAATGATTTTTAAGTATGTCGTTTAGCTCAACATTCTGAACAAATTTTCTCCATATACATATGTAACCCCGTACTTTCTTCGCTTTCGAGATATTTGCTCGGTAGATACAAATACAATAAAGTTCCCTTCTTATGTATCTGTGACAAAAACACAAGAATAACCGATACATTCGACACTTTGCAATCTGTTTGCGTCTAAGAGCCATGAACTTACGAAACATTATCAGTCCAAATTTCAACTTTACATTTCTGAGCCACATTTGCAATTGCATATACTCGTTTGTAAGAAATTCAGAGACAAATTTTGAAACTGACAATGTCACAATCAGTGATACTGATACTGCTCATATGAAAAAGCAATATCGTTTTTTTTCCACATTACTTTATGGTAAACCAGTTACGGAAGCTAACCAGCAATATTGTCGATCAAATATAGTTTTTGCAGCCTCATAAATGCAACTGTGTACAAAGCTTTCATTTTGTTTTGTTTGATTATTCTGAAAACGAAGAAATTCTGGCGATAATACAGAAGAACATTTTTCAAAATGTTGAACTTTACAATATTTAAAAATCATTTAAATCGATGAGTCGCCCGTAATGTAATTGTTTCTTTCAATCAGAAAATATTCTTTCTATTCTAACCTTTACTACCTCTCATCTTCTAAATTTTAAATATTGTTATATAGGGACATGAATTGTGAAAGAAATTGTTCTAATATGGTATACTACTTGGTGTTCAACAAACAATTGAATACACACATTGGTTTTCTACTTGAAAGTTTTAGAAACATATCTATAACGAGCGCTAGCAAAATATGTAGACATGTATTTAGAAGATTGTAAACATATCTGTTAGCTTCCAAGTTTATATATAGACACTTCGTTCTCACAATCGGTATCTTTTAATTTTATACATATATTTCTTAATTTGATTATATGCTTTGTTTCTTAATTAAAATAATCTATCTTTTATTTGTTAATAAACTAAAGCTTCGGGATATACCAACAACAAGATTATGTTTATACTGCGGATTTCTACGCAAAGTTATACTTTGGGTACATAATTAATAAACATTTCATATATTTTTTCATATTATACATACTTTGCAATTTTGTGCCTTTAAATTTCCTATAAATGCATAAAAATCTGTAGTGAGCTTAAGCATAATTTGCTAATCTACTTGATAATAATAATAAATTCGACAATAAATAGTACTTGAGCGGGTATGCGTTATTCGTACAGTTGTACACTTTAACTTCTTTATTATGATGTAGATATGCCATGCAGCACATATTATCGTGCCTTAACCACGAGATCAATAGGTATTATATCCACGTTTGCGTCTTTTTTAGCTAATAACATCTAGTTCTTAGCTAGATTACAATATGCAATCCGATTTGCAAAAAAAGACCCGTGTCATTAAATTGATTTAGAAATTATTCACGATTTTTGGCTGCCAGAAACGTTTTAGCAATAACGGTATAACGGAATATTTAATCTCTTTATATCAGCAAAGAATTAAGGAGTTAAAGTATCTAATAATCATGATCGTCTTATTTATTGTTAGTAAAACTAAGTATTGCTATTACTTTACTTTTATGATCAAAATTATAAAATACTTCTGACCCTCTGAAAAATTTCTGAGAAATTTCAAACATCGTCGTGGTTATTATTAGAAAGTTTTGATATAAAAATTTTGGATATAAAAAAGTTCTCTGAAATTGTGGCGTTTTTGAGGGTTTAGAAATATGTTTCGTTAATTCTTATATTCTTTATAAATTAAAGCAAAACACCAGAAAAACGAAAGGTCGCTTAGTCATCTGCGATATGTAAAAGCTTTAGTTAAAAGGAGATTCTCGCCAAACTCATGATCAAGCTTCTACTTCGGTTTCGATAAAAACAGTTTGAGTAGAAAATGGCTCGCGTCGTCGGAACAGCCGGGTTCCATGTAGTGCCGCAGCTTTTCCGACCAACTGATACATACGCCAGTTTATGACGGCGATCAGTGGTTTACTGCTATAGGATACGGTAATCGCTGTAATATGGCTCGCTGAAGGTGACGCAGTGTCCCAAGTTATTGGGATTAGCTTACATGGTAGGAAGACGGTTAGTCGCTCTTGTGCGTCTACGCGCTCAACGCTGAAAGGAAGTTGACTCGCGGATACTGGCTGGTAGAATTCGCGTATAAATTTTCGTGGTTGATATTTTCGACCACCCCGACGCGTACGTGGCATTAGACAGAATGCTCAAACGCACAATTTTAAAGGCCGCGCAGCTAATTCTGCACCTCTGTCTTTGTCAATTGCACTAGACGCCTGCCAATCGCCAGGAACTGTGCGGTTACGTCCGCCCCTCCGTTGCTGATCGAATCACAGGAATCGTAAGAGCAAGGGAAAACATAAGCATTCGTTTGTGGAACACTCAATTGTGTAAAGGAAACAGTTATGTGATGTGAAAAAGTTAACATAATATTTCACAGAGAAAGTGGAAATACAACTTAACAGAAGATGCGCACACTGTAACAATAAACACTTAACGAAGATTTTTAACGACATGGAATAAACCCGCAAGATAATTTCCGGTCGTAGTCGGAACCCGAGTCGGAATGTATTGATTAGGGAAAATGTATCTGATGCTCTATTTATACTATTCGATCATTTTTTCTATTACTGATTATGTAAGGGTGGGAGATGTTTATGTTTACGAAGGTCAATCGGTAAGCTATATTTTAATTGTTGGAGAGCTTTATGCCTAACGGAGGCAATACGTTATTGACGTATACGTTGGGGCATACATTATTAATGTTAAGTTTCTACTCTGGGCAAAAGTTGGTCGTCCGACGTTACAATCTAATTTCAACAGGAGTTAAGTAAGATTGCAAGGTTCGCTCTTAACGAAATAAGTCTGGCGGAAAATATGAAACAATATATTACTGCAAAACAAACCCTAATAAACCGAGATTGTATTTTGGCAATTGCTTTATAAAATATCATACAAAGAACAAATACGAAGCATAATATTCAATAGATTTCGTTCTTTAAAACGTAAAAATATATAAAATATTAAAATTATTATTTGTATACATTTATTCGTGTAGAAATTTGTCTAAAAAAATATAAGAAACTACTCTAATATTCGCAAAATCATTTCGAATTGCTAGTTCGTTCTAGCAAAAAAAATCATCGAATGCGAAAGATTAATTGAACCACAGATGAGGTATGTGTATGAATAGACCTTGCATACAATGCACATATTTTTTCGGCCCACGATTCCGGAGTCAGCTGACACTTTCCTGTCACATCTTGTCGTACCCATCTAGGCAAGTTTTGCACCGCGAAAATCAAAAAATATTGACAGTGTTGCCAGATTTATTTCGAGAATTATTCATTGAACTGAATGTGGTGGAACATCACTGAAGGAATATAACGATTTAAAACAGAGATTGATGAAAATTGAGATGAAAAATTTAGTTTATATTTTAACAACTATTAACAACTATATAAAACTACTAATTATTAACTTTAACTATTAACAACAATTTAGAAGTATTAGAAAAAAATTTATTGAAATATGATGTTTTCATGAAACAATATAATTAAATATGACGTTTCATTTACAAATTTGTAAATTCTCAATTTGAATGAACTGTCTTTATTTCGTAAACTCGATTTTATGAAGGAACTCTTCAATGAAATATTTCTACACACATTATATGCAATAAGGAAGCGCATTAAGTGTCGTAATTATTTTTTGCAAAATTCATCCGTTTCGAAATCTCGAAGTCAAATTTATATTTTTGGAAGATACCATACATATTTTCTTTTTCATGGTAGAATGTTATTTATTAAGACGAACTCACTGAGTTGCATTTTCGATGGCCGAAATCATTTATTGTTATAAATTATTAATAAAGATGATATAAAGTACGAGTGGCTTAATGACATATACGTTAGTATTGACATTCTATGAGTTCAAAACATTCCTCATTCGCATTTTCCTCCATTCTGATTGCCGGTGAATTTGTAGATTAATCAGTCCTTCACTAATTTCGACGATTCCTAAATGTCATTTAGAAATTGTTACCCTGGATGACCCTTTTCTCTAACAAACAAAGTCCAACATACGCATTACAGGAAAAAACTATTCAAAATACCTCATAATACATTCAAAAATCACCGAAATCGATGATTGGTGAGGAAGTTGTCAGTCTACACTATCACTCAAATGCCTTTGCTATTGGGCATAATTGCAAAAGAAAAGCGAGTTAAACGGAAAAAAGAAAAGTTTCGGTTTTGCTGACGAAAGCGTAGGTACCGAAACTTAAGTGTCGACATTTCTGTTGCTGTTCTGTCCGTCTACTCGATGAAATGGTTAAACTAGTGAAACAGACGAGTTAGAGAATTTTTCGTATGTTTCCGATTCGACCCGAAGTATCGACTACCTGCATTCGAATCATTTAGGCAATTTTAGTAGTTATCCCCTCTTCGGACGACGAACCATTCAACTGAAGTCGACCAACAAAATGAGCCGTTCAGGAACAAATTCCTTACCGCAAGACGTGCAAACCACCTTCGCCGCTATACTTGAGCGATTGGAGCAGATGCAGATACGTAAAGAGCAAACAATAGCCCGACAAGCAGAGTAAGACAATAGAATGGAGATCCTCACCCGTAACCTGACGTCCCGGGAAGGAACATTCGACAAACAACTCAAAGAAATTCATAAGTTTGCCGCATAAATGGGCGTAGCCAACCAGTCAGAGCACGAATAACGCACGTTTTCGTCCTTTGTTTACAGAGTAACATATTTTGCGTGTAATAATGATTCTGAAAACATGGAAAATTTTCTTGAAAGTCATAGCAGAAGTATTTAGTACTACAAGAAATTAGGGTTATATAAATCCCCGGCCGGCGAAACCAATCCGTACATTTTCGTGTTTTAAACTTGACACCTGACATCTCCATGTACATCGTGCCACGCATGTCTAATAGATCATTATGCAATATATACACAATGATTCTCATGAATATCTCTCATATCGTGAATAGATGTAACATTCATATTCATCATGTCAAATCAAATAAACATAGTGGGTGTAGAGAAGACAATGGTATAGTTTTACCAAATATGCTCCTCCACAGGTTTTTACATATTGTTATGGGTTTATTAACGATTATGAGCGACGAAAATATTTACCTAACATTCATGATTATTATTGTGGTTATGAACTGAACTCGTAGATAATTTAAACTAATTATTATTTCACGCAAAAACGACAATTGCATCCCTTTCTGTTACAACATTTAGAATCTCTGTTTTAAATTATATAATCTAAAACAATTAATATAGGAATTACTTAAAGTTGTCATGTCCCGAAACTTATCCTATGTGAAATATTGTAATTAAGTATCTCTTAGAGTATTCGGTACGTGCAACAAATATTTGCTTAATTTCCGTAGGTATTAAGATTATCATAAGTGAAAAACCTCGTGCGAATTTTTTAATATTGCAGTAATATTAACATAATCGTAACCAACTTGTACTAATATTCATACTTGTAATTATTGCAAATAATGAAACTCTCTTTATCTGGTAATGATTACTGAATAATGATAACTTATTTTTAACAAGTCCAGCAATTATTCGTTGGTTAAATTTCTTCAATATTTCCTTCGTCAAGGTTAAACTTCTTCAGACGTTTTCTTCTACGACTTATGTAAATAAATTCAAATAATATATTTGTAAAGAATTAATTTAAATAATTATATAAAAGAACGAGAGATCGCCAAATATATTCAGAGTAGAAATTATCTGCATAAAAATTAATCTTACGTAATTTGGACTACAAAATGAGAAGAAGCAACAAGAAATAAAGAGAAAATTATTCGACACGAGTTACGTTGTAGTCTATATTTATACAATTTTTGTTATTCCCTTATCTCAATTTAACATTGATTTTCAATTGATGAAGTAAATGTACTCTTGTGTTCAACTATTCAGTCGTATTTGTATTGTCAATCACATGTATCAAATATATTTATTATTTCTGTATTTAAAATAGGGTAGAGCCCTTCGCAGCAGTGAATCAGTCATTCGCAGCATGCAAATGTTACTAAATCTTACGCTACCAAAAACCAACCAATAACTTTTGTTGCAGAAGGCGTTATCACTGTCAAAGTATGCGCCCGTGTAATACGAAACATAATAAATCCTTATCATGTAAAAAAGCATAGCGGTATAGTTCTAGAATTTCATATAGATGTCAACGTTTACAATATTGAAGCAGACACAAATCAAATCAAATAGGCCAGACCAGAACAAGCTACCGTTCATTCAAATTGTTTCCAAATATCGAAAAACCAATCTAGTGATGAAGTAATTACTAACTAGGATGAAAATAGGAACAATGATACTATCATCAACACCATCCATAAATTGACGCAGTTAATACTGGTCTATATACCACAATATATATGCCATTTTATGAGGTATGACTTAATTTCGAATCTTGTCCAAATAAATCCTGCGACAAATAATTTTTAATCTGCTTCGTCTCATCAAAACTGTTTTTATTTGCATTTTTGCAGCTTAAATGCATAAACATGCTAATATAACCTTGACATCAGTACTAGTGGTGGTGGCACCGCTAATGATTCTGGTAGTGGTAATGATAGTGTGGTGGTACTATCAATATAAATGTGCAAAGGAGTAGCATAGAGAATATAATTAAGGGGAAACCTGCCGCAGGAACTGTTACCGTACCAGCACATCTGATCTTTTTCTTCGTTCTCTGGATATATTGTAAATAACCGGTAAGTGACGATCGTGGATTTTGTGCTCAATCTTTGATACCATATCCTACTGCTCCTATGAAAGGAAAAAGGTCACACAGACACAGGTCCGGAAACTGTTCCTCCCAAGAGACAGACATTCTTCCTTTACATGAAAAATTCCAAGCCGAGTTATGAATTGCATATTATCTTTCCTTGTAGCAACAGAATACCCGTAGTTTGACCACTTCTTTCTCTGATACCATGTGTTCAGAGTGAACAACGTTACATGAAACAAATTACAAATTTGAAATTACAAACAAGTTACAAAATTTGAAAAATTTTTGTTAACAAAAATTTGAATCAGATTCTGTTGTAATAAATCTTCAAAATAATGTCGATATCATGCAATATTGTGATAGTTGTATGGGAATGTACATCATGGTCTCTCATTATATAGCACTTCTTTTTTTCTTTTTTACTATTCACAGTAATATATTACACAGTCTTTTTCACTACATTTTTATTCCATCATTCTCCTTATATGTTTTTTCATAGTTGAACGATAAAACGATATAGTTAGAAACTACTAAATAAACTAATTAAACTACTAAATAGGAGTAAATATCGATTAATGCAATTTGCACAAAATAATGGAGATATTTCGAGTGACCACAGTGGTGTTGTTCCGGAAATAAGGGACAAAAATTACGAATATAACGCTGATTTCTTTTAAGAATGTTAATCTCTTCTATTTCCATAAATATGAACATTCTTGCACGACTCTTTTGTATGTAGGCATCATCCATTGTAAAATGTAAATATGTACCATACGAAGACAACAATAACAAGAAACATAAATAATGACAATGTTAATAAGAAATTAATTATTCTTTTCTATTAGAATTAAAAAATCTTTCTAATAGAGGACAATGAATAGAATAATTTTAAGAACATGTTATCGTAGAAATGAAATTCTCACATAATGAGTAAGGAGATTTGTCTTCTTTGTTTGCGGAATCTCGGCAGAATTCAATAAAAGCACAAGCGTTTTGTGTTGGAATCGAATGTTTCAATGTCGCAGTAATGCACTACCAAATTATGTTACTCGATTCTATATTTATGATCCAATCATACTGCAGAAAAATGAATGCATTTTATAGCATATTCTGTACCGAACAATTTTTGTCTACAATGTTCAGATAACTATAGACATTCGAAGCTATCAAAATTATGTTATTTACACTGTACAGAAATATAAAATAAAAGACTTGTGTTCTTCATTTCACAATTTTCGGATTCATGTTATTATTATGTAATTACAGTTGTTCCGGCTGAAAATCTCACACTATGAATACAATGAGCGTAAAAATATATGAAAACACTGTCAGTGAAAAATTGAAAAGAGCAAATTCCATTGAAGGATTCTACGCCAATACTGGAATCTTAATTACTGGCGCTACAGGTTTCGTAGGCAAAGGAATTTTAGAGAAATTGATGCGTGTATGTCCAAGCATCGTCGCCATTTTCATCCTTATCCGACGGAAGAAAAACCAAACGGCGGAACAACGATTTCAAGAGCTTATAAATGATCCCGTTCGTAAATAGTGCTGTCACTTTTTGTAAATATTTTATTCTTTGAGAAGTCAAAATAATCAGATTTATTTTATTTTTTATATGTTAATTTCGTTACATAAGTTTACAATTAAGATACAATCTCAAGAAATGAACTTTCTATAAGCTCATTTACCTTAGGTTGTAGTAGCATCCAAAGCGGACTAAGTCTGGATCCATATGTAATTTCGAGAAAATGAGAATGTAGAAGACAGGACAAGTATAAAACTTCCTTTGTTAGTGTTAAGAAATTATTAGATATGTCATTACACTACTAAAAATGAAAAATTTAAAGATACTCTCGTATCTAAAGTTAATGAAGAATTTAGAGATACCATTAAAAAATTTTCGGTAAAATGTATTGAATATTGCATATACACATGTTATCAATTAATTATTTTCACTGTAGTAGTCGTCATCGGTTACTCTTAGACAACGAATGACATCACCCGATACTTTTTTTGTTAGTAGTAATTTTCGGTACATTACTCCGAAAAAATATTTGTAACTATTAAATTCCGGAGCTGAAGTTTTGTACTAGGAATCCTCTCCTTCTTCGTATCATTCTCACAATTTTCATGTTCATCATGGAATCGATGCTTATTGAAATAAAACAGAAACTAACCTCTTTGACGTGATCGTAGATTAACGCTGACGGATATTTATTTTGCTCGCTTCCTCTGCAAGGAACAGATTTCTTACAAGGCAGTGTTAAAATAAAATTGTTTTGTACTACGGATTTCAGAATATTGTTTATTTTAATACTTATATCAAAATAAAAATAGAATATTACCAAAAGTGGAAAAAATGTTCATCGTCAGAGAATAAAGTGAAAATAAATTAAATAAAAAGTGAATAAATGAAAATGAATCGAATAAAACGAATAAATTTTTCTAATAAAGTAGATATGATAACTCAAATTTAAAAAGATAATACGAAAATTTAGAAATTGATGACCGATACAAACAATTTACATTCTTAAAATTGTATTTATTCTTCTTCAGATTTATGATAGTGTGAAAGCAATCCATCCTTCAGTTGTGAACAAAGTTCATCCAGTAGAAGGAGACGTGAGCTTGGCAGATTTAGGTCTTTCGCCAGCAGATAGAAATATATTGATAAAAAATGTGAATATAGTATTTCATGTCGCGGCCACGGTGAGATTCAACGATCCTTTGAATGTTGCTGTTAATACAAATACAAAAGGTACTGCTCGTATCATGGAATTGTGCAAGGAACTGAAGCATTTAATTAGCGTGGTCTACATTAGTACAGCTTACAGTAATCCCAATATATTTGAGATCGAGGAAAAAGTTTACACGTAAGAATATACAAACTATTCTCCAACTTATCCATTGATGCACAAATATCCATTACTGTGCATCTGCTACTTTCACTTGTCATTAATGATTTTGCAGCACGAGTTTCAAACCTTCGTCAGTGATTAATATGTGTGAAACAGGAGACCAAAAATCGATCGATCTATTAGAAGACGAAATTCTGAAAATTTATCCCAACACGTATACGTTCAGCAAAAATATGGCAGAACAAGTTATATCCAACAATATCGATAGTTTCCCAGTTGCGATAGTACGACCAAGTGTAATTGGTGCTTCTCTAAAGGAACCATGTCCTGGTTGGGTGGACAATATCTTTGGACTCACAAGTACATTTACAAATAATTAATAATATATTTTAATATTTTTAATATTTTGATATATTTAATATAGTTAAAAATGATAAATATGTAATTGAAACGTACTAAAATAATTTCTTAAGAGATTACTTAAGAGAGAATTCAATTGGTGACAAGCTTTAACCAAAAGATCAGTAGTGTGAGAATGCATCTTATATTTATTCCGATGTAGCACTTAAATAAGTAGTATTGTAATATAAGCAGTGTTTGTAAGTCTTTGTGTACAGTACAGTAATTTTTTTTGTTAATGGTTTAACTCGTTTAAGATTAGAATCGGTTTTCCTCAACCAATAAGATGTTATGACGATCACTATCTTTGTTCCTAATTCTTTGCTGACAGAAAGTGATTCGTCATTCAAGCATTTCTAAAAATCAGGAAACACTTTTAAATCAATTTAATGTTTCAGGCATCTTTATGCTAATTGGAAAAGGTACTACAAGAGCGATGCTAGTCAAAAGAAGTAAAAGATTGGATCTAGTACCTGTTGATTACGTGGTCGACATGATAATATGCGCCGCATGGCACGTTACCTTACATCGAAACAATGAAGTTAAAGTGTATAATTCTACGAGTAATGCACACCCTATCAGGTAATATTAATACTTTTTATCAACTAATTTTTATCAACTAATTAAAGTAGACCCGAAGCTTAAGTTTATCTAATAATATAAAAGACTGCATATGCTGGGATCTTACTCAGATTGTGCTATACACGACACATAACAAATTCAGAAATAATTCTACGAGCAAAAATTAGTCAAGAAAGAGAAAATGAAATTTTCCATATGACGCCTTATTTTCGAGAAAATTGAATTTGAATAGATACGCGTTTAATGCATACGCGCTTAAAGAAACACATGTTGTGAGGCGTTGCCTCTACAATCAGTTCTCGTTCGTGCCTATAAGGAATGTCAGTCAGGATTTCATACAGTTGTGAAGAATGCTCACAATCAGCCTTATTTAATTAAATCGCTGAAAATTTTTTTGCTCACGTTCTAAATTAAATCTGACTCTGCAAACTGATAAAACGTGAATCGACGTTCACGTACTTGAATTTTTCAATTTCTAGTATACTTATATTTTTGAATTGAAGATGACTCTCATTAACTTTATAGTACACTGTCTTTTTAATATGGCTTCACAAGTAAATATTTATACAATATAAGTTCTGGTATTCTAAGGCTCAACCCAACGATAGTACTGTTGCGTTGGTTTAATAAATTTGCCACTTCTCAAAATTGGTTTCTTCGAAATAATGACATATGAGAAGATTTCATTCGTTTCTTTCGATTTACTTTTGCAAGTAGAATCCCTCCTCCTACATAGTTGTACCATAATTTAGGGACCGCCTTTAATGCGATTCACATCTTCTCTGGATACTAGTTTATATTACTGATTTATTTCAGTACGCATATTTATACTATTTTACGATGAGTTCATATAATTTTTAAGTCAGATCCATAACAAAATAAGTTGTTACACGAAATAATTTGAATTATACTTACATTAATGTTTGTTCCTCAGAGCCCGATTTGAAAAATATATTTGAAATATAATATAGACAATATTTCTGGAGGTATTCTAAACAATATTTTTTATTTAAGTCTACAAGTGTAAATGTTTCATTTTTCAAGATGGAATCGAATGAGAGATACTGTCGTGCAGTGTAGCAGAGAAACGCCGATGAACAACATAATGTGGTACCCCTTCTGTATATTGGTACCTAATCAGTATGGTTACAATGTTTTGGATATATTTCTGCATATTTTGCCTGCGTTCTTCATGGACATCTTGTTGAAACTTTCCGGTAGAAAACCAATGTGAGTACGTTTTTTTAAATTCTATGTCGTATCGTAATCGTAACTACAACGCAGTTATTGGCAACAACTCAAAAACGACTGTGTATATTATAATATTTTGTTTCTTTTGTTAATTCGGTTTCTTTGAAGGAACCTACGTAGTCAAGGATATCTTGATTTCCATAATTGTTCTTTCAATTTGAATTTCTTACGGAGAACGTTACGTTTAGAGATGTAAGGTTAGTAGATTACCTGTAACTATAATAATAAAAATTACTCATCAGGTCGAAGAACAGGAGCTTCATGACAAAATGTGAGTGTGTTATAAGTGAGATTTTTATACATGTCCAAGAAGATATGATATTAGTTTTATGACTTTTGAAGAATTCATCAATATTAATATTTCTGATGTGGAGGGAGCCTTTGTTTTCAGCTAGATTTCATAACATAAGTTTATTACTTCTTGTAGCAAATCATCTATGTATAAACTGCTGCAGTCAATTCTTGTGTTTTGTGAGATGATTGCTTCTTTGACTAGTTTCAATTCCCACAAATTATTGAGGCGATTGGTTTTTATAGTGAACTGAAGGAAAATCGCTCCTTGCATAGATCAAATCATTAATATAATTTTTATAGCGTGTCACAATTACAACGCCGCGTACATTACTACATACTATCAGTAGTTTCAACTGCTAAGGTACGAAAACTTTCTGCTTTATGTTCATTATGTTAAATTCATATTAATAACAATTTGGTGCGTCATCCACGATGAAATTAATCGATGGTCTAGATATGTTTAAAGAAATCAGAATTTAATTCATATTGACATTTATAATATATTAATATATTATATGAATTATAATAATGTCCTTCATTGTTGTGCTGTTTCAGTAAATTTGTTAAGAACACCAGAGATTCCGATCGCTTCAGTGACACTAAATAATTTTCATGTGGTATTAGGAGAGGACATGTTTGAGATTTCTGATAACTATATTTAAAATGGAATTTGTTTCACCGTCTTTAATATATTATAAGGCGATGGATTGCATTTGTTTAGAAATTTTGTAATGTATGTGTTGTTAAATTGAAATGATTTCCTTGAGATTTTAATATAATCCAATATGTTAAATTCAGCGCTTCCAAGATACAGTTTAAACTATCATGGATTATGTTATCTGAAGGAAGTCATACATTTAATTTTTATATTCAAGAATTTTAAACGGGGTTTAATTGTCCATTTTAGCGGAATCTATTTAACGTACACTGAAGAAAGTCTTTCTTTACGTTTTCGCTGATTTCTCTGAATACGTTAGGTACAAATAAATTTTATTGAAGGTATAGTTTCATTTACTTCGACTAACAACAAAAGTGTTACATAATGCATTAATTTTTCTTACCTTCCTGGTTTTAAGCTACTTCTCTACAAATACAAGAATTTTTTCGAAGAGAAATCTACATTTTCCAAAATTGCCATTGTAATTAGTCGTTTCTTGCATGTCATAGCCTTTTGCAATAATATTCATTGATGTTAAATTTGTGTGTTGTTTATTAATCAGATTATCACAATGATACTCTTTTATTCACTGGTCCATATCATCATAGAACATACTAATCTCAAACCACTTTGATGGGAATGTATCATATCAACAGATTTAATTCTTTAACAAAGTCTATAGTTAATCATTCTCGTCCATGTTTATGTTACAAGTTGTCGTTTTTAAATAGCCACAGATAAGATATTTTGTAGAAAAAATAAGTAAGAATAATTAAAATTTCGTAAAATCCAAGTCTAACTCATACTTTAACTAAGGACTAGAAGTTTTAAGAATTCCAGATTGTCTCTGGTAGATTGTCTCATATCAGTCGCTTTAGCGGAATTTAAACGAAATATAATCTATAAAATTAAAAATTGAAGATATTTTTGCGTGTATATTCGCAGTATCATATTAATATGGCTTGGTGGCGGTCAAAAAACTAGTGGCGGAAAATCTAGCGGTCAAAAATCTAGTTCAAACTCTGCGTTCATAAATGATCAATTCGTTTTAAAGAAGGATATAAGTATTAGATTGTAAATAAATCCTCGATGAGAGATGCTACCATGATTTTGAAGTAATTCTTAATATTAATAAGTTGTAGAGTTCAGTAAGTTCTGTAGAACTCAGTAAAGAGAATGCAACAGCGTATTTCAAAATCATTGCGAATCATTTCGAAATCAGCGAGGAATCTTTTTTTGAAAAGACGTTGTCTCCATATAGTTTTTGTGAATCGCTCATCTATTATACGGAATGGGTAATCTGAAAACCGCTTGAAACCTAGATAAAAACTGTTTTATGTTTGTAACTTTCGATACATATACATAGTAAATAAACATCTCTAAGCAGTACGAACATTCCTACGCGATTGGAATATTATCCATACCAAACACTACTCGCAATTACTTCAAAACACTACTTGTAATTATTTCAAACAATTATATAAATATCTGTCTTTATTTGTTAATATTAATTATAATGATATTTAAAAATGGCTTTTCAGGATAATGAAAACTAGTAAGTTCTTCAATCAGGTGGTTAGAGCTGTAAAATTCTTTGGCCAGCACGAATGGATTTTCCACCAGGACAATATCACCGATATGATAAAGAAACTGAAACTATTGAAAGACAGAGATATCGTCAAACTGGATCTATGGGATATGAACTGGAAGAAATACATGATGACATATATGGCAGGAATTGAAAAATTTGTTCTAAGAGAGGACTCTAGATCTATAGACGCAGCTCAAAAACGATTATTATTGTACGTCAAAAATATATTCGTATAGAAAAAAGTAGAGTAACTACTTGGATTACGTTTTACTTGGATTACTTTGATTCCGCTGTTTTTCAAATGTTCTGTAAAATTCAACATTTTGAACAAATTTTGTTGAATCCTTAGATTAACCCACCGATTTTTTGATCGATTTGGATAAATGTTAAGTTTTAAATGTTAAGATTGTTGACAATTTGGACAATTACTTTAATTTACACGAGAAGAATTTACCTTATTATTATATAAAATTACATTTTATTTATTATTACCGATAGAGTTCTGCAAATAAATCTCTCTCGAAGACTAAGAGAGTCTAGTAATAGATATGATCTAGGGAAGTAGAAAGGAGTAATACAGAGTAATACATGTAACATGAAAAAAAATTATTATTCTCAAGATCACCAGTTCTCGATCGACACGATGTGAAGGAATGGATGGGTGGCAGATACACTAAAATCTTAATTTCGGAACTTTCATTCGTTTCTAGGGTATCAATAAAAAATTTTCAGTATAATGTATTAAATTCTCCCTATGTATATAGGTCACTATATTAATTTTCTTATGTTTCCATTTAGTAGATATTTTGTTATGTAAGTCATGATCGTCGTATCGTCTGAAATTTGTCAAGCACTCGAAAACACAGTGGTAGTAATGGCTGCAGATTAAACCTCATTTCCGAATATCACTTTCTTTTCCTCTCGTATTATTCGATAAAGAAGTAAACGTTAACATTGCTAAAATTTTATATTTAACAATTTCTTCCCCACTCATCCATCTCAAAATTTCATGTCTATCGCAAGAGTATTCAAAACTTATTCAAAATGTACATACAACATATAAAAAAATCTCTAGTCCAAATAATTACAAAAATATAATACATATATTTTTGTGTAAATTCAACTAATGATTTTTTCGTTTGTTTCAGTTTGTACAGAATACACCAGATAGTTCTGGTGTCCAGTGTATTTGTTCTGTTAGCAATCATGTTATATATTATAAACTGACTATTCGATTATTTTTTGCTTCAATTAGAAACATAGTGAATAGAACTTTATAAGCAGGCAGCGGATGTTTATGTACTTTTTACAGTATATTGAAATATGCAAGATATATGCGGGAAACGTGCGGTCTATATATGGAAAACAACAGGGCTAGGAAGCCTTATTGAATATGTCTCCGAGCATGGCAAATTTTCCTAAATCAAAGAGAAAGAGAGAGAGAGAGAGAGAGAGAAACATTCGTGTTTATGGAAGCAAAAAATAATTAATATCTTTTTACGAGGTCAGCCATGATTTAGATTTAGGTACTGAAAGAGTTATCATTGTTCGAAGTATCCTCTGTTTCATTATACTGAACAATTTGTGTTTATTAATACATATTTTTGACCGTTTGATAAATTCATATTTTGACCGTTATAGATTAATTTCTATCGTTTTGCTGCTCAATTATAAAAAGACATGTAAAAAGAGTAATTTGTAATTGTGTAATAAAGGACTTAACATTCATAAAGCATTTTCTCTACTACTGAATCCTCTATACTGATGTTATGAACATTTATGAATCTGAGTACACTCAAAATAGCATCCCCATTATCATTAGTACCATCACTATCACCACCACTCCCACTAACACTACCACTATCTGAAATCAGCTTATTTATGCGTCTGCTATAAGTATATAAATGTGACTTTTCATCGAAAAAAACCGACTAATTATTTGTTGTAGGATTCATTTATGCATTCTCAAAAATTAATTGCTATCTCATAAGTTAGCATATATACATGCACCAAATATTAATACCTATAAATTAAGTTTTACACGCTAATAATATGAAAAAAGGATTGCATGTTTATTATATCTGTGTGCAATTAATTAAATATTCATAGCAATAAGGCATTTAAATTTAAACATTTGTTTGACTTTGTTAATTACTTAATTTGTTAAAAGTAAAATACTGTTTAGTCAATGTATAAAATTATGCTTTTGGAGTGCATTTCATGTTCGATTTAGCTTTATACGGTATGTATATGTCACACAAAAGTATTTGTAAAGAACAACAAATTATTACTCGATTTCGTGAAATTTTATTTTTTTATAGATGTACCAAGTGGATAATGGTGTAGAATTTTCTTCCATATCTTTATATATATCCTTTTTCATTTTTAACGAATTTTTTTGATACACACAATTTTTTCTTCTGCAAAAACATACGTAAATAATTCTAAATAATTTATTAATGAAGGATTAATTTAAATGCACAGGGAACAGGGAACAAATCAAAGATCATTTACTATCTTCAGCATAGAATTTATTTAGAAGGAAATAGCTCTTCCATACTTCGAACGAAAAGATATAAAAATGGAAACAAATATTATTGACATTTGAAAATACAATGTATATCTGTATTTTCCTTCCTTTATCTCGTTTTAGTATCTGTCTCCCGATTATTAATTAACTAGTCGCGACCTTATGATCGCATCAATATTTTCTATTATGTTCACAATATTCATCGCATATAATACGTGACTTACATCCTTACATCCTAATAATGCAGCAGTATTACTTGAATGTAATCCAATCATTTGGTATGTAATCAACAAGTGCCAAATAATGGGGCCTTTGAATACAGAAAGTTCTCCTTCACTAACACTACAGAAAGTAATCAAACTAGTAAATCAAACTACAAATGAAGCGATATATTCTATAAAATCCTAATAATAATAAGTGTTATTAAATCCGAATTTTGCCTGTATAATTGCCGTAATCTTGTTGATAGAAGACGTTGTCATTATTGAAGATCATGAGAATAAAAAGAATACATACTTGTGTCATAGGAAATGCGACAAGAAGAAAGTGAGACAATAAGTTTTAAAGCAATAAGATATATTTCAACTGGCAGCATTGTATCGTCTTTACTAAAAACAAGATATACCTTCCAATTAACTTCCAATTAAGGTATGTCATCAAATTTGAACTAATTTAGGATAAAATATGTTTTCTCATATTCTATGGAATGGGAGTCTCATATTTCTCCTGTCCATGTTGTGTATTTATATCTTAAACATTCTCGGAGACAATATTTGAATATGAACTAAAATAACATATGCTCCCATTTATTTTCACAAAAATAAAATATTCAATCGCTCTTTCGATTGACAGACGTTTATTTTAATTCTTTATTCTGATGGAAAGGTGAGTAAGTCCAAAATTTACAACAAAACGCTGTATTATTTTAATTTTAAAAGAAAACGTAATAAAAGTATATTACTTGTTTCTGCCTTCGCTGGCTGATACCTCATTTTCGTGACGTAATAATGTTGGATTCCGTGTAATGGAGTCAACACGCTTACAATTTCGAAGAGTTTATTCCTTGTTACAAACGTGGTCGTGTATGATGTAAGATGATATAGAATGAATTATGCTAAGCTAAGCTCTTAACGATATAGAATGATTTGGGATGATATAGAATGATGCTGAGCTATGCTATGGTATTCTGTACTCTACTGTAGTATTCTGTCTCTCTGTATTCTATTCTGAAACATGTCCTTATATATATTTGATTATCATCCTCAAGTGGAAGGGGAAGGAGCATAGATGACCAAGTACTGGATCTTGCCCTTATGACTAACTATTCACAGTCCACTTTTATGTGGACTGTTGCTAGCTCGTTGTCAGTATTTGCATAGATCTGATATTGTCTGGGTTGGTCATCCAATAGTATGTAAAGAAAACTTTTTTTGTTTAGAAAATTCCGAATTTTTGTTGTGATTACAAATAATAAACTTGGAGTTTGGCAGATCCAGATAATGAATGATATCTTAATTTTAGAAATCTGAAAAACGTATTTGCACGCCTTGTTTGTTCCGCATACGGAAGAAGAACAGAAAAGTAGAAACCGATCGTTCCTGCACCCAATAAGCGCACGAATTTCGAACGCCTCCGTTGTGATGAGGAAAATTTTATTTTGGTCGTATGTGATAATATTATCGATATTATCGATGAGAAAAAATTACGTAAGTTATTAAAATTTATTTAGCTACTATAACTTAATTATTGGTAAAAGAAATATTTTCGCTCGCTTGTTGTGTAAGCGTAAGTCGCATGTTGTATAAGCAGCAATTCAAATAGACAGGTTCTTTTCATTCTTAAAAAAAATTATGCAAATACATTTTGTGTAAAAACATATCTGTTTTTGTGAAATCTTTATATAATAGAACCGTTAACTTAATACACTTTTGAGTAGTGCTCTTCTGGAACAGATATTTTGGAATCTGTGTAATAAAAATTCTATGGAAACGAATTGTTTTTTAAAAATCCGGTTTTATATTCGAGTACTATTCATTGAATAATATTCAGTGTCAGTATTTGCTGTAAATATGCAGAACTCTTTTAATACTGATGAACAAACTGTGCGTTCCTTCAACAGAAAAGTTTTTATTTTCATATTTTACAAGTTCTGTTTTGTCTTAAACTTTTATTTTTAAGAACATTTATTTGTCTGGTCTCACCGCGGCTTGTAATGCATTTTTGGAAAAAGTTATACGATCCATGTTTCAAATAGAAATATTATTTCAAAGTTTCTTAACTTTGTCGATCTCTGGAAAAAAATAATGTTGGTAATTGTTTTTAATAAGAATTTTTCAAATAGTTCAAGTGTTTACTTCTTTGTCCTTAAATTCTTTAATTTTTATGCTAATTTTGTAGAGACTACAATTCTGCTGTTCATATATCAAATATTTAAAAGTCCTTAACTTTTTTGATTCCTGTATAAGTTTATACTGTTATTTCTTTTTTAGATTTTAAAGAATTCCAAAAATTTTTCAATACTTTTCTAAATTTATAGAATATCGTAAATTTTATTGCCTTAACCTTTTTTAAACAAGGAAAGGTTTGGTCAAAAATATAGAAGAAATGAGAAATTACTTGAAAATTTATAACTAATTCCTGAAGAAACATTTAGATCTCTGTTTTTAGATTTGTACATTACTATTCATGATGTTCGAAGAAAAATATATTTTCGGCTTAAAAAATCGAAAATGGTTAAGTTTTGACATATCGTATGCGAATTACTTGAAAGAAAAATACAAAATTTTTTCATATCATGTAAATTCTATTATTTGATTTCTTTAGATTGCTCTTGAAATTAGTTCAAGACGACACTTGTTTCTAACGTTGTACGAACATATATTTTACATAAATCACAAGGTACAGTACAAAAGGAATGTTTCATATGAAAGCTTGATATTACTTGGATCGACAGATCGAACAGCACACGCAATAACCGATTTTACTTTTACTTTTACGGACATCGAGATACTAGCTTCTGCTTGTGTCGAATTCTAGGAAAAAAGACACATAACCGCTGTAATTTAAGTATGTCTTCCTTTGCTTCCTCTCTGTCTCTCTTTCTCTGCGCACTCGCCCGTAAACATACGTCATTTCTTCGGTAAAAATTACCGACGAGCGAAGCGGTGAGGAATGGGAATAGCGGCTAAGTTAGTGTAACAAGGGCTTATCTGAAACCATTTCCGGCCAGCAACGAGCCAGGATGATCCATCGTCCTGGAACGTACAGACTCAATCAGTTCCCCCACCACTTTGGAAAATCAAATGTATAAGGAATCTCAATAAAGACAGATCAGAGTTGAACGCCGTACGTTTCGTGTCATTTCTCCATTACGTTAGATAACTACGGTTCTAACATTTCAAGAAAGTCACCGAACTAATATATTTCAATTTCAAACAAACATTTATAGTGAACCGTCGCGCTCTATCACTTTACGTTTACCGTTGTGACATTCTCCGCGTGACATTAGCTTTGCAACAAGAAAGTGACATTAGCTTTGCAAAAAAAAGTATTTATATATCTATTATTTCTGTTTTTTTATTATTTATTATTTATTTATTTTATTTTTGTTATTATTTATTGTTTATTCTATTTTTTATTTATTTTATTTTTTTTATCATTTCTATTATTTTTTTTCTATCTTCTAATCTTCTTTCTTCCGAGATATGACGTTAATATGTGATATTTAATTACAATATTTTCTATAAGCACGAGTTTTTGCTGCTTCTTCGAAGGCATCTTGAGACATACTGAGAAGAATGGTTCGCTGTAGCATTTCGCTCCTCGTTTTCTTTGCTAACAACTCTCTTCTCTCTATTCACCGCTCTCTTCGTTGCTTCACTATAATCTCATATTAACACTAACGATTTTCTTTTCTTCCATCTCTTTTTTGTTTTGTTAAATCTGCTTGCATACAAAAAGATTATAAAAGCGATTTATCTCATTTTGAAAGAAATTTTTTTTCTCTTGTTATGAGAATTTGCATAATCCAGAAGATCAAAGATCTCGGAAATACACTTCTCTCTGAAAATACTAACGTCGAGATCAATTTGAATCGTTTAGGACACAAGAACAATTTCGATTGCTTGTT